>CM073606.1:1072019-1179519 GCA_037074985.1 Solanum bulbocastanum
ATGCAAATGTCATTACAAAACTACTCTCAACAACATGCTATACTCAATCATGATCAAAAAGTTTCAAATGATGATAAGTTGGTTTTAATACCACCTCTGCCTTACTATAGCTTATTTTCTAATGTAAGACCATTTTTGAACAAATACAGTCAACTGCACTCACATCAAGAACGATTGCATGTTCTTACAGAGCAAATCAACAAAGAAATAAGGAATCTATGCAACTCGCACTCACTCAAAAGAGAAATGCATGCAAGCTTCATCCCAGAGGTTTTCCTATATTTTTTAATCATCACACATCATAGTGCATGCAAGATCTCAAGGGTCTTTTAGGCTTGTAATAGGGATGAGGGTTAAGGTATTATCAATTTGGCTTAGTGACTTTACTTTTTCAAAGCATGGTTGCAATCATCTTCACCTCTTCTCAAGTACTTGTCATTATTTTTCATTTGAGAACTCAAGCTAACTTTTCACTCACTTTATTCGGAATCCCCATTATGTCATCAAATTCTCTTTTTCATTTCCAATTTTCAAAAGAGCTCAACACAACATTTTTCTTTTCCCTTTCTTTTTTTTTTTTTTTTTGTTATTAGGACGAGTTTCTTCTTTTTGTAACAACTTCAAAGTTGAGTCTCATTTCATCTTTAGTTGCCCTTCATTGGGCTTTCATTCCTCCTTCCCTTCCACACCCCAGCTTAGGCTTTTGGCCTAAGTTGGCTATTCAAATATAATAATGCTTCAAAAAAATTTTGGGTTACAAGGTGGGGACAATTAGTTTCAAGATGTTTCAATTAGGTTTTGTCAACAAATGATTTAGGCTCAAACTGATGCAAAAATGGATGCACACCTTAGAAAGTAGTCACAATTTATATGGAAATTTGCGTTCCCCCTTAGAATTGTTGCCCAATATCATGACTTAAATTTACCAATGTTTAGATAATTATACTAACAAAGAAAAATCTAGGATTCCACACACATGCTTTCATATGAGATTGAACCACACATGGCACTTCAAAATACACTCATTTATCACAGCCCAAAAAGATCAAAAGCATATGTATGATGTTCATTTCAAGTCTTACATCAAAACACAGTTAGTCAATAAAGGATTCAAAGAGATCTCTCAAAAGTGCAGCCACATCAATTTCATTCGTGCAACACCATCACTATATGTCATGCTCATCATGAGTACTATTCAAGACATTGATAATGAATATAATCGATCCTCAAAATATTATCAATGAAAACTCAAGAATTTCACGATTTCCAAAATTTATGGGGTAGTTTCAATTTGAGGGAAAACAAAAGAGGCAACAAGAGATAAACACAAACCAAATGAAACATTCTAATATAAGAAAAAGTAAAAACTACAATCATCCAAAACTTAAAAATAACAAAATACGAAGCAAAAGGGGAAAATTGGCACAAAGGCACTCACTCAAAAAAATAAATAAAAGCAGTTTCCTTAATGGAAAAGTACAAAGTACGAGAGGAAAAGTCATAATGTCCCCTTGACAGGCTAAACTTATGGAGTTCTATTAACGGGAGGAGTCTCTGGAAGAGTAGAATAATCTGGGCAAAGCTCGACAATAGTATAAGATATAGCAGTAATTTGGCATCAGCTGGGGCAATAGTGCCCTACACATCATGGAAGGAATGGCAGAGTCTAAAGAGACTCCACAGATGCCGACTGTGGAGATCTCCTGAACGGATCTCTCCAAGGTAGATTGGACAATCATCTCCTCAGTGTCATGCAACGCCATAAGTGTAAGCACAATCCCATGCTCGTCCTCATCTCTCCTCACCTAATCATCATCGGCCCACTCATCATCATCAATAACATCCTCAACAAAAATTGCAACACCCTCACCTATTCTACTTTGTTTCACATTAGAAGAAGGATCACTATTGGGCATAGTTGGTGGCATGGAGGATTGAACGTCTAGTATGGGAACATCACCCCATAGACTCGAAATATCAATAGATCGCAGCTAGTCTACATACACTCGCAAGGTAATAAGTTGACCTCTAATGTTGTCAAGCACACTATAATTACCCTTGTCCTTCTCTTTTGCCTCTAATCGAGCAATGAGGATATCCAACCTCATCTTGTAGGACTAAAAAAATTCCTCACAATGGGTCACCCTATCCCTCAAAGGGGTCATCACCCTCTCAATTTCCATATCAAACACCATTGCCCTGTCCTTCTCAACCACTGATAAACCAACGCTTAAGTAAAGGGGGATTGGGAAGTAGTAACGTTAGAAGGCATAATACCATCAATAGTAGTAGTAGTAGTAGTATGAGGAGGAGGAGGAGGAGGAGGAGTGGGAGGCACAGTGAGAGATGCACCTTCCTGCTTCACAGAAGGAGCAGTTGTGGTGGCATTAGAAGCCATAGCAATTGGATCAACTATGGGTATCCCACATTGATATGTTCCCGATTAATGATAGTGCCCACTAATGCCGCCTTGGGATGTCGAATGTTAGATTCATTATGTGAGGGCATGATATTGTTGTTAATGAACTCTAACCAGTATCGGGCCACAAAATCTGCCATTCAAATCCCTGTAAATCTGCCTTTGGCCGAGCAAGTGACGAATGCGGAGTTTACGACTACTTTTCAAGTGTTGGCTCAAGAAATGACGCCTCAAGCTAATAGGAAGGTTGTGGTTCCCGTGAACCCAAATATGGGTAGAGTGAAAACTAGAGTGAGAGACTTCACTAGAAGGAATCCTCCGGAATTTCATGTTTGTAAGGTTAAGTAAGATCCTCAAGAGCTCATCCATGAATTGTATAATGTGTTAATGATCAGTGAGTGACACCGGTGGAAAGGTGGAGTTGGCCACTTATCAACTTAAGGGTGTTGCTCAAATATGGTTCAATCAATGGAAAGAAGAAAGGACAGAAGATACGGGTCCTCTTGATTGGTAAAAGTTCAAAGTTGCTTTTTGTGATATTTCTTTCCCCTTGAGATGAGGTAGGCAAAGGTACTTGAATTCATCAACCTTCATCAAGGAAACATGAGTGTGAATTAATATGCTGTGAAGTTCACACAATTGTCTAAGTATGCTCCTACTATGATTGCCGAACCTAAGGAAAGGATGAGCAAGTTTGTTTCAGGCGTGTCCGAGATGGTAGTCAAAGAATATTGTACTACCATGCTTATAAATGATATGGACATTGCTCGTCTTATAGTTCATGCTCAACAATATAAGAGGAGAAACTTAGGAAAATATCTAGGAAGATAAAGAAGGAAAGGACCGATGATGGTAACTTCTCACATTCAAGGTCAGATGGACATGGTCGTTCTAAGTTTTGACAAAGGTTTTCTAGTCAATGGTCTTCCATTGCTTCTCCTAAGTTCAACAAAGATAGGGTGTCTAACCCTAAGCCTCAAGGAGGTAATGGTGGCGGATCTTAATTGTCTATTTGTGCTAAATATGGGAGGAAGCATAAGGGTAAATGCTTAGCTAACATGGATGGTTGCTTTAGTAGCAGTAAGATTTGTCATAAAATAAGGGATTGTTCATCACTTATGGCTAAGGAAAGAGAAGGTAGGAAAGCTTTGCCTAGTAGTTCGGGTTCAAGTGCTCCAAAGCAAAATAAGTTTTATGCACTCCAGACTTATCATGAATAAGAGGGTCCTCCTAATATGGTTACCGATATGTTGAAAGTCTTCCAACTTGATGTTTATTCTTGACTTGACCCACGTGCTACCTTTTCTTCTGTGAAGCAATAGGTGGCTATGTGGTTTGCTATTCTTCCAGATCTGTTGTTAGATCCTTTCTTTGTCTCTACTCTCATTGGTAATCTATTGTGGCTAAGAGGGTTTATAGAAAGTGTCCCTTCTTGTTCCATAGAGTTACTCATGTTGATCTTGTACAACTTCATATGTTAGATTTCAATGTTATCCTAGGTATGGCTTGGCTTCATTCATGTTGTGCTTCTATTGATTGTAGAACGCGAGTAGTAAAGTTTCAGTTTCCAGATGAACCCATCATAGAGTGGAAAGGGGGAAACTCTATGCCTAAAAATCAATTTGTCTCTTATATTAAAGCTAGAATGATGATTTCTGTAACATCCCATATCCTAGTAGGTAAGGGATAAGGAGATTGTTTCGATAAACCTGACTTCTACTAATGGGAGAGCTTCCATCTCAATATCTTATCGGTACTAAGCATAAATCCCACGGAATAGTAATTTCTTACTTCTTCTTATTATCCATGGAAGGGCACGTCATTGTGCCAATCCAAGCTAAGTCATTATCCATGGAAAGGTATCTTTCAATAACCAATCCAAGCTAGATTACATTAGGATAGCTCTCCAATCTTTGATTCAGTTAGGTGAGAATAACTTTCAACCTTAGAATCCTTATTATGCAAGAAAACCTTTCAAATCATGCTTTCATGTGTATATGACAATAATCCTTTCAACAACACAAAAACAACATCATCATTGATATTTTACTCTCAAAACATTCTTAAAACATTTGCATATATTTCATAAAAGCATGCATAATATCATAATTTACCTTTCAAGGCTCAAAACCCACTTTCAATCATCAACACTTAGAAAACATGGGTTAGATATAGATTTCATCATAAATTCATGTAACTCTATCAATACATACTTGATTTCATAAAACTCTTCCTTTATAATCAAAATCCCAAATCATATCATCATAACTTGAAAACATGGGGATTGCATGAGTTCATAGGGAAATCATCATAATATCATAGTATTTCATAAATTAATTCATAAGAGATCATAATTCAATCATTTAAGCCAATAATCAAGAGAACCCATGACAATTGAAGAAAACCCTACCTCAATTGGTGATTTCTAACTTTGAAAATAGAGGAATTTGGGAAATCCATGAATGGAAAGAATCCATGGATGAATACTATCATACCTCAAAGCCAATTTCTTATCTTCAATGGAGGAATTAATACTTGACTTGAAACCCTAGGTTTAATCCTTCTCCTTCATGCTTTCTAGAGAGAGAATTATTTGAGAGTTCTTCTTTTTGGTGAATTTGGAGAGAATTATTTCTATTGGGAAATTTGGGGTTAAAATACTTATATAAGGGTCTTAGTGAAGGGTAAAACAACGTATTATAGGAATAAAATAATTAGGAAAATACCAAATGTCACGACCTGAGCCTACAACCCAGAAGTAACACGATGTGCAATACTCCGAAAAGCCTCATAGCATATCATAGCTTAAGAGCATAGGGGAAAATGTGGAAAATTAAAAATGTTCTTTACAATTGAAGTCTTTTATAAAAACAAGAGAGAATCTATAACACTATGTCTCAGACCATCTATAACACTTGAACACATTCTTAGGGACACACCCCTTACAAAACTCTAAACCATTAAAGAAAGACTTAAAAGACATAATGGTCAAGCCCTCAAATACTATGAGGACTCACCAATCTTCTTCTTCTTGATCTACTATGGTCCTAGCCACCAGAGTAGAATCCAATATCACCAAACCCTACACTTATAGAAAATGTAGAAATATGGGTTAGCACAAAGATGTACTAAGTATGACATCCATGCATAAAAATCCTTAAAACTTGCAAAAATGGACATTTTAGTTGAAACCATGCTATATGCAACTCTTGAACATCATCTTTGAAAATAGTTGGAGAATGTAGCTCATAAGACAAATCATGTACAATTCATAATATCATAAAGGATATCATCATAATCACAAGTGTAGTCTCCAACACAAACACAATAGATACCCCAATCCTCTCCAGACATAGTTCACATGCATGGTTAAATACTAGGATCATCTTATCATAATAGAACTATCACATAAGCAACCCTATTTTATACTTGTGCAATGCATAGATAGGATCCCATAATCCTATCTACACTAAGTACCACCTTTAGGCCACCATGCTCATACTTATCATGCTTTGGTCTCATCCATAGTAAATAATCATAGACAAGGAAACATTCATGTTCATAGTTTCTAACAAGTAAATTCACTATTATAAACACTCGATATCATGCATACATAAATTCATATATCTTCATGGCATAAGGAAACCACACCATAACCCCGTACAAAGTCTACTTGTGCAATGTATAAGTGAAGTACCCTATCCCCACTAACACTAAGTAGAGATCATTAAGAAGTCATAATTATAGTTCATATCCATGTTCATAATTCATATAAAGCATGCATTAACTCATAAATCATAATATCATAGGAGAAACATACCATGACCACTCTCAAAGCCTACTTGTGCAATGCATGAATGAAGTCCCATACCCCCATTCATACTAAGTAGAACCTCTTGAGGAACCATAGTACATAAATCATGTCCCTGTGTTAACTCATATTCTTATCATATAGGGAAATATAGCCTTAACCGACATAGACCATGTTGAGCTACATGGAATCTGGTGTCTTACCCATACACTGAAAAGAGGTGTCCTACTTGCCTAAAGTAGAACTAACATATTTACTTTAGGTCGATCCACTAGCTAAAGACCTATGTGGGCACATAGGTATGGGATAGGGAGATTGCTACTAGAAACTTGGACTACTAATGTGGAGATTTCCATCTCATAATATAACCATATTGGGAACCCAGCCTACTAGCGTGAAGGAACCCATCTCATACTCATATCCACTTGTTGTGAAGCATAATTCCTTTTAAATTCATATTAAGTCTTTACTTAAGTTCATGTTCATGAAATAATGCACTAGGCACTCAAACCAACATAGTATCATAATAGTTCATAGATTCATTAGGTGAGGATGTCCTTTCCACCTTAGAATCATGAACATGTGACTAAACCTTTCACATCATACTCATAGTGTGTTCATGAGAATGGTCTTTCAATCAACACAACAACATTATCATATTCATAGACATTTCATGCATAGTCATGTGTAAGGGTGCATATGAGAAATAGCCTTTAAATTAACACCATAGATACATCATATTCATACTCATGCATAAGGTGTGTGTTCTTGTCCTTTCAATGACACAACAATAACATTATCATCTTAGACACTTCACACTCAAAGTGTTCATAAAGCATGTACATAATATCATAACCATGCATAATTCTCATATCTTGCATACAAGGGTAATAGATGACATCAATTCAATACATCTAGCATTCAATGTATTAGACATGGATATAATCGTAATTTCAGTAGTTCATTCACTTTAGCTTTTAACCTTTAAGACTTAGAAGTCATCATCATACTACAAGAATTACTCACAATTAATACCCCACATAGTCATCATGTAAACCTAACACTCAAGGTAAACTAACCACATGTTTCATTCTTATCCAATTATAGTTATATAGAATCAAGTAAACTCAATCTCAATACTACTCAACCATGATCCATAATATAAGCCTTAACTTAATTCATTTATGTCCATAAGCTTTACTTATAAGAAATTCATATCTAGGTCATCTAATCTAAGGTAGTTCATAAAAGAGTTCATCAATCTTAGAAGGTCACATCTAAACCCTCAATTTGCCCCTTTCATGGCATAACCCTTAACCATATCACTTTCACCCTATAATCTTAGGTTAGTCAAGAATACATGCATTATCATATTAAAGTAATGTAATTACACCATAAACAATCATTATACACTCAATTGAGTCAACATACAACAATACCCACACTTGAAGATCCATATTGGGAAAAATTGGGCATTTCATGGATCCATAGGTAATTCATCATAAAAACAGTATTAATTCATCAAATTGATCATAATATATGACAATAAACACATTGAGATCATTTTGAAAGTGAATCCGTGCCATATATTGAAAACCCTAGATTTTGGAGAATTTCAACTGTGAGAAATAGAGTTTTGAAGTGCTTTATGGATGGAAAGTATCCATAAATCAAGACTACCATACCTTATGAATATTTCCACATGAAATTCAAGAAGAAAGGCTGCTCCTTGAACACCAAACTTGACCTTGTCCTTTCTCTTCATGGGGTTTCTAGAGAGATAATATTTTGGAGATGAGGTGGTTATTATTTGGGGTCTTGAGATGTAATGAGTTAATAGGGTATTTAATGAATTCAAATAGTTTATATATATGAATAAAGACTATTAAATGACCCTAATTAAAACTAATTAAAAATGAATTACCTAATTGAACCCTCCTTTGGCTGAGAATGAGGCAGATTGGAGCTGCAATCCACACCCTAAGATGTACAGAACATGGGTGCATTGATGTCCCGTCCTGTAGGTCCATAGGTGGTGGCTGCAACTCAAAAAATGGGGGTCTTGACCTACAAAGCCTCCCTATGAGGTGTGGAGGGACCTATGCTCCGTATGTCCCAGCAGTGGGTCAACAAAATTTGGCAGATTTTAAGTTTTTGGGCAGCATTGGGGTTAGGCTTTAGGGTACTCCTCAAGGACCCTTGGTTAGTCCTTTGGAAGTTGTACCTTGACATTTAACTCCTAAACCCCTCAACCTAATCTCAAGAAATCATTTTACAACATAAAACCCCATAACAAACTCAACAACACACTCGTAAAGCTCTAGTTCCACCGACTAGTTTTTCGGGTTGTCACATTATCTCCCCCTTGGGAACATTCGTCCTCAAATGACATTTATAGTACACTTTCAGAATTAAGACTCAAGACTAGCAGCCCATCATGCATGAAACATCTAAATGCACATAGACATGGAGGAAACATCACTCCATCTCAATATACTCAATGCAACACAAGGAAGTATGAACTACATTTAACAAACCATTTATGCATGAGATTCTCATAACTAGTCATGTTCAAGGAGGAATTACCATCTCCTTGTCATAATATGCTCAACCTACTCTCATGGAGCTCAAATGCAATTTACTCTCTAAAAGCATTTCATTCAAGGAGGAATTTCTCAACTCCAAACTAAAGCATGCTTACATATTCTTCTCATGAAGTTACAATAGGCACCTTTTACTTAAAGAACCACAATATGAGGAAAACAATTTACATAAACTCATTTTCTTTCAAAACACAAGTTTTCATGAATATGCATTATATAAAGAATAATGAAGTCATGGCAATACATAAGCACATAACAACAATGTTATCTAGGCACACCATCTCCCCCTTGGGAGTGAGCCTACAAAAACACTTCTAAACACCATCAATCACACAATCATAGGAGGAACTACATTTTTCCAACTAAAAGCAAGCTCAACACAACATTATGGAGCCAATATGTCATTTCATCAAAAGCATAACAAAGCATGTTCATCAAATCATCTCATGAAGTCAAATATGCTATCATCATACTAAAATGCACAACAACATGAGGAACATGTAAATCATGAAAACTCATTTTATACAAAACAAGAATTCTCTCAAGAACATGCATAACATAAGGAGATCATGGAAGTTTTCCAAAAAACACATGACTCCCAAAGCATAAAACAAGCCCAAACTCTTGGTCTCAAGCTAAAATTGGAATAGAACAAAGGGATGAGGATACGGGATTCTCAATCAATTGTCCTATATAAGCACATCATCTCCCCCTTGGGAGTAAGCCCCTTACTAAGACGTCAAATACTATTCCTTTCAAACTTTCCCAAAGCATGACCAACACTCATAATAACCTTACCAGGTTCTTAATAACAATAGAGGTTTAAGAACTATGCATCCAAACCCTACCAAGGTTAACAAGAGTAACTCTATGGGACAAGGACATCATGAGACACCCATAACATCCAAGACTCCACAATCATGAAACGAGTTAAGGAGGACTTATCATCTTAAGCTAGAGGAGGAATAAAAGGGAATACAAGGATATTGGGACATCTCATTCGCCTTTGGCCTCCCAAATAACGCCCTCAACTTAAACCCTTACTAAAATACCATGCTCAATATTCTTTAGGCATCACTTAAACACTACTATTCATCAAATCCTCCAACATAATCATAAAACTCATTATGGCTAAGTTGGGTCCCACAAACATACACACAAAACCATAATCAAACCCATGTATACTAAGGACAACATAAAAGCTCATCATGTCCAATTCATCAAGTCACAAAATACAGGCACTATCGAAATAGAAGTAAGAACGAAACACATACTGGGAGCAACATTAGGAGGACACTCTTGTTCACCTCTAGCTTGAAGAGCATCGAACCTAATTTTCTTCCTATCTCTTCCCCTAGCATTAAGTACAAGGCAATCTCTTATTTTGTGGTCACTTCCACTACAACCATAACAACCCTTCGTGTCGGCTAGACACTTATCATCATGCTTCCTTCCATACCTAGGACAAGTAGGCCTAATCACATAAGATCCAATATCTCTCACTCCTTGTGATTTTGGGTAGACACCCTCTCCCCACTAAAATTTGGGAGGAATTTAGAAGAATCTTGTCCAAAGGACCTCTCAAGAGAAGAATTTTCATCTAATATCCTAATCCTCTTTTTCTCTTTCAACCTTTCTTTATGTTTCTTTTGCTCAAATTTAAAGGCATACACTACAAGACAAGGGACATTCATATTATGCTCAAACATGGCCATACGACATTCTTTTACAAATAAATCGGACAATCCCAACACAAACTTACTCATCTGCGATTTGGGATCGAACACTAGAATTAAAACATACTTAGACAATTGAGTGAACCTCCATGCATATTCTTTCACACTCATATCACCTTGTCTAGGATTGATGAACTCAAGCACCAAGGCCTCTCTCATCTATAAAGGGAATAACCTATCTAGAAAAGCACTCTTGAACCCTTCCCACTCTATAGGGGCCAATCCTACCGGTCTAGTCTCTTTCAATTGATCATACCATATTTGTGCAACCCTTTTGAGTTGAAAAGAATCTAACTCCACCTTCTCTACCAGAGTTACTCTCATAGAGTCCAACACCTTAAAGACCTTCTCCACAAACTCTTGAGGATTTTCTCCCACCTTGGAACTCTTGAGGATTTTCTCCCACCTTGGATCCATAAAACATAGGAGGATACACACTAAGAAATCACTCACCCTAGATGCAGCAATCCCCCTTATTGCATTTTCCAGAGTTACAACTTCTCTATTGACTTGCACCATCGAGGCTTGAGCCAATAATTGGATAGTGGACCTAACCTCTATATGAGTCACATTTTCCCCTATAGGGCCAATTGGAGCTTGGAGAGGAGTCTCTTTCTCCACATTATCTTCCTCATTTCTTTCAACGTAAGCCCTTAAAGTAGTTATATCCTGACAACCATAGGGCACACATTAGGAGAAAGACCTAATAAAGCTAAACTTTATGGCATGACTTAGAAAATGAAAAAGTGAAGTTTTACTAAAATCTAATATCCACCTATTCATAAATGTGGCGTGCTTCACATTTATGAACAAGACTCAACTAGACGTGGTTTGAGACAGCCTAAAACTATCCCAAAATCTTATGCTATGATATCATGTTTGTCACGACCCAGCCTACATCCCGAACGTAACACGGCGTACAAGACTCGGAAAGCCTAATAAAAACCTCATAGCATATCATAACATAAGAGCATAGGGAAAAATACAAAAAATTAAAATATTTCTTTACAATCAAAGTGTTTTATAAAAACAAGAGAAAGTCTATAACACTATGTCTCAAACCATCTATAAAACTTGAATACATTCTTAGGGACACGGCTATTACATATGTCTAAAACATAAAATAAAGACTCAAAGGACTTAATGGTCAAGCCTTTGAATACAATGAAGACCCAACAAAACTTCTTCTTCTTGATCTACTATGGTCCTATCCAAGAGAGTAGAATCTGATATCACCAAACCCTACACTTATAGAAAATGTAGAGATATGAGTTAGCACAAATATGTACTAAGTATGGAAGTCATGCATAAAAATCCTTACAACATGCAAAAAGGGACATTTTAGTTGAAACCATGCTATATTCCACTTTTGAACATCATCTTTGAAAATAGTTGGAGAATGTAGCTTATAAGACAAATCATGTACAATTTATCATAACATAAAGGATATCATCATAATCACAAGCATATTCTCCAACACAAACATAATACATACCCCAATCCTCACAAGACATAGTTCACATGCATGCTTAAATACCTAGATCATCTCATCATAATAGAACTATCACATAAGAAACACTAGGTTATATTTGTGCAATGCATAGATAGGATTTTTTTTATCCTATCTACATTGTGTACCACCTTTAGGCCACTATGTTCATACTTATCATGCTTTGCTCTCATCCATAGTCAATAATCATAGACAAGGACACATTCATGTTTATAGTTTATAACAAGTAAGGTCAATATTTTTAAAAACTCGATATCATGCATACATAAATTCGTATATCTTCATGGCATAAGGAAACCACACCATAGCCCCTTTCAAAGTCTACTTGCGCAATGTATAGGTGATGTCCCACTCACACTAAGTAGAGCTCATTAAGAAGTCATAATTATAGTTCATGTTCATGTGCATATTTCATATAAATCATGCATTAACTCATAAATCATCATATCATAAGAGAAACATACCATGACCACTCTCAAAGCCTACTTGTGCAATGCATGAATGAAGTCCCATGCCCCCATTCATACTAAGTAGAACCTCTTGAGGTACTATAGTAGATAATTCATGTCCTTGTCTTAATTCATATTCTTAGCATATAGGGAAATATAGCCTTAACCGACATAGACCATTTTGGGCTACATGGAATCCGGTGTCTTACCCCCAAACTGAAAAGTGGTGTCCTACTTGCCTAGGGTAGAACTAACATATAAGCTTTTAGGGGGATCCACTAGCTAGTGACCTATGTGGGCACATAGTTATGGGATAGGGAGATTTCTACTAGAATCTTGAACTACTAATGTGGAGGTTTCCATCTCATGAGATAACTATATTGGGAACCCGGACTACTAGCATGAAGGAACCTATCTCATACTCATATCCACTCGGTGCTAAGCATAATGCTCTTTAAATTCATATTAAGTCTTTACCTAAGCCCATTTTAATGAAAGAATGCACTAGGCACTCAAACCAACATAGTATCATAATAGCTCATAGATTCATTAGGTTAGAATGTCCTTTCCACCTTAGAATCATCAACATGTGAGTAAAACTTTCACATCATATTCATAGTGTGTTCATGATAATAGTCCTTTAATCAACACAACAACATAATAATATTCATAAACATTTCATGCATAGTCATGTGTAAGGGTGCATATGAGAAATTACCTTTAAATTAACACCATAGATACATCATAATCATACTCATGCATGAGGTGTGTGTTCTTGTCCTTTTAATGACACAACAACAATATTATCATCTTAGACACTTCACTCTCAAAGTGTTCATAAAGCATGTACATAATATCACAACCATGCATAATTCTCATATCTTGCATACAAGGGTCATAGATAACATTGGTTGAACACATCTAGCATTCATCATATTATACATAAATATAATCATAATTCAAGTAGTTCATACGCTTTAGATTTTACCCTTTAAGCCTTAGAAGTCATATTCATAATACAAGCATTACTCTCCAGCAATACCTCACATGGTCATCATGTAAACCTAACTCTCAAGGTATACTAACCACATGTTTCATTCTTAACATATTATAGCTATATAGCCTCAAGTAAACTCAATCTCAATACTATTCAACCATGATCCATCATATAAACCCTAACTTAATTCATTCATGTCGACAAGCTTTACATATAAGAAATTAATATCTAGATCATCTAATCTATGGCAATTCATAAAGAAGTTCATCAATCTTAGAAGGTCACATCTAAACCCTTAATTTGCCTCTTTCATGGCATAACCCTTGACCATATCACTTTCACCCTAGAATATTAGGTTAATCAAGAATACATGAATAATCATACTAAAGTCATGTAATTACACCATAAACAACCATTATATACTCAATTGAACCAACATACAACAATACCCACACTTGAAGATACACATTGGGAAAAATTGGGGATTTCATAGATTCATAGGTAACTCATCATAAAATAGTATTAATTCATCAAATTGATCATAATATAATACAATAAACACATTGAGATCATTTTGAAAGTGAATCCATGCCATAGATTGAAAACCCTAGTTTTTGGAGAATTTCAACTTTGAGAAATAGAGTTTCGAAGGGCTTTATGGAAGGAAACTATCCATAAATCAAGACTACCATACCTTATGAAAATTTCCACATGAAATTTAAGAATAAAGATTGCTCCTTGAACCCTAAACTTGACCTTGTTCTTGCTCTTTGATGGAGTTTCTAGAGAGAGAATATTTTGGAGAAGAGGTGGTTTATTTGGGGTCTTGAGATATAATGAGTTAATAGGGTGTTTAATGACTTAAAATAGTTTATATATATGAATAAAGACTATATTAGATGACCCCTACATAAATCTAATTAAAAATGAATTACCTAATTGAACCCTCCTTTGACCGAGAATGAGGCAAATTGCAAGTGCAATCCACGCCCCAAGACCTACAGACCGTGGGTGCATTGATGCCCTGTCCTATAGGTCCGTGGGTGATGGATTCAACTCTACAAATGGGGGTCTTGACCTATAGAACCTCCCCACGAGGCGTGGAGGGACCTATGACATTCGTGGGTCACCAAAATTTTGTAGATTTTGGGTTTTTGTGCAGCATTGGGGTTAGGCTTTAGGGTCCTCCTCAAGGACCCTTGGTTAGTCCTTGGGAATTCGTACCTTGATGTTTAACTCCTCAACCTAAGCTCGGGAACTCATTTTACAATGGAAATTCCTATAACAAACTCAACAACACACTCGTAAGGCTCTAGTTCCACCTACTAGTTTTTCAAGTTGTCACACCCAACTACCCCTGAACTTAACTATTGAATCTCAACCTATGGCCACCAATCACTGGACCGTGGACTGATCGATGGTCCATCACGCATGGCCTTCGATGGTGGTCAGAAATTGATTCTTGGCCCTTAAAACATGGGCCCTCAATCACGGACTGTGGTCTGACCGAAAGTCCATTAGTCAAGCCGTGGTCTTGAGCCTTCAAGGTCTATTTTATGGAGGTCATCCATGGACCATACCTGTGGTCCATGGTCCCATCAACGGGTCATGGGTGGCCCTCGTAGTTTGGAACCTATAGCTCATTAAAGTGATATTTACCATCCTTTGGATCCGGGTGTTACAACTACCAAAAGAATTGCAATAGAAAAAAGATCGAGGGTAACTCCTTGAATTTGGAGAAGATTATCGGGGACGACAAAAAATTCATTGTACTCGGTACATGTTCTACTGCTAATTTGAACCTATTGGAAAAGTCATGTTCTTGTAGGGAATATGACTTGGTTAAGATATTCATGCGCTCACGTGATGGCTACTTTACGATCGAAGCATGATGATGAGTATGGTATGAACATCTATGAATAATCAATGGCTTTGTAAAAAGGTGAAGCATATCTCCTTACATACTCTGAATCTGTTAATATTATCCCTCTCAAGTCAAAAATGATGTGTGTCACAAGAATTCCTTAACCTGAATATTCTTCCATCCATTATCGATACCAAGCTTGGAATGAAGAAAAGAAAACCTATCAAGGGCGTTGGTGAGAATTTCAAGAGTAAGAGGAGGAACAAATATTCAATTTGCGAGAGACTTGGACACATGAGAACCACATGAACAACAACAAATCTTAGATAGGCTTGACTCAATTCTCTATTGTAGTCAAGATACTAGAGAGCTTAAGCTATCTTTTTTCAATTTAATGTTAGTTATCATTGACTCTACTTATGATCTAATATCGATCAATCAAAGCATGGCATAAATTTTGTGCAGAAATTCATGATAGTAATGAAATAGTTTTAATGCATGGATTAGAATTGTTAACGACCCAATTTTCCTCAAAGCATTTTTTTACATTTTTATTTCCACTAAATTATGAAGGGTATCATGTATGTTATTTTTAATTAATCAAATCAAACAATACATAATAAACAGTCCATGCATAAAATATCCAAACATAACAAATACATTACAAAATTTCAAAAAACATATGATGACTTTGAAAAATAAGAAATTTGTACTTTCTTATTGTTATAAAACTTAGATATTTGACTATTCTCACTGTTGGTCATAATATATAGACCATTTAGACAATCGATGTTTTTTCATGTGCATGGTTTATGTTATATGAAAAAATATCTACACTAGATCATTAGTAAGGTCTATAGGGTTGATATCATGGTCTAAAAATGATTGATACCACACCTACTAGAATATGGTACTTATATACAGACCATAAATAGTATAATTTAAAAAGGAGAACAGTTAATTATTAAAAAATTACATTATTAAAATTTAAATAATTCTACAAGTTTATACAAGTCATGTAATCATGTAGGGATCAACGCAAACAGGGGATGGACATTACCGATATACTAGAAAGTGTTGTTGTTATACAATCAACATCTTCATAATAGTGTTCAAGAAAGCATAAATATACTATTACAGACATTATATGATAAATAGAAACAAAAAATAATTAATTTTTTTGGGAAAACAATCACATAATATGTAACACCTCGGGATATTGAAAAGGTAAGGGAGGTTAACGAACAAGTTCAAAGGCCTAAAACCAGCCATGAACCCTTAAAGAAAGCCTAAACAATTCGATTAGGGTTTTATTGGTCGTTTAAGGGTAGTGGACTGGCCGTTTAAGGCAACCTTGCAGAAAGTCACCTGTACGGTTTCCTCTATAGCTAGTGGCGCCATATATAGAAGGTTTAGGGGTCCACATAGGTCACCCGTCAGTTTTTAAGTCAAGGCTATTTTAGTCTTTGTAGTATATGTTTTATACCTAATCTGTGTCACTTGAATCCCTATAATAAGTTATATATAACTGTTTTAAATCCTAAAACTACCCTCTCTAAATCATTCTCCTAAATCATAATTTTCCCTCCAAGTTTATCCCTAAAATCCTCTCTATATATAGATATAGAAGAAGAAGCTAGAGTTTTACTTCAAGATCTCCAATTCACCATAGCTTTTAGTCTTTGATCACTAAGTTATATTAGTTCTTACCTATGGATTCCTTTCCTCCATAGGGTTTCCTAGATCTTCAAAGCTAGATTCTCAATTCAAAGTTAGGATTTTATTCAATATTTATTTGTACTTTTCAATTTTTAATATTCGATTGATTTTTTTCCTTTAATGTATGAATTGAACTAATAAAATTATTTTAAGTTGAATTCATATGAACCGATGTATGATCCAGGATTTTAGATTATGAACACATGATGAAACTTATGAACTATGGAAGATGAAATTATGAAGATATGCATGTTTTTATGAAGTTGATGTAAATGTTTTGAGGATGCTTTGAGAGTAAAGTATAAATTTTGTTGTGAAAGGTTTTCTCACATACTACTAAAAACATGATTGTGAAAGGTTTTCTCACATAAGAATTCATAAGGTTGAAAGGTTTTCTCACCTAAATTAAATCATGTTTTGGGAGCTATTCTAAATGAAATTTAACTTGGATTAATTGCTCAATTGTGTCATGGATAATAATATGAATATAATTAATGACTATTCCATGGGATATTGCTTAGCACTGAGCGGGATTTTGGGATGAAGGTTTTAGTTTAGCATCCATGGACCTTTAGTAGTAATCCCTAAGTCCCTTAACTATGTGCCACCACAATATTGTCTCAAATAGACATTAGCTAGTGGATCCACTTTAGCTCAAACTCATGGTTCTTACCTTGTCAAGTAAGGACATCTCTTTTCGGTGTGGGATAGACACCAAATTTCATGTTCTAGATCACATGGTCTATATCGGTTACTTGATAAACTTTCCACAATAATAAACTAACGTTACATTCAATGTATCTCACAAGTGTTTTAAAGATATAAAGCTTGCATTGACTCTGATTATTACTTATATTTTCTAACCTTTTACCTTATGATTTAGCTTGGAAATTGCATGTCATATAAAGTCATTTTTAGCATGATTTCAGAACTTTTATGCATTGTTATCATACTAATGAATAATTGTGCCTACATTGTCTCATTAATATAGGGTCATACTCTCCGACATCTCATACTCATGGCTATTTAATCTCTTGGTGTTCGAAGATTGGTGAGTCTTCATGTACCAAGGGTTGAAATACCTTTATAGATTTCTTCATTTCAGTTTTTGAACATTTGAATGTGGTTTATGGGTTACATCCCAACCACTTCCTTTTGATGTAGTAAATGGCTTGTTGAGACTATGTTAGACTTCTTCTTTTTCAAACTCTTTTATGATATAAGACTGTTTTTTTTTTAATTTTTTATTTCTATTATCTTGGATGATGTATGCTAAGTGGCTTGCACATGTCCTTCATGGTTTTAAACGGCTAGGGTATACTTTGAGTCGTGAAAAACTTGGTATTCATAGCACAAGGTTTATAAAGGGCCTAGGAAGTCTCATAAGCCACTTTAAGTAGAGTCTTGTTCATGAGCATGAAGCACGCCATATTTATGAATAAGAGGCAATTCGATGTTTAGGAAAGTTTATATTTTTTATCATTCTAAAGTCGTGTAATAGAGTGTAACACTATATGTTCCTCTCCTAATCATTATTCGATTCATTTTAGGATATTGGCCCTCAAAAAGCATACATTAGAAGGAATGGAGATGAGAATGTGTAACAAGAAGCTCATCAAGTTTCGGTGGACTCATTGGCTGAACAATGAATAATGCGGAGTTTTGAGCTATTTTCCAAGTGTTGGCTCAAGCTATGATGGCTCAAGTCAATAGGTAGGCAATGGTCCCTATGAACCCAAATATGGATATGGTGGCAAGTAGAGTGAAAGACTTCACTAGAATGAATCCTTTTGAGTTTCATGGTTCAAAAGTTGACAAATCTAATGATAAGATACAACTCTCAATGAGTATTTACAGTTTTCAAAGAAATCTGTGTTGCGGCGGACCATTCGGTGTCATTAGTCAAAATCACCGATCAACTCGGCGATTCTCCCTTTAGTGTAGATCATCGCCGTCTTGCACCATCCTTCAGCATCGTAGTGCTTTGGGTCATTGGGCGACATGGTACTGCTTCGCGGAACTTCTCGGCGTTGCACAGACTGCTCCCTTTTTCCACCGACTTGATCCTTTCCTTCAGGGCTCAGCACACTAAAACAAAAGGAAAAGTAAGACCCTTTGGCTATTCGCCAAGAGAACTCGGCGATCCTCTAGCCTTTATTTTCTTCGTTCCTTTTAGCCTTTTCATTTCTTTTTGCAACATCGTGTCCATGCTTTCTTCAAACTTCAAATACCTGATACTTAAGGGTTTTCATTAGATATTGAGATAAAATAAGCATTTGAGGACACAATTTCTATTAAAATATAGCCCTAAATGAGTCCAATTTGTGGACTCATCAACACCTCCAACTTAAACTTTTGCTTGTCCTCAAGCAAACTCAAGTTCAGTCATTTAAAAAGGGTGTCTCAATCATGAATGCACACAACAAGACTCGATTTACTTATGAAAAGATCAAATGTGTACTCAAAGATTCAAGTTGTGACTCACCACTATCAAAGAGCCTCATGCTTATAATACTTGCTTCAAATGCAAGTTCAAGCTTAACTAAATTGTTCAAATGCCCTCACAGAAAGAATGATTCCATAATCACACAATGGTTCACAGTTTAAAGCTTCGGAATCAGATGTAACGCTCACACTCATAAAGAAGAACACAATGCATGCTTTCACCCATAGGTTTGCTCGTATTTTCCAATCAAAATTTATTTCAGCTCACTCAAGATCAAAAAGGTCTTTTCTAGGCTTGTAATGGGGCTGATTGCAAAGGTATGGTCATTTAGGCTCAATGACTTTCATCCTCATGAAATGTGGTACTCACAACACTTCCTTTCCCTTTCGTTCATAATTTTCTTTAGTGCTCATAAGTCATCTTATTATTCACTTTCCCTGGGTTGTTTAGGAACACCATTTCTTTTGTACCTTATTCCACAACTTTCTTTCTTTCCTTTTTTTTATATGGAGGGGTTCCATTTTGCTTAAAACCTTGGGTAAGAGGAGACTTTCCTTGCACTTCTTGACTTGCCCTTTTCTTTTCACTACACCCCCACCTTAGGCTTTTGGCCTAAGTTGGCTATTCCACTAACCATAACTTTATAAGGATTATAGGTAATGGATAAAGAAAGGTTATGATTTCATCAACTTTCTTCCAAAGAAAGGTAAGGCTCAAGGGATGTTCAAGAGAGAATCACACGCTCACAAGGTAGGTCACAAAAGAGGTATATGTCAAACTGGCTCACACTCTTAGAAGTTGCCTAAGATCATATCAAAAGATAGCATCACTTAGTTGGCAGGACCAACGGGGCAAATTCCAGGATCTATCATGCATGGTTCAAAGTAACCTCATCACACTAGGCATTGACACTACAGTCAAACAAGACTCCACACTTTCTCTAGTGTGCAATGATCATCACAAGAGACTCAATTCGATACTAGGCTAGTCATAACGAGAAGCAAAGAGTTCACATATTGTCTACGCAACTTTCTTTGGCCTTATTGTAGGCGTGCATTCATGTTTATTCGATTGAGAGCGTTATTCAAGTCATCGATATTGATCGAAATCGAGACTTAAATTTTTCAAAAGAACAGCCACATTCAACACACTGGAGGTGGCAAAAAATTTTGGACGGGTCAAAATCATTTTTGAAATCTTTTAAAAAAAAGAAGCCATGAGCTCAAACATCCCAACAATCAGCATATTAAGCAAGCTGTCCATTACGGATCAAGGATGCCTAAGTGGTCGGCTTACAGGAGGCAACAACAGCATTAGGTCTAGGTTGTAATGCAGCAGCAGAGGGACTTGGAGGGTCAGCAGAAGTGGTAATGTTGTTAGATAAACCTGAAGTCCCAGGAATCATAGTAGGCAAAGATGTCTCTGGAAGTATAGATCCATTGGCCACAACTTTATTCTGCTTCTTTTCCTCTTGGTCCTTAAGATATTCTGCTTCGATCTTTTGGATATCGGTGGAGGTGGTGGCAACTGATTCCATATACTTTTTTGCATCTCTAGGTACCCGATCTCTTTTGCACAATGCAGTGATTCATATACCAGGAAAGGGAGAGATGTCTAGCTCTGCTTTGCACGCATATGGATCTCAAAAGAAATAATCATCCCTAGATTTATCCTGGTTTTCTCTATGATGCATCCAAGACAAGCTACCTTAGCAAGGTGAAGGATTGATTTATTCTGTGATGGTATAATTGTACTACTAATGAACCCAAACCGGTATCTTGCAGCAATGTTCAGATCTTTCTTTGCAATCGCAATTCCTTCTGCTAACCATTTTGGAGCATTCTCATCTGAGATTAGAGGGGCAAACCACTTTTTCATCTCATCTAGCTTCTCTGCTCTGAGCAAGTGCTGGAAGTGATCACTAATTTTATTGGACATACCTATGACTGTGTTGATAGCCTCACTGTCACAAGCTACCTTCCTTCCTCTAACAACCACGTAGTCAACTGCTTTGAAAGACGACACTAACCTCTTCAGTTGAGGTACCAATGCACTTTATGCATTGTAAACTTCTTTGATCCAATTTGGTATGTAAGAGCCACGAGGTTTTGTGAAGATTTGAAATTTGTGATATTTTAGGCACTCAATTATCTCAGGATACCTATCGATTACCCCATCTATGGACAGCCATGTTTCCTCAATAATAGTTCTCAGCCCCTCAGACTTTAATATGTTCGTTGATTTAGGTGGGGGGCCTTGTACTGGAGGTGCCAACACTATTACCTTCTCTGGAACTGGAGGAGTTGGAGTGGTGGATCAAGGATTTCTGACCCGAGATGGGTCGTTTAGCTATTCAGATCGTACTTCATTACTCCGTGCCTCCATCAGTTCACCTTCATCAAAACCCATACTCTCACTATCATATGTTGTTAGGTCATTGGTGTAAAAACGAGTACTATTGGAACTTGTATCTGATAGATCAATGGGTTTGTCCATGCCTTTTCCTTTCCCACTAGTTGTGGAAAGTTTAGTGGCCTTGGTCCTGGATGCAGTTGCATCCTTATTGATTGTGATCTCTTTTTCTTTTCCTCGGGGTGGTGTGTTGCTACCTTCTTTGTTAGGTTCATTCATACCTGTAAATGATTGGGAAGAGTTAGGGGAAAAATCTAATAGAATCACAAGCAATCTACTGCAGGAAGTCTTGCCACATGGATCGGTGAGTCACCGAACCTCTTTGGCAGGCAAACTCGGGCACACCGAAAGGGTTGGCATCAAATTATAGCAAGTCAGTGATGGGAAGGTCTTTTGGGCAAATCACTGACTACTTTCAGCAAGAATGGGTTTGTCCGCTGAAAGTTATAGTGCATTAGGGGATCAAAATAGCATACAAAAGGCGATCAAGAGTACTTTCAGCTAGTCGCCGAGTCCATTCGGCAACCTATGGCGTCTCACCAAAAGTTACAGACTCAAACGTCTAATTTGACACGATATTAAGGGTGAGATAGAAACATTAGGAGAACCATCGAACGATTAGGCGAGCTCGACCCAGCTCGTCAAATGGCCTAACGTGCCCATTTTCAATCTATTTTCTCGAATTCAATCTTGCAAACCCTGAAATCAAAATCAAAGCATGCACTAACAAAATTCAAACAAGATCTGTACTACCGATCACCCTGGGATACTCAGATTTCTCCCAAATTTGTTGCATTTGGCTATTTGACGATATTTGCTCTTAAGAGAGATGTCACTCGCTCCATCATTAAGCAAACTTTTGACATTTAGCACAAATATGGACTACTCAGACTTCACCTAATCAATCTAACAACACACAATCACAACCCAATTTGTTAAAAAGCACAAAAATTACGAGCATTCGACAATCAAACAATACGGGCAAGATTCTAAAATTAAAAATAGGCATTTAATCATTCTAATCATATCAGAGAGGCTTAGCACACATCAATAAGATACAATCATTGCAAAAGAGTACAGACTATTTAAAAGTAAACTCGGGGTTTGGAGAACTGACCTATGCCGATTAAAGTATGATTAAAAAGCTAAGCAGCAAAAAAATCCAACTTCGAGCACAAATCAACCAACCAAAATACTAGTGGAATATAAGAATATTGGAAATACCACCTTGGTGTGTGTTTGTGAAGATTAAAAGCGATGGAAGGTGAAGGATTTCAAATTCTAAGACCTTTGGCCATTATAAACCGTCCAGTTCGCACCCATTCGGTGATATTAGTCTCACTCGCCGAATGCTTATTTACTTCATCGAGTTTTATAGGACCTTCGGTCAAAGTGAAGGTCCAAACGGTGGTTTTCATTGGGATCGTCAACCTGTTCAGCAATTCATTGAATGGAACTATTAGTTTGCCAAACGCAATTTCCACACACGCTCTACACTTTAACCTGTTCATTTAACACACCGTTATTTCTAAAAAGACAATAAAGTAATAAATGGTTTTGGGTTGCCTCCCAAATAGTGTCTTATTTAATGTCGTGGCACAACGCAGGTTAACACCTAAACATCACTTTTGAGGTTAGCCAAAACATCACTTCGCAACTCCCCTACTTTTTAGAGGATGGATATGAGGCATCACATGACCCATAAGGTTCTTGAGCAGTTGAATGCATCTAGATGAGAACCAATCATCTGTTTTATTACTTCAATGTTCTTATTCATCTCTTCCAGCACCCTATCATGCTCACTTACCTTGCTGAAAATGATTGAGAGCATCTTTCGACACGTTTACCCTTATTGTTCTTAGTCTTTCCTCACTCATGAGGGGGGATGTATCTGCCCTTTATTTTGCATTGGAATTCAATCCCCTCTATCTTTTTGGCCAACTCATCCATTTGGGTCATCAGCATGGCCAACATGAGTCCTTCTCTACTTCTTGGTTTGATTCTGCCATGAGATGAAGCACGTGGGTTGCTATCGCATAAGGTTGTTGTGTAATAGCACCCGGAATGAGTTGGTCAGCTAATGTTTTGTTTTCGGGACCTAGACTTCTGTAGAACCAGTCGAGGAGGACTATATTGATAATTGCATGAGTGGGGCATCGAATCATAAGCGATTTAAACCTTGTCCATGCTTCATGAATCTATTAACCTACTAATTGGTTGAAGGCTAGAATGCGATCCCTGAACATCATTACTTCTAATGGAGGAAACTCCATTTGCTCAAAAGTTCTGCTTGACATACTCACATTCTCTGTTTCAAAGCTCAAACAAGTAAAATATAAAACTAATAATTAAGTTAGTAGACTACAACTAATTAAGAACAAAAATTCTACTAATCTAAGAATTCTCAAATAACACCACTCCCCAGCAGCGACGCCATTTTTATGTTTGCGTAATCAATGACACAACTTCCGATGCAAGTGTCCACAATCGTGCAATAGTATAATAACCCAACCAAGGGTTCGGATCATTCCCAAGGGAGTGGTTTTGAGAATTAATAGAGAAATAAAATTTAATTCTAACTAGTCGTAGCTAAATACATTAACGATTAAAAACATTGTAAATTAAAGGGGCACACAAGAGTGTCAATTAACAATGGGGTTTTGTCACAAGTAAAAATAGCAAAATACACAAGGGTTTCAATGTAATGAGACGGGATCCTTAGGATGTGACAGGAATACGGATTAAGCTAGATTATTGGGTACATTCTTTCGATAGTAGACTCATATAATAATTGTGACTAGGGTAGATTTTAAGGGGAATAAGCTCTCTCTTGAGCAACTTACCCCATTTCAAATGCGTTCCTCTCGGACACCCACTTGCCGCATGAAGACCAGCCTACTCCTTAACTCACTCACTCTCTCGAGTTGAATGTGTGGACATGGGACTAGGGTTCACTCTCCCGAGTTGAACCTCATGTCGACCCACTCACACTGGCAATCAATCTAGTGGTCTTAGTTTTACGACCTCTCTCTCGAGCAAGCCAAAACCACATAAATAAACTTGTATTTGCAACTACAAATTCATTTTCATCCACAACCACTAAATGAAATCACATTTAAACTACGAATAGACTATTAGCAAGCAAGACACAATCATTATCTTAACCTATATTCACAAAATCACACCCCAAGAATTAGGTTTTTAGCCACACATCAAGAGATAGAAATTTATACTTAAATGAGCTTGCATTCAAATGGGTATGAAGAATTGAGTCTTGTTACAGTCCAAGAATGAAGAATCCATGAGACCTAAGTCTAAATCATTAGAGATGAAACCCTCTTCTTCTTCAAGTTTTCAAAACTCTATCAAACTCAAAGCAAAAATATCAAAAGGTACTATTCTATATGAAAAATATAATAATTGTTCTACACTAAAAATATGATGATAAGCTACAACTCTCAACGAGTATTTACAGTTTTCAAAGAAATTTCTGCTGTAGCGGACCATTCGACGTCATTAGTCGAAATCGCTGATCTACTCGGTGATTCACCCTTCAGCATGATCGTACTCTGGGTCATTAGGCGACATGGTACTATTTTGCAGAACTTCTCGGTGATGCGTCGTCTACTCCCTTTTTTCGCCGACTTGATCCTTTCCTTTAGGGCTCAGCACACTAGAACAAAAGGCAAAGTAAGACCCTTCGGCAACTCGCCAAGTGGACTCAACAATCCGCCTAAGTCAATGAATCGAGTAAAGGCTAAGGGGCTGAGGATAATTTTGGAGGAAAATTGTCTATCCATAGACGGGGTTATAAACAGGCACCCAAATATAATGGAGTCCCTGAGATACCATAAGTTCCAAATCTTCACCAAGCCCCATGACCCTTATATTCCAAACTAGGTAAGTGAATTCTACAGTGTATACAGTGCATTAATAACCCAGAAAAAGCAGCTAGCAATAGCTTTCAATGAGGTGGACTATGTGGTTATTAGAGGCAGAAGGGTGAAGTTCGATAGTGAGGCGATCAACGTAGTCTTGGGCATGTCTACGAATATCAGGGATCACTGCAAGCACATAATCAAAATAAAAAATTTGGATGAGATGAAAAAGTGGTTAGGCCCACTAGTTTCAGATGAGACTCCGAAGTGGTTGGGGGAAAGAGTTCTGATTGAAAAGAAAGAACTAAACATAGCAGCAAGGTTCTGGTTTGATTTTATCAGCAGCACGATCATGCTATCCCAAAATGAGTTAATCCTTCGCCTTACCTGGGTTGCGTCATAAAGGAAACTCTGATAAACATGGGTACAATCATTGCTTTAGAGATACTCATGCGTGCAAGGCAGAGGCAGACCTCACTTCAATTCCCAATATTGATCACAGAATTGTGCAAACAAGCTCGGGTACCTCGGGATTCCAAGATGGATGTGGAAGTGATGCCCACAGCCTCTACTGACATCTAGAGGATTGAATTCGAGTACCTTAAGGATCAAGAAGAAAGGAAGAAGGCAGCATCATTGGAGTTAGTAAACACAGAAGCATCACCTATAGAGGCACCTTTTCCTACTCCGGCCCCATGGCCTTTAGGTATATGAATTACCACTACTACTTCTGATGATACTCCAGGTTCTTTTGCTACTACACGGTCTCCCAGATGTGTTGTTGCTACTGTTTCCCAGCCTCCACTCACCCAGGCCCTAATCCGAATGGGACAACTGGCCCTTTCTGCTGATCTTTGGGCTACCAGTCTAGAGGCCTCTATTCCAAGCATGATCCATATTGCCCTAGCTAATGTTGTGACACCCTTGAACACTATCATTGATGCCCTAGCGTCCAGGATAGAGGTGTCTGAGCACAACCAAGAGGCCACAGAGGAGGTGACGGCTTTAAAAATAGTCATTGCTGAGCTGCAAAAAGATGTTAACCACCTGAAGTCCACCAATGTGTCCATGGTCTTAGGAACAGTGGAAATTCCAAATGTGCCTGAGATGCCTTAGACCACCACTGGACATAGGGATAGAGTGGAGCAGATAACCGATCGTAAGTCAAAAGCAGAGACTGATGAAGAGATGCACGAGGAGACTGAGGGAGCTGCATATGAAGATCTGACCGAGACAAAAACAATTATGACAGATGTTATTGCGCAGGCTTCCTTAGCACCTGTTGCTGGATTCAGTGGAAGTGGCCCTTCTGGAGTCACTTCGAGCATTGAAGCCCGGGCAGATAGAGCGATCAATTAGCCAGGATCACCTCTTTACCTCCCTCTCTGTCTTTCTTTATTTTACATTTTGTCTTCTATGTTATTTGCATTTAAGGACAAATGTTTTTATTTGTGGTGGGGTGAGGCTCACCTTTGTGTGCTATTGATGTTCGTGTTTTGTTTATATTTGGGCTTTGTGCTTAAATTGTGTTTATACTGTTTCTGTGGATGTTTGAGCTTATGGTTCCTTTTGTTTTAAATTGCAAAATGATTTTGACCCGTCCGAAAAAAATTTGCCACCACTCATGTGTTGAATTTGGCTGTTCTTTTGCAAAATTTAAGTCTCGATTCTGATCAATATCGATGACTTAAATAGTGCTCTCAATTAAACGAATATGAATATATGGCTACGATGAGGCCAAATGAAGTTGCATAGACAATATGTGAACCTTTTACATCTCGTTATGACTTGCCTAGTATCTAATTGAGTCTCTTATAATGATCATTGCACACTAGCGAAAGTATGGTGTTTTGTTTGATTGTAGTGTCAATGCCTAGTGTCATGAGCTTACTTTGAACCATGCATGATAGATCCTAGAATTTGCCTCGTTGGTCTGATTAACTAAGTGATGCTATCTCTTGAGATGATCTTTCGCAACTTCTAAGAGTGTGAGCCAATTTGACATATACCTCTTTTGTGACCTACCCTGTGAGTGTGTGAACCGCTTTTGAACACCCCTTGAGCCTTACCTTTCATTGGAAGAAACTTGATGAAATCATAACCTTTTTTTATCCATTGCCCATAATCGTCATGAAGTTGTGGTTACTTGAATAGCCAATTTATGCCAAAAGCCTAAGTTGGGGGTATGGTGAAAAGAAAAGGCAAATCAAGAAGTGCAAGAAAGTCCCTCTTGCCCATATATATATATATATATATATATATATATATATATATATATATATATATATATATATATATATATATATATATAGAGAGAGAGAGAGAGAGAGAGAAAAGATAAAGAAAAAGAAAAAGAATGAAAAAGAAAGTTGTGAAATAAAGTACGAAAGAAATGGGGTTCCTAAACAGTCCATGGAAAGTGAATAATAGGATGACTTATGAGCACTAAAGATAATGATGAAGGAAAAGGAAAGGAAGTGTTGTGAGCACCATATTTCATGATGATGAAAGTCACTAAGCCTAAATGACCATACCTTTGCACTCAACCCCATTACAAGCCTTGAAATGACCTTTATGATCTTGAGTGAGCTGAAACAAATGTTTATTAGAAAATACGGGTAAACCTATGGGTGAAATTATGCATTGTGTTCTTCTTTGTGAGTGTAAGTGTTGCATCTAATTTCAGAACTTTAAACTATGAACCATTATGTGAATATGGAATCATTCCTTGTGTGAGGCCATTTGAACACTTTGGTTGAGCTTGAACTTGCATTTGAAGCAAGTATTGTGAGCATGAGATTCTTTGATATTGGTGATTCACAACTTGAATCTTTGAATGAGCATTCGATCTCTGCATAAGTAACTTGAGTCATGTAGTGTGCATTCATGATTAAGTCTTGTGTAGCACTATTTGAGACACCCTTTATTAACGACTGAACTTGAGTTTGCTTGAGGACAAGCAAAAGTTTAAGTTGGGCGTGTTGATGAGTCCAAAAATTGGACTTATTTAGGGTTATATTTTGATAGAATTAGTGTCCTCAAATGCATATTTTGTCTCAATATCTGATGAAAACCCTGAATTTTCAGGTATTTGAAGTTTGAGGTAAAGCATGGACACTACTTAGAAAAATGGAACAAAAGTAGCTGAAAAAATGAAGAAATGAAGATTTGAGAATCGTCTAACCCGTTCGGCGAGTCACCAAAAGGTCTTATCCTCACCTTTTGTTCTAATGTACTGAGCCCTGAATGAAAGGATCAAATCATCGGTGAAAAGGAGCAATCGACATATCGTCGAGCAGTTTCACGAAGCAGTACTACGTCTCCTAATGATCCAAAACACGACGATGCTGAAGGCTAACGAAAGACGGCGATGAACTAGACCAAAGGGCGGATCGTCGAGTTGATCGGTGATTCCAACTAACTTCACCGAGTGATCCTTCACAACATAGAATTTTGAAAACTATAAATAGTCATTGATAATTATTATTCTAGTATCTAATTTTTAGCTTTGAATAGTAATTTTTCAGAATGTACTTATATTTTTGAGTTCTAAGTTTGGAGAGGGTTTTGAAGAACTTGAAGATTCAAATGGTTTCAACTTTAAGAAATTGGACTTGGGTCTTGTGGATTCTTCACTCTTGCCTTGTTTTAAGACTTAAATCTTCATACCCATTTAAATGCAAACTCATAGTGATATAAATTTCTATCTCTTTTACATGCCTAGGTAAGACCCCAATTCTTGGGGTTTGATTTTGTTAATATGGGTTATATTATATGTTAGGTCTTGCTTGTTGATTATTTATTTGTTGTTTAGATGTGATTTTATTTAGTAGTTGTGGTGGAACTTAATGAAATTATAGTTGCAAATACGATTTCATCTTTGTGTTTTTGGCTTGCTCGAGAGAGAGGTCGTAAAACTAAGACTACTAAATTAATGGCCAGTGGGATTGGGTCGAATGACGTTCAGCTCGACAGAGTGAACCCTAGTCTTTCTCACATACACTCAGCTCGAGAGAGTGAGTGGGCTAAGGCAGAGGTTGTTCTTCATGCGGTAAGTGGGTGTCTGAGAGGAACCCATTTGATTTGGGGTAAGTTGCTCGAGAGAGAATTTACCCCCACTATAGTTTAGCCTAGTCACAAATATTAAACAGATTTATCATCAAAAGCATGTACCCAACAGTATAGTTTATCCCATATTCCTATCATATCCCAAGAACCCCATCTCCTAGATTAGTACTCTTTGCTTTTATGCTATTTTATTGTTTACTTGTGACAAACCCCTATTGATAATTGACGATTGCATCACCCTTTAGATTTATCATGTTTCTATTCGATAATATCTTTAGGTATGACTAATTAGAACTTAATTTTATTTTTTTACTAATTCTCAAAACCACTCCCTGTGGGAACGATCCCAACCCTTGGTTGGGTTACACTTGCATTGGAAGTTGTGTCTTGATTACGCAAACATCAACCTAGTAGACAGGTCATGGTGCTCTAGATGGACCGTGAAGCCCTTCCAGAAAGGAAATTCAGCAGTTTTAAATCAGGGTCATATTGGTCTTTTCCCAATTGTTTTAACTCAATAATACGTCATTTTACCTTCTACCTGAAGTCCTATACAATGATTTTTCCCCCAAAATCACCCAATTCAATTAATTACCTCAAAATTCCAAAAGATTAACCAAGTACATCCTCCCAATTTTGTAAATTTAGATTCCCCAATTGAGTTAGAAATTTATTCAATTGATAACGTCACTTTCAATGTTGATCCAATTGATTGTTTTATGTTTTCTTATGCACAAATTGAAGAAATTGCAATGTTGATCCAATTGATTGTTTTATGTTTTCTTATGCATGAATTGAAGAAATTGCATAATTGAAGTTGAATTCCCTCATGAACCCATGCATGACCCATGTTTTCCAAAATTGATCATATGATGAAGTTTTTGAATCATGAAAGATGAGTTTATAAAGATATGTTTGTTCTTATGAAAATGATGTGATTGTATTAAGGATACTTTGAGAGTGAAGTATCAATGCTGTTATTTTGTTGTGAAAAAATGTCCACCATACATATGAAAGCATGATTGCGAAAGGGTTTTATCACATATAGGATTCTTAGAGATCAAAGGTTTTCTCAATTAAACTTTGAATCAAGAGTTAGGAGTTGTTCTAATGAAACCTAGTTTGGATTGGACACTTGATGTGCCTTCCATGGATGATAAGGAAAGTGGCGATTACCCATTCATCTTAATGATAAGACAAGTTAAGATAATGAATGTTCTGATGGATTTATGCTTAGCATCGAGATGATATTGAGATGGAAGCCCTCCCGTAGCTTGAGGTCGGGTTTTTAGTAGAAATTTCCTTATGCCATACCTATGTACCCAAAACGGATGATAGTCTTAGATAGACATTAGCTAGTGGATCGACGTAAGTTAGAAATTCATGGTCTTACCTTGACAAGTAGTACTCTTTTTTTTGGTGTGGGTTAGATACCAGATTCCATGTTAATAGATCACATTGTCTCAATGTCAATTAAAGGTAAATCTCCCTAAAGAATAAACTAAGGTTACTTCGAAAAGTATCTCAAGAATATTTTAAAGATGTTAGCTTCCATTTACCATCTGCAACCCTCCTCCCAAAAACCCCCATAAAATCATCTAAGGTTCAGGCTACGCCAGGACCTACGGACCGTAGGTCAAGCCACGATCCATGGATCAGTGCCCAGCTTTATTCCCAGAACTCCCCAGAAAAATTCTCTAAGTCGAGACGTACGCCACGACCTACGGACCGTAGGTCAGACCATGGTATATGGTCCCGGTCCGTAGGTCGGACCCCAAATTTTCAGCCCCAAATGTCGAATGACGGTTGACCAGCACAGACCGTTGGTTCATCCATGATCCGTCGTTGACCCCAACAGCTTTTAAGTCAGGGATCGTTTGGTCTGTTCCTTATGCATTGGACCCCTAAACTACGTAGTTTTGGTTAGTTTAAGCCTGGCAACTTAGTTAGAACTTATCCTAGTCAAATCATTCACCAAGAAATCAATCAAACTAGAGAAAAAGAGGAAAAGTAGTCGACCAGCCCTAGTTCCAAAATGCAGCAAGGTTTTCATCGGTTCCAACCCGAAATCAAAAGATTTCTCCGTGGAATTCGTCACCAGGTATGTGGAATTTCACTAGTGGGTACCTTTCACCCATTAGGTCCCTAGATTTTAGTTAGAATCCTAATTCCCTTAATATTATCTAGACCTAGGATTTTTGAATGTTAGAAATTATTGGGTTTTAGCTGTTAGAATTATCCAAATCAGATTTATCATATTGTTGCTTAGTTTTTTTTATGATATTCAGAACCCTAGTTGTATATATTCGTTTAGTCCATGAGTTGTACAATGCTAGGTCAGATTATTCATGTATATATGCTTCAGTTTATGAATGTCACATTATCAATCATAATTCTTACATTCTCAGAATTTACATGTCAGTAATTGAGCTATCCAGTACTTCAATATTTCAGTCATAATTTTACTTATATACATTCTAATTAGAGTAGCTTAATATCGAGTGCACTAGGGTCAGTCACCCTCATAGTCCCAGAACTACGTGCCCCGTAGGTAAGTCTCCTCTGTGGGCATTATGCTTAGTGATCACACCAATCATGCTTCTATACCTCTGGCAGGGTATATTGGGTCCTCTCGATTGGGCGTAGACATCAGACTCCATATTTATCTCATGTGGTTTTCTATCGGTTATTTGTAGCTCCCTTACAGTCAGATTCTATTGCATTGACCATGTTATCAGTCAGATTTAGTCTCAGCATGTTATAAAATTGGTCATTGCATTCATTCAGGTTATGTTCAGTGTTTTCAGTATAGTATCATGCCTATTTGTTATCATTGCTCAGATATATGCTTTGGTTCAGTTATGTTTATTATTCAACGTTACTCTAACATACATGCTCAGTACCTTTCAAGTACTGACGCATACTTTGCGCTACATCTTCTCGTGATGTAGATTCAGGTCCTCATCATTCAAATCATGTATAGATCGGTTCCCAATCTTCAGCTCAATAGCATCAGTGGTGAGTCCTCATTCTCCGAGGACAACAGATAGTATTTAGTTTTAGTTTTGCTAGATTTAGTTGGGGTATGTCCCAGTAGCTCTAGTTAGTTAGAGGCTTTATTTCAGACATAGTTAGATTCATTTTTAGCTTGGAGTTTGATATTTCTTTTGTTATTAAACTCTCAGATTTTATATTCAAACTTAGAATGGGTATTCCCTATCATTTTCAATTTATCTCATGTCTTATGCTTCCGCTAAGTATTTCTTATTCCATTTTATATTATTATGCTTATGATATGCCATCTTAAGGTTAGCTTGGGTTCACTTGTGATCCTAGGTCCCGTGTCCACATCCAAGGGGGTAGCCTCGGGGCGTGACAATTTCTAAGGGTTGCATATACCATCTTATTCAGGTTAGGGATATGGATTCTGAAGCCTTTACTCTTTAGTCGTCCCCCATGTTAATGAGTTCGCAGAAGTGTTTCTCGAAGATCTACCAGATGTTCCTCCCGAATGGGAAATTTATTTTGTTTTTGACCTTCTCTCAGATACGGAACCTAACTCTATTTCTCCTTATTATATCACTCCAAAAGAACTTAAGGAATTAAATAAGCAACTGAATGATTTGTTGTATAAGGGTTTTATTTGATCGACTATCTCTCTGAGGGTGCTCCAACTTTACTTGTGTGAAAGAAATATGGTTTTCTTCATATGTGTATTGACTACCAACAATTGAACAAGGTTACTGTTAAGAACAAGTATCCTATCCTAAGGATAGATGACTTTTTTGATCAAATTCTTTAAGATATACCTTCGATCGAGGTTTTCACAACTGAGGGTAAAGGAAGATGCCATTCTGAAGATGGCTTTTCAACTCGATATGGTCATTATGAGTTTTTGGTAATTTTTTTTGGTTTGACTAATGCTATGGCAGCATTTATGGATTTGATGAATATAGTGTTTGGACAATACCTTAATATATTTGTGATTGTGTTCATTGATAATATATTGATCTATTCGAGGAGTGAGGACGAGCATACAGATCATTTAAGGATTGTGTTGCAAGGCCTCAAGGACCAACAACTCTTCGCAAAGTTTAGCAAATATGATTTTTCATTAAGGCATGTAGCTTTTATTGGTCGTATTCTTTCTGGTGAGGGTATTGAGGTAGATCCTAAGAAGATGGATGTGGTTAAGAGTTGGCCTAGACCTCTATCCCCTTTGAATATTAGAAATTTCATTGGTTTAGTTAGATACTAAAGAAGGTTTATGGATGGATTTTATTCGATTGCCTCTCCATTGGCTGCATTGACCCAAAAAGAGAGCTTTGGTCACAGAAAATCAGTTTTGAATATAGGAGTAATACCCTTAACCATGGTAACTGGTAAATTACTACCATTTGAGATCTATATTTCTGAGGGACCTTGATACTCAAAACCATTTTTCGTATGATTTTTTAGTTGGTCATTTGATTGGAATCGCCCAATCAACAATCCAAAATTTCGTTAGACATTATTACCTTGTAATCCCAATGTTGAAAAGGTTGGCATTTGTACAATTTTAAGAGTAAGAGCTCTTCATGAAGATGAGTTGAACCATTTTTCCTAGCTTGAAATGTAATTCCACTCTAGCATAAGGGACTGATGGATTTGTTATATATTGTGATACCTCAAGAATTGGGTTAGGATGTGTCCTTATGCAAAATGAGAAAGTCATTGCCTATGATGCAAAGCAACTTAAAATTCATGAAAAGAATTATCCTACCCATGGCCTTGAACTAGCAGTAGTTGTGTTTTCTCTAAAGATCTAGAGACATTACTTATATGGTGTACATGTAGATGTCTTTACCATCCACAAGAGTTTGCAATATGTGTTTAGATCGAAAGATCAAAATCTTCACCAAAGAAGGTGGCTTGAGTTATTAAAAGATTATGATACGAGTGTTCTCTACCATCCATGTAAAGCAAATGTGGTAGCGGATGCTCTTAGTCGGTTATCGATGATAGTGTTGCTCATATTGAGAATGATAAAAAAAAGTTGGTTTGAGATGTTTATAGATTGGCTGGGTTGGGTGTTCGGTTAGTTGACTCTACCAAAGGTGGTGTTATGGTTCACAATAGTTCAGAATCATCTTTTGTGGCAAATGTGAAATCCAAGCAAAGCGTTGATTTGATTTTGGTTAAATTAAATGAAACGGTGCTTAAAAAGCCCGTAGAGGCTTTCTCCCAAGGGGGAGATGGTGTGCTTAGGTATCAAGGTCGTTTGTGTGTCCATAATGTTGATGACTTGAGAGGGAAAATCTTATCAGAAGCCTATAGTTCTCGATATTCCATTCATCCGATACCCACCAAGATGTACCATAACTTGCTGAAGATCTATTGGTGGAATGGGATAAAGAAGGATATTGCAAAATTTTTGACTAAGTGTTTGAATTGTGACTAGGTGAAAGTTGAGCATCAAAAGCTAGGAGGTTTATATCAAGATATTAGCATTCCTACTTGGATGTGGGAAGATTTGAATTTGGACTTTATTGTGGGTTTACCCAGCACCCAGTGACAACATGACTCGATTTGGGTTTCTGTGAATTCCTCAATTGAGTTAGGGTCTTATTCAATTAATATGGGTTACTTTCAATGTTGATCCAATTGATTGTTTTATCTCTTCTTATGCATGAATTGAAGAAATTGCATGAATTAAGTTGAATTCCCCATGAACACATACATGACCCATGTTTTCAAGCATTGATCATATGATGAAGCTTTTGAATCATGAAACATGAGTTTATGAAGTTATGCATGTTCTTCATGAAAATGATGTAAATGTTTTAAGGATTCTTTGAGAGTGAAGTATAAATATTGTTGTTATTGTTGTTGTGAAATGATTTCTCACATACACATGAAAGCATGATTGTGAAAGGGTTTTCTCACATAGATTCTTAGAGTTGAAAGGTTTTCTAAAATAAACTTTGAATCAAAATTTAGGAGCAATTCTAATGGAAACTAGCTTCGATTGGCTACTTAATGTGCCTTCAATGGATGATAAGGCAATTGGAAATTACCCATGCCTCATAATGATAAGGCAGGTTAAGATAATGACTATTTTGTGGGAGTTACGCTTAGCACCGAAAGAATGTTGAGATGGAAGCTCTCCCATAGCTTGAGGCTAGGTTTTTAGTAGCAATCTCCTTATCTCATACCTATATGTCCCCACAAGATGATTCCATGTTAATTGCTCACATAGTCTCAATGTCAGTTAAAGGTAAATCTCCCATAAGAATGAACTAAGTTTACTTCTTTAAGTATCTCACTAATGTTTTAAAGATGTTAGCTTGTATTGACCATGTTTGATGATTATGTTTTCTAACCCTTTTATCTCATGATTTAGCTTGGTCATTGCATGTCACAAAAATGTCCTTTTAGAATGATTTCATACTTTTATGCATTGTTATCATTCTTGGTACATTTTTGTACTAACGCATACTTTTGCCTACATTCTTATAAAAATATAGAGTCCGGCGCTCCAATTTCGCATCCCTGTGGCTAGAGATCGCCTTAATAGATATTGAAGATTTGTGAGTCCTCATGTTATGTGGACCGAGATTTTATTTGCTAATGTCTTTACTTCTTAGTATGGTATGTGACGTATGGGTTATGTCTCGATCACTATTAATGTACTAGATGGCTTTGAGACTATGTTAGACCCCCACTACATTTTATAAACTCTTCTATTTTTAAATTGTCTTTTAAATTCTCTTAATATTCTATTATGTTGTATGATGTATGCTAAGTATCTTGTGTAGGGCCTCTATACGTCATGTCAGGTCTAGGGTGTACTTTGGGTCATGTCAGGTTTCTTTTTTGGTGGAGGATTACTCTAAGTTGTATCTAAAAGAAAATGGTTAGGTTGCATGGAGTGGCCCTATCCATTATCTTTGATCATGGTACCCAATTTACTTCTCAATTTTGAAAGTCTTTCTAAAAAGGCCTTAGCTCTAGTGTCAAGCTTAGTACGGTCTTTCATCCTCAAACCAATAGTCAAGTGGAGCGTACCATACAAACTTCGGAAGATATGTTAGAGCTTGTGTGATTGATTACAAGGGTAATTAGGATTTTTTAACTTACCTTTAATTAAGTTTCTATATAATATTTGTTATCGTTAAAGCATTGGTATGGATCACTTGGGGGCTCTTTATGGTAGGAGGTGTAGATATCCCATAAGTCGGTTTCATGTTGGTTAGGTTGCTTTGATAGGTCCCAAGTTGGTTCATGAGGCTATGTAAAAGGTTTGACGTATTAGAGAAAGTTTGAAAACAGCTCAAAGTCCTAGTACTAATGTTAGAAGAAAAGTTCTTGAGTTTGATGTTGAAGATTTTACATGAAAATTTCACCTGTGAAGGGTTTCATGAGGTTTGGAAAGAAGGGAAAGTTAGTCCTCGATTTGTAGGACCTAATCAAATTTTGAGGCGTATTGGTAAAGGTTCTTGCCTAATGATTTAGCATTGGTAAATTCGTTTTTCCATGTGTCCTTATTGAAAAAGTGTGTTAGAGATCTGACATCTAATGTATCATTAGAGAATCTTTGTATAAATGAAAGTCTTTCTTATGAAGAGGTTTCGGTTGAAATTTTAGACCAGGAAAATAGAAAGTTGAGGAATAAAAAAGTTGCTTTAGTAAAAATGTTGTGTAGGAATCAAATGGTTGAGGGTGCTACTTGGGAAGTCAAGGCTGATGTGATGTCCCAATTTCCTCATATTTTTCCCTCCATTCCTACTTTAGCTTGAGGTATTTAGCTCCTCGTGGTTTATTCTTTCAGATTCATGTGTCTTAGTCATTTTCATTTTTCCATATGCATGTATGTATGTTTTGTGAAATTATGTTTGAGTACATTTTAGCTTGGAGTCAATTTTCCTCCTTCGTCATTTACTTCTTGATGAAATTGCATTCATATTGGGTTGTTAGTTTCTCTCGTACTCTCTTCTTGCCAGCTTGAGTTCCATTCAATGATAAATTTTCCAAGGGGGAGATATTGTAACACTTGAGATTTTGAAAAGGTAAGGGAAGTTAATGGACAAGTCCACAGGACTAAAACTAGGCATGAAGCCTTAAAGGAAGTCTAAACGGTCCATCTAGGGGTTCAGTGACCATTTAGAGGTAGTGGACAGGCTGTTTAAGGAAACCTTGTAGAGGATCATCTAGACGGTTCCCTATACTGCCAATGGTGCCTTATATGGACCGTTTAGGTATCCATATAGGTCACATGTCAGCTTTTTAAGTCAAGGCTATTTTAGTATCTTCCCTATGTGTTTGATACCTAAGTTATATCGTTTTAACCTCTATTCTAAACCCTATATTACTAATATAAGTCATAAACTATCCATTCTAAAGTATTCTCCTAAATAAAAAATGTCACTCCAAGTTCATCCTCAAATCCACTCTAAAGCTAAGGAAAAAAGAAGTGAGGGTTTTACTTCAAGATCTCCAATTCACCATAGCTTTTGGCCTTGATCGCTAAGGTATGTTAGTATTTACCTATGGAGTCCTTTCCCCCATTTGGTTCCCAAATCTTCCAATTTTACAAAGCTAGATTCTCAGTTCAAAGTAAGGGTTTTATTCAATCTTCATGAGTTCTTTTCAATTATGATACGATTGACTGTTTTATGTCCTTTAATGCATGAATTGAAGTAATTACATGATTTTAAGTTGAATCCATAGGAACCCATGCACGATTTACGATTTTAGACTATGAACACATGATAAAGCTTATGAACTATGAAAGATGAATTTATGAAGATATGCATGTTTTTATGAAGTTGATGTAAATGCTTTGAGGATGCTTTTAGAGTAAAGTATCAATGTTTTTGTGAAAGGTTTTCTCACATACTACTAAGACCATGATTGTGGAAAGTTTTCTCACATAATGATTTATAAGGTTAAAAGGTTTTCTCACCTAAGTTGAATCAAGATTTAGGAGCTATTCTGAGTGAAATTTATCTTAGATTAGTTGCTTAATTGTGTCTTTCCATGAATGATAATATGAATATTATTAATGACTATTTCGTGGGATTTTACTTAGCACCGAGCAGGTTGGGATGAAGGTTTCCATTTAGCATTTGTGGACCTTTAGCAGAAATCCCTAAGTTTTATAACTCAACTATAGGATTGTCTCACAGAGACATTAGATAGTGGATCAATTTTAGCTCAGACTCATGTTTCTTACCTTGGCAAATAAGAACATCTCTTAATGGTGTGGGATAGACACCATATTCCATGTTATAGCTCACATAGTCTATATCAGTTAAATGGTAATATTCCCACAATAATGAATTAAGGTTACTTTCAGAGTATATCACAAGTGTTTTAAATATGTTAAGCTTGCATGGACCATGATTATGACTTATGTTTCTAACATTTTATCTCATGATTTAGCTTGTTCATTGCTTGTCTTGTAAAGTCCTATTTAGCATGATTTTATAATTTTTATAGATTGTTATCATACTTAGTACATTCAATGTACTAAGGCATACTTGTGCCTACATTGTCTCATTAATGTAGTGTTCAATGCTCCTACTTCTCATACTTGTGCCTAGTTGATCACTTGGTTTTCGAAAATTGGTAAGTCCTCATGTTCCAAGGGACAAGATACCTTTATAGCTTTCCTTATTTCAATTTTCAAACATTTGTATGTGGTGCATGGGCTACGTCTCAACCACTTCCTTTTGATGTAGTAGATGGTTTGTTTAGACTTTGTTAGACTTCTGTTTTGTCAAACTCTTTTGTGATATAAGACTGTTTCTTTGAAATCTTTATTTCTATTATATTGTATGATGTATGATAAGTGGCTTGTGTAGGGCCTTTTGGGGGTTCTATACGTCATGTTATCTATAGTGTATACTTTGGATCATGACATGATATGATTGTCTATGAAAGTTATTCACTATAAAAGAGCTTAAATGTTTGTTCAAGTGAACAGATTTAACATTTTCCCAACATTGCACCTTTGTAAGCAAATTATTATCTTTTCAAATTCAAAACTCTTATAAAATATTATTTTCTAAACATAAATAAATACAACATTTAATAAAATATTATATAACAAAAGAAGACAGAAAACATTACTAGTATAGTTGTCGTATTACCTATTTTACCTCAAATCCCAAATATTTTAAATACTTTTATCATTTTGTATTATGCTTAAAAGAAGACAAATCTTCTTCTCAAATACTAACAACAAGACAAAACATTTAATGGCAATAGATTTTTCTATATTTAGTGGTAATTGAGTTAATGTATATTCTCTAAAATATTTAGCGATATTTATATAAAGTGTTAATTATAAATATTTATATTTATTATTGCTACAAAATATAGAATAAAAATATTTATATTATTATCACTAAATAATTATGAATGAATCATTTATTGGAAAAGGGTCATATTCGCCCATGTACTTTCAGATAGGGTTATATTTTAGAATTCTCACGTGAAGAATAAGATAAATCATAGATTGTATTGACGAATAAAACATGTCGAGTGCATGCTCCTTCTATAGGGGTGAATTATAGAGTCCTAGGCTTGCTACGCGTAGAGTGCTACTACAATAAAACCACACAATTTACAAGAGTAGAAGTTGAATACTACTACAATTACAACTTATCCCAGTCGACTACAACTAACACAGGACATAGTAGCTTGGTCAATTTTAGCTAACTTAGTAGCTCAGTCCTAGTGTGACTCTTAACTCCCTTTAACAATTAACAGTTGGGCATGTTGATTGTGCCACATTGTTCAACATGTTCCATGTCTCCAGCTTCCTTTAGCTTCAACACTTCCCCTCAAGCTAGTGGGTGGAGAAGCAGTTACTCGTGGCTTGATTTGAAATCAAACAAAGACATTATTTGTCAATCCTTTGGTATAAATGTCATCTAGAAAATCCTTGGACCTCACAAACTGAGTATGAAGTTGACCTATATCCAGCTTTACTCGAACAAAATGATAGTCCATTTCAACATGTATGGCTCTATCATGCATAAATGGATTGAATGACATGTACAAAGCAATCAAGTTATCACAATACAGTGTAAGAACTAGCTTTAGGTACACCCCAAGATCATGAAGTAGATATATGATCCATTTCATATCTACCACAGCGGAGGCTAGTGCTCTAAACTCATCTTCAACACTTGATCTTGCAATTGTGGTATGTTTCTTGGATGTCCAAGAAATACAGTTTTCACCTAGGTAGATACTATAGAATGTAGTTGATCTCATAGTGGTGGTTCAGCCTCCCCATTCAGCATATGAATTCTCATACAACCTACTAGGTGATTGTTAAATAATTTTGAGTCAAAAATAGTTCCTTTGAAATATATGGCAATCCTTTTGAATCATTTAAGATGTTCAATATTAGGACTTTTCATAATCTGACTTGATAGATTCACTACATGAGTAATATCAGGTCTTGTGAGTGTCAAATATGGGAGACTCTCTACTATCATTATATATAGAGATGCATCTACAAGACTTCCCACATCTTCATGTAAACCATGTTTTTAGCTAATGAAGTATCTACAACGTTTGACAATGTCAAATCGGTATTATCTAGTAACTCAGCAACATACTAACTATGACTCAAGTGAATTCCTCTTGCAAAATACTTGACCTCTACTCTCAAAAATAAGTGTAAAGGACCAAGATCTTTCATAGCAAATTCCTTTCAACATTGTAGAACCAACTCTAAGACATGTGATAGATTACTTCTTGTTACAATAATCTCATCTACATATAACAAGAGGAATATGGTACATTTGTGAGTTTGCAAAATGAACAAGAAGGGATTTGTCTTACAACAAATGAAACCAAGATGTAGGAGATGCATGCAAAATTCACGACCCAAAGTACACCCTAGGCATGACATAGCTTATAATACCCCCGAGAGGCCCTACACAAGCCACTTGATATACATACAACACAATACAATAACAATAGTAGAATTTAAGTAGAAAGTCTCACATTAAAGAGTTTGACATAAAAATGGAAGTCTAATCATAGTCTTAACAAGAAAAATGAATACATCAAAAGAGTGGTTAGGATGTAACCCATATACCACATAAAAAGTATGAAAGTAAATAACATAAGAAACAAAGTCTTTATGGTCATGCCATCCAACTATGAGGACACACCAAATCAAAAAGATAAGCTACACGAATCTAACCACGAATGGGAGGAGAGAGATAATTTGGGACCTACATTATTAGAAAATGTAGGAACACATATACATAAGTACATTGAATGTACCAAGTATGAGGGGAATGCATGAAAATATAAGCACGATCATAAAGGGGACAATTAATCATGAGATGCATAAACAAGAAAAAAACATAGTAAATCTTTTACAGATCAATCGTAGGTCATGAACATGGTCAATGCTTAATAAAAATCATTTGAAAGCTTTCCTAAAGCCTTTGTAAGTAACTTATTTGATTTTGTGAGATTTTTAACATTAACCGACATAGACCATGTGAGCTATATAACATATAATACAGTGTCATGCTAAGGACCATAATTCTATCTTAGGTGGATCCACTAGCTTAGTCACTTAAGAAAGGAACTATAAGGTTCTACTTGAGACTATCTTATTTGAGCCATCACCTCAATATTTGCTCGGTGCTAAGTAAGATTCCAATGGAAATAGTCATATTCATATTCATATCATTATACTTGAAAAGGAATAATTAAATTACCAATCCAATCTTAAGTCATCATAGAGTAACTCCTTGAAATCATGATCCATTCATAAGTCATCATAGAGTACCTCCTTGAAATCATGATCCATTCATAAGTAATCATAGAGTAACTCCTTGTAATCATGATCCATTCATATATGAGAAAACTTTTCACAACTATGGTTTCATAATATGTGATAAAACCTTTAACAATTTCATTGATACTTACTTGAAAAGTACTCTTAGTTCATAAAACTTCTTTTACATAAATCATGCATAGCTTTCATAAATCATCATTCATAAGTTCATAGTTTTTCCTCATCAATTCATAGTCAAAATGATGAATAATACATGGGTTAGTATGGAATCTATTGGAAAATATGTAACTAAATCAAATCATACATAATAATATTGAAAACAAACAATTGAATCATAATGAAATAGTACCCATAATGATTGGCATGAAACCATAGATAACTAGGTGAAATTAGCTTTTTGAGATTAAATTTCTTGAGACCCAATGAATGAATGGAACTCATTGGTGAATTCCCACATACCTTGATATAAAAAGCCAAAAAGCAATGAAGGAAAAAGGATACTTGAAGCTTGACACCCTAGGTGTTCTTCCTTGAGCATGAGAGAGCATTCAAGGAAGAAGACTTAGGGGATATTTGAGGGAATTGAGTGAATGATAAGGTTTAGGCTAGATTGAATGAATAAAAACGGTTATAGGGGAGTTATAGGTTCTAAAAGATGTTTTTAGGGGTTGGGTAGATAGAAAAAGACCAAAATATCCTTCTGTAAAATCTACCGAAGTGATCTACAGGTTGGGACCTATAGTCCACAGAACTTTCTACGGCCTAGACAACTGTAGAACCATTTAATGGGGCCTAAAATCTTCCAACTTCCATGAGACCTTCCTATGGCCAGTCAAACTTTCTACGGCTTGTAAAGCCAACTCGTAGAACTCAAGTTTGAGCCTAAAATTTTACTAAGTCTAAAACCCATCTACGGAACCCATCTAACTATGACCTGTCATATCCACTTGTAGGCTAACTTACTAGGATTTCAAATATCCAAAACTCGACTCTTAGTCTACGAATTCCTTCATACGGCTCGTAGAACCCTCTATGGTCCATAGATAGGATTCATAGTTACTAGATTAGTGCAAAAAACTAAACTTTTCCTTTCCTTTTCAACTTTTCAATTTCTAAGGTGTTACAATATCTCTCCCTTGGAAAGATCCGTCCTTGAATGCAACTCAATCTAGAATGGATTGAGTAGGAGAGAATCCAGAAATCCAACATGAATGAAAATCTCATTATAATGCACAAAAACAAGGAGAATCACCCCCAAGCTAAATCATAACATCAAAATTCAAGTTTCTTTTAATGTGCATGTATATGGAAACGTGAGAATGACTAGAATGCATGAATCTAAAAGAATGAACGGTGAGGAACTAATACCTCAAGCTAGAATAGGAGCAGAGGAAAAGAGATGAGGATAGTGGAACATCATATAGACTTCAGCCTCCCAAGTAGCACCCTCAACTAATTGATTCCTTCATAAAACTTTTACAGAAGAAACTTTTATATTTATCAACTTTCGAACTTGTCGATCTAAAATCTCAACCAGAACCTCGTCATTAGAAAGACTTTCTTTAACTCCCAAATATTTCAAATACATAATGTTCATCGGATATCCAAAACACTTTCTTAAAAAAGAGACATGAAATATCAGATGTACTGATGCTAAATCATTAGGTAACTTTGATTCATAAACAACTTTTTAATACGCCTCAAAATCTAATATGGGCCCACATAACGTAGACCAAGTTTCCCTTTCTTTTCAAACGTCATTACACTTTTCATGGGTGAGATTTTCAAGTAAAACCAATCATCAATATTAAATTCAAGATCTCTTCTTTGATCATCGACAGAAGACTTTTGTCTACTTTGTATCATTTTAAATCTTTCATGTATAAGTCAAACAGTTTTCATAGCCTTATGCACAATCTTGGGCACTATCAAAGCGACCTTACCAACATCAAAAAAACCTATAAGAGACCCATACCTCCTACCATAGAGGGCGTCAAACGGTGCCATCCCAATAATAAAGTGATGGCTATTAATATAAGAAAATTCAATCAAAACAAAATGATCATCCCAATTATCCTTGAAATTAATAAAACAGGATTTTAACATATCTTCCATAGTTTTAATAGTATGCTCGGATTGTGAATCGGTATCAGGATAAAAATTCGTACTAAGTTTCGCTTGAGTACCAAGACCTTACTGAAATGACCTACAAAATGGAGATGTAAACTAAGTACAATGATCAGAGATAATGGACAAGGACACTCCATGCAACCCCACCATTTCTCGAATATAAACCTTGGAATACTCTTCAACTAAACATGAAGTCTATACGGGAAGAAAGTGATCCGACTTTGTCATTTGGTCCACAATAACCTAAATTGAGTCAAACTAACGGTAAGTACGAGGTAAACTCATAATGAAGTCTATATTCGAATCTTCTCACTTCCAAGTAGGAATACAAATGTCTTGAGTCAAATAGAGTTTTTGATGCTCAACTTTCACTTGTTAATAATTCGAATATATAGCCACAAATTAAGCAATATCCTTCTTTATCCTATTCCACTAATACACTTTCTGCAAGTCACAGTACATTTTGGTGGCTCCATGATGAAAAAAATATCGAGAACTATGAGCTTCTGTCAAAAATTGCTTTTCTTAACTCATTAACATTCAGAACACATAATCAATCTTGATTTCGAAGGACCCATCTACCCCTTAGGAGAAAGCATCATTGGTGTTTTTTGGAAACCAACTTCTTCTTCAAGTCAACAAATGCATGAACATGATCTTTCTTTGCCTTCACTTCCTATACAAGAGACAATTATGAGCCATTCTGAAAAATTGCATCACTTTGATTAGGATCAACCAAGCAAACACCCAATTAGGTCAATTTATGAACATCAAGAACTAACTCTCTCTTATCATCCTCAACATGAGCAAAACAAATGATTAATAGACGGCTAAGAGTATCCGCCATCACATTTTCTTTTTCAGAATGATAAAGGATACTCATGTCGTAATCCTTCAAATCTCAAGCCACTTTTTTTGTGAAAATTCAAATAATTTTGGGTCAAAAAATATTTCAAGCTCTTATGGGTGATAATCACTTCTACATGAACACCATATAGGTAATCCCTCCAAATATTTAGACCAAACACTACTCCGCTAACTCTCAAGCATTAGACTGATAATTCTTTACAGGCACCTTTAATTGCCTTGAAGCATAAGTGATGACTTTCTCATGTTTCATCAAGATACAACCAAGACTAATCCGAGAAGCATTACAATAAACCACAAAACCAACCTATCCTTCTAGTAAAGTTAAAATAGGTGCTGAAGTGAGTCTATCCTTCAACTATTGGAAACTCTTCTCACCTTCTTTTGAATCATTGTCCTCAAAGGAGAAGCAATAGAAAAAAAATATTTCCACAAACATTCTATAGTAATGGGTCAAAATCAAGAAACTACAAACATCTGAAGCGGATAAAGGTCTAGGAAAATTCTTAATCGCCTCAATTTTCTTAGGATCAACTTGAATAGTTTCACCGGAGACAATATGGCCAAGGAAAGTAAATGATCTCAACCAAAACTAACATTTGCTAAAATTAGCGTACAATTTTCAATCTTTGACAATTCACAATCCAATTCTCAAATGCTCAGCATGCTCATCCTCACTCCGTAACTAAATCAAAATATGGTCAATAAACACAATCATGAACATGTCGAGATATTGATTAAAGACCCTATTCATCAAATTCATGAATGTCACTGGGGAATTAGTCAAACTAAAAGACATTATCAAAAACTCATAATGACCATACTGAGTTCAAAAATTTATTTTCAAAATGTCACTATCCTTCACCCTCAATTGGTGATAACCCGGTCGAAGGTCAATCTTAGAGAAGAAACTCACTCAGTGAAGTTGATCAAAAGAGTCATAAATCCTTGGAATATGATACCTTTTATTTATTGTAAATTTGTTCAATTGATGATATTTAATGCACATTTGAAGGGAACCATCCTTTTTTCGAACAAAAAATATCGGAGCATCCTATGGACAGATACTCGGTCTAATAAAACCCTTATCTAACAAATCCTTCAATTGATCCTTGAACTTTTTAAGTTCAGTGGGGGCCATATAATAAGGAGAAATAGAGATAGGTTGCGTATCTAGGAGAAGGTCAATACCAAAGTCTATTACCCTTTTGGGAGGAATATCAGAAAGATCATCGAGAAACACTTCCAGAAACTCACATACAATTTGACTGACTCAAGAGTAGGATTTTCGGAATCAATATCACGTACCCTAACAAGATGATAATTGCAACACTTAGAAATCATTTTCTTAACTTTACCCCTAAGAGCATAATTTCCCCTTCCCATGATAGGTTCAATCGGAACCTTGACTGTTACCAATTGGGTCCTCTAATATATGAAAGAATAAAATGCATGAAGTTATTCCATCCTAGGAATAACATCAAAATCTATCATATAAAGCTCAACAAGATCAACGTTAGTGACTCTATGAGAAATAGAAATAGGAGACATGGGTAGAATCATGAATGGGAATAGAAAGGATTTTTTTAGGAGCAACATCAAATATCATGGCAACATAAGGATTAACAAAAGTTAATGTAGAACCCAGAACAAGCAAAGCATACACATAAAAATGAAAGACTTTCAACATACATGTAACGAGATCCGTAGAATCCTCATGATCTTGACGAGTTTGAAAAGCATAAAATGTATTTCTCTTCAGAGTATCAAACCCACTAGGTTGAACTTGCCTACCATCATTTCTTTGTTCAAGGGCTAATTCTTTATCTGATGAACACTCTTCCCATAACCAAAACAACTATCAGTACTAGCTAAACAATTATCACATGTTTCTTGACACATCTTGTGCAAGTAGTCATTCAGACCCACCAACATCTCTTTGAGGCTTAGGGTTGGGCATTGGAAGAACCTTGTGCGGAAAACCTTTACCAGAATTTGGGACGACCTTATCCACCGAACATAAAATGAGAAAAGTCACAATCACCCACATGAGCTCTCTTAGACTCTCTATCTCTGTATTTGAGTTTATCTTTCTCTATTTGTTGTACATAAACCGTCAATCTAGATATATCCATTTACTTGATTATCATTGAAATTAGGGACTCTTTGAAAACCAAGTTGGAAGAACCCGACACAAACTTACTCATTCTTGCCCTAGAATCGGCAACCATAGTCGGAGCATGCTTAGACAATTGAGTAAATTTCACATCATACTCCTTTAAACTCATACTTCCTAGAAGAAGGTTAATAAACTCAAGTACTTTTGCCTCTATCATCTCAACAGGAAAGAAGCAAGCAAGAAAGGCTCCTTTGAATTTCTCCCAATCAAGAGGTCACATATCAATAAACCACTTACATTTCCATTGTTCAAACCAAACTTGAGCAACACTCTTGAGTTGATAAATAGCCAATTTTGTTTTCTCCACTGTTGACACACCCATAATTTCAAATATCTTATCCACCTTATCAAGGAACTCTTGAGGATCCTCATCCATTTTTGAGCCATCAAACTCCGAATGATTTATCCTAGTGAAGTCTCTCACCCTTGTCGATGTTGTACCCATAATTGGATTCACGGGAGAAACGGCTTCTCTATTATCTCGTGCCATCATAGCTTGAGCCAACACTTGGAAAGAAACTTGAAATTCATCATGAATCAATTGCTTGGCCAAAGGATCGATAGGGGCTTGAGTAACCTTGGGCTTTACATTCTTACCCACATTCCTTCTCGCATAATCTCTTTGAGGAGCCATATCATGAAAAGCACTAGATAAGGATTATGAGAAGGACCTATATAGAGATAGACTATATGTCAAGACTTTAGATTAACGAAAGAAGTGAAGTTACCTAGAGGCTTTGTAGAATCCTATTCATAAATGTGGAACGCTTCATACTTATGAACAAGACTCTACTCAACACGGTTTGTCAGGCATCCTAGAACCTTTTGTAAAACTTTATACTCTGATACCATGTTTGCCACTACTCAAAGTACATCCTAAGTGTGACATGGCATATAAGATCACGAGAGGCGCTAAATAATCCTTTTGACAAAAATACAACATAATATAATAGACAAAAGTTGAATTTAAGTAGAAAGTCTCATATCAAAGAGTTTGACATAAATGCAGAAGTCTAATCATAGTCATGACAAGCCAATCAAATACATCAAAAGAGTGATTGGGACATAACCTACACACCACATACAAATTCATAAATTAATGATTTATAAATGAAAAAAATATTCTTAATCTTGCCTTTGGAGTATGATGACTCACGAAATATAATAGCTAAGCAACCTGAATCTAGCCACGAGTGGGGGGAGAGGGATCGTCAGACCTTACATTATTAGAAAATGTAGGCGCAAGTATGCATTAGTACATAGAATGTACTAAGTATGAGGAAAATGCATGAAAACATAAGTTTGATCATAAAGGGGACATTTAAGCATGATATGCATGACTAAGATAAAAACATAGTAAAACCTTTAAAGATGAATTATAAATCATGAACATGGTCAATGCATATGAAAAGTCATTTTAAAACTTTCATAAAACATATGAAGGTAAATTATTTCATTTTGTGGGATGTTTAACGTTAACCTATATAGACCATATGAGATATACCATGGAATCTAGTGTCATGCTCTTACACAGAAAAGAGATGTCCTACTTGCCAAGGTTTGGACCATAATTCTAGATTAGGTCAATCCACTAGCTTAGTCACTTAAGATGATCCTACGGGGGCACATAATTAGGAACTAGACTGCCCTATTTGAGCCTCAACCTCAAAGTTTTCTCAGTTCTAAGTAAAATTCCAATGGAAATAGTCAAACTCATATCATTATACTTGAAAAGGCACAATTAAATTACCAATCCAATCTTAAGTCATCATAGAGTATCTCCTTTAAATCATGATCCATTCATATGTGAGAAAATCTTTCACAACCATGATTTCATAATATGCGAGAAAACCTTTCACAGTTTTATTGAAACTTGAAAAGTAACCTTAGTTCATAAAACTGTTTTTTTATAAATCATGCATACTTTAATAAATCATCATTCATAAGTTGATAGCTTTTCTTCATCAATTCATACTCAAAATCATAAATAATGCATGGGTATATATGGAATCAATTGGAAAATATGTAATTAAATCAAATCACGCATAACAATATTTAAATCAAACAATTGAATCATAGTCAAACATAGCCCATGAACATTTGCATGAAACCCTAGATAATTGGGTGAAATTAGCTTTTGGAGATTGAAGATCTTGGGACCCAATGCACGAATGGAATCCTTTGATGAATTCCCACATACCTTGATACAAAAATCCCAAAAGAAATAGAGGAAAAATAGACTTGAAGCTTGACACCCTATGTGTTCTTCCTTGAGCCTGAGAGAGAATTTGGGAAGAAGACTTGGGGGATCTTTGAACGAATTGAGTGAATGAAGGGTTTTAGGATAGATTTAATTAATAAAAACAATTATAGGGTAATTATAGGTCCACAATGACATAGTTTAAGGGTTGAGTAGATAGAAAAATACCAGAATGCCCTTTATTAAGATATACTAAAGTGAACAACAGGCTGGACCTATGGTCTATGCAAATTTCTATAGCCTGTATTGGTCAACTCTAGAACCACTTACAGGGGCCTAAAATCCTTCCAACTTCTACGAGACCTTCTTATGGCCCGTCAACCTTTCTATGGCTCATACAAACAACTTGTAGAACCCAAGATTGAGCCCATAGTTTCACTAAGCAACTTGTAAAACCTAATTTTGAGCCCAAAATTTCACTAAGTATGGAATTCATCTATGACCCATAGACCCAACTACATCCCATCCGATCCACTCATAGGTCAAGTTACTAGTAATTTAAATTTCCAAAAAATGACTCTTAGTCTACGAATTCCTTCCTACGACCTACATAAACAAGTATGGTCCATAGATAGGGCTTGTAATCACTACATCAATGCCAAAAACTGTACTTTTCCTTTCCTTTATAATGTTCCAATTTTTGAGGTGTTACAATAAACCTATCAAACCAAGCTCTTGGTGTCTATTTAAGACCACATTGTGCCATTTTTAGTCGGCACATATGTTGAGGATACCCGGGCTTAAATAATCTAGGAGGTTGACTTATGTATACCTCATATTGCAAGAACCCATGAAGGAATGCATTTTTGACATCTAGCTGCTTGATTTTCCACTTAGAGCTGACATCAATGGATAAAATTACCTTTTATAGTTGTGGCCTTAATGTAAGGCTAAAAGATTCTTCAAAATCTATCCCTTTAAGCTATGATAAACCCTTGGAAACAAGCCTGACTTTGTACCTATCTACTATTCCATTGGCCTTCAACTTGGTCTTGAACACCCATTTTGAACCAACTAAGTTTATACCAACAGATTTGGGCACCAATATCCATGTATTGTGGATATGTAAAGCATTGATTTCTTCCTACATAATTGCAAGCCAATGGGGTGACTTTACTGCTTCCTTAGTAGTTTTGGGTTCCCTCAACATTTCTTCTTTGTTGTTAACAAGAAGTGACAAGTGGTGTTCCTTTGTCTTGTGTCTTGTGATCATGTGATGCCCTTGTGTACTTTCAACATGTTCCTCATAACCATCATCTGATCATGTATCTAACAGATCAATATCATTGTCACTATCAAGAGGTATAAGGGTTGTTAGGTGGTTAGTCACATTGTCACCAGTAGCTTGTGTACCAGCAAACTGTACATCCCCTAAATTAGGATCATCATGAGCCTGCAATTTGGAGAAAAGTTCAACAAAAGTAACCAGTAAGGGTGAGACATCAATGTTAATCTTAGTTGGACTTGGAGAGGCACAAAAGTTAATATGTTCTCATCAAAGACAGTATGTCTTGACAGATACACTCTCCTTGTTAAAGGATGATAACGTGTGTAACTTTTGTGTAAGCTATTTTATCCTATGAACACACAAGGGTAGGTCTTTGAACTGAACTTGTTACTACCTTTGATATGGAAAACGCCTATAACCAAACACCTTTTAGCTATTGTAATCAGGTTATTCACCATATAACTTAACAAATAGAGTCTTCATCTTTAAGACTGAGGATGGTAGTTTATTAATGAGAAAACTGCAGTGAGAAATGCCTTAACCCATAGAAACAATAAAAGGTTAGCATGGACTAGGAGAGTTAATCAAGTCTCAAAAACATACCTATGTTTTATTTCTAAAACTTTATTTTGCTCAGGTGTGTAAGGACATGAAATATGTCTGACAATACCACGATCTTATAGATGTTTAATGAAGTCTATTTTGATGAACTCACCAACTTTATCACACTGAAATATCTTAGGGCATGTTTGACTATGCGATATGATATCATGAAATGAAATCAGTAGATGAACATGAAGTTTTGTTTGGACATGCAATTTGGACCTTTTATGTTGAATGTTTTCTCATAAACATAAAAACCTCATGAGTTGTAAAACTATCAAAATTGTCTCAATTATTTATACTATCTTACCAAATAAATAAAAGTTTATAAGATCACATAATACAGTATCACAAAACTATTCTAAAAAATACAAAATTTAATTATCAAACCTTAGTTCAATAAAAAAAAAATGAAGATAGGTTATAATGTTCAAGTTGTTAGTAGCCAAGAAAATTATTTTTTTCCAATTAATGTCAAAGTGGTAAGTCTTGTCCACTCAATATAATGATGGAATTTTTGTTATTATTAAGCATTGATTTGAATGAAGTAGTACTAAATTTGATAAAAAATAATGAGTTTGGATAATATAAATGATAAATTAAGAATTGATTTGAAGTAAAAGTAAATTTTATATTATCGAAAATAATCATTATATGAGATATAACCGGTTTAAAAGTTAACGATATGAATTATACTTTTATAAAAAAAATAAACTTGTGGGCCAATTTTTGAATTTGAAAAATCACATATCATGATTTGAAATTTTCAAATCATGATCTTTGGAGAATAAGGGATTTCATCTCATAATGTGAAATCATGAATTTAAATCAGTGTGAACTCACATGTCCAAACGTTGATTTCATCTAATGATGTCATATTGTGATATGAAATCACATGACTAGACGTGTCACTCCTCGAGCCTACACCCTGGGCGTGGCTGGCACACGAGAACCACTGTTGGCCCCAAATGAACCCTTGGTCTGGCTTAACTCGTAGCGGAAGACTCACTCATAAATAAGATGAACTCAAGAGCAAAACTTTACTCAATGTCTAAAAGAAATAATCAGAATATTTTAGAAATAAAATATTCAAATAGCCAAAGAAGCAACTCAAGTCTTAACATAAACAACTGAAAATGAAAATACTCATGAACTAATGTCTATCAATCTATGAAGCCTCTACTAACTGAGATGGACATCGGGACAAGACCCATGATATCCTAGTAACAAAATGGGAATGATAAAACATAAATGAGGGATCCTCTGAAAGCAAGGAGACTCACTAAACAGCTGTGGAACTGTAACTAGATCCACGAAGTGCACCTGTATCTACATCATGAACGATGCAAGCCAAATGGCATCAATACATGGAATGTACAAGCATTAAAGGGGAAATATAAAAATTGACATAAGCTTGAACTGGAACTGAAGAAACAACTTACCTCGTCTCAACTCAACTCAACCTCAACTCAATCTCAACTCATTTCAACATAAAAGCAATAACAATAATAAGATATAAAGAATAGCTTTAATACAGAAGATAACAACTCAATATATTGGAAAATACAATATACCTCAGTTTGTATGTAAAAATACAAAAAGAACTCTATTTGGAAAATTTTCTAATTGACAACTATCACTATGAGCTATGTGATAATACGATGTCTCACCCACGCTTCCAGAACCGTTGTATACCTTGCCGGGGTATAGAACTCCTCAACTAAGTGGATCAACTAGTCTATGCTTAAAAGCAATAAGGAATGATCTAAAAGGTATGACCCTTTCCACCCACGTTGGCAATATAACTTATGGGGGGTTGTTAGTTGTTAGAACTCTCCCCCTTATTGGTCCTCAGTACTACTCCAAAAATATAACTTAGCTTATATGTTTTAAAAACATTTCCACTTTCTCAACTTTGAGATTATTACTCCAGAGGTTTTCTCTTAAAGAAGTACTCAAAACTCCTCATGAACTTTTTTAGAAATCTGTGTTTCCTCTTTCCCTTAAATGTAAAAAAAAAACACTTCTCTTGGGAATACTCAATTATCATATATCATTTTAAATAAAATAAACTCAAATATACTCATCCTCAAGCTCAATGATCAAGTCTTAAAACAACTTTAAAAGATTTGTAAAAGACTTTTAAAAATGACTCGAAGAACTCTCAAGACTTGACTCTTAATTCTTTCCTTGAATTTGAATTATGGATTCAAGTTTTGTGATTCATGCTATGAATGATCTCTTGATGTTTAGATGTAATTTAGAGTAGCTAGAATCAATAAAAAGTAAAGGTACACATTAAATTGACTTAGACAGAGTAAACGTTTGAAAAAATGGTAGGCAGGAAACCCTGGCGCACTGCTGGCACGGGGCGCCAGCCCCTAAACATCAGAGACCTGCTTGTGGCTCACTGCTGGGGCGCACCGCCCCAACCTTTCCCCAAAACATTCCGATGAATTTTTCTTCTCTTTTTCTAACGCTAATTCGCCTATAATCGATTTCTTTTCTCAAATTTTCCATAGATTCAATTACCCAATACAAGTACACGAGAATCTACTCAAAAACAACTCTCAAACTCAATACAATTATTTGAAGAACTCATCAAACCATCCTAATTCAAGAACGAAAGCAACATTGCAAGAACACATATCAAGAACTTAATTTCATCAACCTTCTTGGATGAATTTGAATATGTAGATCATGATTGGTGTGTGGGTGAAAAAACCCAACACTATGAAAACTTACATACCTCAATTTGGTGAAATGAATCGTCGATTTGCAAGAAACCTCGATTGTTCTTCCTTTTCCTCTTTTCTCCTTTTTTCTCTTCTTAAACTTTCTTCTAAAACCCTAAGTGTAATTTAGGATTTGTAAAACTGAACCAAATCATATTTGACCCCAAAATATTAGTTAAAATATTTTAATCTGATTGGGTAAGGAAAAGACTAAAATATCCCTCACATTTTCGAGTTACTTTCCTTAATTGGATAGTCTGACTTCAAACGAGCATATCTCCTTCATATGAGCTCGAAATTTAGCAAACTCGGTGGCATTGGAAATAGTAATCCAAGACCTTTCATTTGATATCTTATGGGCCACCTAAATCATTCTGTACCAAAAGTTATGGTCGTTTGAAGTTGACTCAAAAAACACACCTTAAGCATAACTTGTAAAATATCAAATTTGTCTCTTTCAAAATTAATTCTTTCTAATTTTATCGCTTTCTAAGGTGAGAAGTTACAATATCTCCCCCTTGGGAACATTCGTCCTCGAAAAGTAAAACTAAGGGTGGAAGCATCTAACACCAAACTCAAACACTGTTCATGCAAATTAACACAACATTTCAACTTAAAAAGTACTAAGAAAAGAATTAGTACCTTCATTATTGGGAAATTCTCCAGGATCAAAGAGATATGGATATCTCTTTTTCATATCCTATTCGGCCTCCCAAGTTGCTTCCTCAACAAATTGATTCCTAAGACCTTGACTGATGCTTTTTCCTTGGTTTTCAACTTGCGAACCTGACGATCGAGAATCTGAATAGGAAACTCCTCATAAGATAGGCTATCCTTAATACCAATATCTTCAGCTGGTATAATAAGTGAAGGTTTGCCCATACACTTCTTCAATATTGATATGTGAAACACCGGATGGACCGCTGCTAACTCTGGAGGTAGCTCCAACACATAGGCTACATTGTCAATTGTCTTGGATATCATGTAGGGACCAATATATCAGGGACTAAGCTTCCCCTTCTTACCAAACCTCATAACACCCTTCATAGGCGAAACCTTCAAGTAAACCCAATCGTCCACCTCAAACTCTAAGTCTCTTCTCCTAACATCTATATAGAATTTTTGATGACTCTGTGTTGTTTCCAACCTCTCTTGAATGATCTTCACTTTCTTCATAGCTTGATTAACTAAGCCTGGTCCTATCAACCCAGCTTCACCAACCTCAAACCATCCAATAGGAGATCTAGATCTTCTCCCATAAACAGCCTCATAAGGAGCCATCTGGATGTTAGAATGATAACTATTCTTGTAAGCAAACTCAATATAATGATGGAATTTTTGTTATTTATTAAACATTGATTTCAATGAAGTAGTACTAAATTTGATAAAAAATAATGAGTTTGGATAATATAAATTATAAATTAAGAATTGATTTGAAGTAAAAGAAAATTTTATATTACCGAGAATAATCGTTATATGAGATATAAATGGTTTAAAAGATAATGATATGAATTAATCTTTAATAAAACATAAACTTATGGGTCAATTTTTGAATTTGAAAAATCACATATCATGATTTGAAATTTTCAAATCATGATCTTTGGAGAATATGGATTTCATCTCATGATATGAAATCATGAATTGAAATCAGTGTGAACTCATATGTCCGAACGTTGATTTCATCTCATGATATCATATCGTGATATGAAATCACATGACTAGACGTGTCACTCCCCGACCCTACACCCTGGGCGTGGCCGGCACACAAGAACCAATGTTGTCCACAAGCAAACCCTTGGCATGGCTTAACTTTTAGCGGAAGACTTACTCATAAATAAGATGAACTCAAAAGCACAACTTTACTCAATGTCTCAAAGAAATACACAAAATATTTTAGAAATAAAACATTCAACTAGCCAAAGAGGCAACTCAAGTCTTAACATAAACAACTGAAAATGAAAACACTCATGAACTAATATCAATCTATCTATGAAGCCTCTACTAACTGAGATTGCAGGACAAGACCCATGATATCCTAGTAACAAAACGAGAATGATAAAACATAAATGAGGGATCCTCTAAAAGCAAGGAGGCTCACCAAACAACTGTGAAACTGCAACTAGATCAACGAAGCACACATGTATCTGCATCATGAAAGATGCAGGCCAAACGGTGTCAAGGCATGGAATGTATGAGCATGCAAGGGGAAATATAAAAAATGGCATAAGTTTGAACAAGAACTAAAGAAACAACTTACCTCGTCTCAAATCAACTCAATCTCAACTCATTTCAATATAAAAGCAAAAACAACAATGTGATACAAAGAAAAGCATTACAAAAAGTAGATAACAACTCAATATATTGGATAATACAATATAACTCCGTTTTTATGTAAATATACAAAATAAACTCTGTTTGGGAAATTCTCTAACCGACAACCATCACTATGAGCTATGTGATGATACACTGTCTCACCCACGCTGCTAGAATTGTCCTATACCTTTCGGGGGTATGTAACTCCTCAACTAAGTGGATCCACTAGTCTATGCTAAAAAGCAATACAGAATCATCTAAAAAGTATGACCCTTTCTACCCACGTTGGCTACATGACTTATGGGGGCTGTGAGTTGTTAGAACTCTCTCCCATATTTGTGCTCAGTACTACTCCCAAAATATAACTTAGCTCATATATTTTTAAAACATTTCCTCTTCCTCAACTTTGAGATTATTACTCCAAAGGTTTTCTCTTAAAGGAGATAGTACTCAAAACTCCTCATGAACTCTTTTACAAATTGGTATTTCCTCTTTTCCTTAAATCTAAAAAAAAATATTTCTCTTGGCAATAGTGTGTTCTCATATATCATTTTAAAGAAAATAGACTCAACTATACTCATCCTCAAACTCATTGATGATGTCATAAAACAAGTTTAAAAGATTTGTAAAAGACTTTTAAAAATGACTCGAAGAACTCTCAAAGACTTCACTCTTAACTCTTTCCTTGAATTTGAATTGTGGATTGTGGATTCAAGGTTTGTGATTCATGTTATGAATGATCTCTTGATATTTAGATGTAGCATAGAGTAGTTAGAATCGATATAAAGTAAAGGTACACTTTAAAATGATTTAGACGGAGCAAACGATGGAAAAAACGGTGGAGCAAGTGATCCGGTGCACTGCTGGCGTAAGGCGCCAGCCCCTAAACATCAGAGACCTGTTTGTGGTGAATTGCTGAGGCGCGACGCCCCAGCCCTCCCCCAGAACTTTTCGACGAATTTTTCCTCTCATTTTCTAACCCTAATTCTCCTAGAATCGATTTCTTTTCTCAAATTTTCCTTAGATTCAATTACCCAATACAAGTACACGACAATCTACTCAAAAACAACTCTCAAACTAAATACAATTATCTCAAGAACTCATCAAACCCATCCTAATTCAAGAATGAAAGCAATATTTCAAGAACACACATCAAGAACTTAATATTATCAACCTTCTTGGACGAATTTGAATATGTAACTCATGATTGGTGTGTAGGTGAACGAACCCAACACTATGGAAACTTACATACCTCGATTTGGTGAAATGAATCGTCAATTTGCAAGAAACCTCGATCGCTCTTCCTTTTCTTCTTTTCTCCTCTTGAACGTTCTTCTAAAACACTAAGTGTAATTTTGGATTTGTAAAATTGGAAAACGTATTAATCCGATTGGGTAAGGGAAAGACTAAAATATCCCTCACATTTTCGGGTAACTTTCCTTACTTGGACACCTTGACTTCAAATGGGCATATCTCCCTATATGAGCTAGAAATTTAGCAAACTCAGCGGCGCTAGAAATAGGAATGCAAGACCTTTCATTTGATATATTATGGGCCACCTAAATCACTCTGTACTGAAAATTATGGTCGTCTGAAGTTGACTCAAAACTCACACCTTAAACATAATTTGTAAAATTTCAAATTTGTCTCTTCCCAAATTAATTCTTTCTAAGGCGAGATGTTACAATATCTCCTCCTTGGGAACATTCGTCCTCAAAAAGTCAAACTAAGGGTGGAAGCATCTAACACCCAACTCCAACATTCTTCATGCAAATTAACACAACATTTCAACTTAAAAAGTACTAAGAAAAGAATTAGTGCTTCATTATTGGGACGAGATCAAAGAGATGTGGATTTCTCTTTTTCATATCCTTTTCGGCCTCCCAAGTTGCTTCCTCAACAAATTTATTCCTCCAAAAGACCTTGACTGATCCTACCTCCTTGGTTCTCAACTTGCAAACTTGACGATCCAAAATCTGAATGGGAATCTCTTCATAAGATAGGCTATCCTTAATACCAATATCTTCAGTTGGTATAATAAGTGAAAGATTACCCATACATTTCTTCAACATTGATATGTGAAACACCGAATGGACCGTTGCTAACTCTGGCGGTAACTCTAACTCGTAGGCTACATTGTCAATCCTCTTGGATATCCTGTAGGGACCAACATACCAAGGACTACGCTTCCCCTTCTTACCAAACCTCATAACACCCTTCATGGGAGAAACCTTCAAGTAAACCCAATCGTCCACCTCAATTTCTAAGTCTATTCTCCTAACATCTGTATAGAATTTTTAATGACTCTGCGTTGTTCTCAATGATCTTCACTTTATCCATAGCTTGATGAACTAAGTCTGGTCCTATCAACCCAACTTCACCAACCTCAAATTATCCAATAAGAGATCTACATCTTCTCCCATAAACAGCCTCATAAAGAGTCATCTAGATGCTAGAGTGATAACTATTGTTGTAAGCAAACTTTATGAGAGGTAAGTGATAATCCGTATTTCCCTTGAAATTGATCACGCACGCCAACAACATACATCCTCTAAAGTCTGAATTGTGTGCTCTGCTTGACCATCTATCTAGGGATGGAAAGCAGTAATAATTTTCACATTCGAACCCAAACCTTTTTGGAAAGACTTCCAGAATTGTGCGGTGAATTGTACACCTTTATCTGAAATAATGGACACTGAAACTCCATGAAGTCTGACTAGCTCCTGAATATATAACTTAGCGTAGTCCTCTGATGAAAAGCTAGTCTTTACTGGCAAGAAATGGGTTGATTTAGTCATTCAATCTACAATCACCAAAATCAAATCATACTGCCTGCAAGACCACGTTGTAATGAAATCCATATTGATCATCTCCCACTTTCATTTCGGAAGTTCTATGTTTTGAGCCATACCACCGAGCCTCTGGTGCTCTACCTTGACTTGTTGACAATTTGGGCACTTAGCAACGAACTCTACAATAAACTTTTCATGCTACTCCACCAATTTACTTCCCTCAAGGCACGATACATCTTTGTGGAACCCAGTGGATAGAATATCTAGAGCTATGAGCTTCCTCCATTATCCTCTCTTTAATTTCATCCATCATTGGCACACACAATCTACCATGATACCTCAACACACCATCTCCCCCTTGTTCAAAACCTATCATTTTTTGCTTATGAACATTTGTCTTCAATTCAAGCAAAATAGGATCTTGGTCTTGTTTCTCTTTCACTTCAAACACTAATGATGATCCAGCCCTATTCATAACCACTACTCCTCCTTCATTGGAATACATTAATCGGACGCTCAATCGTGCAAGTCTGTGCACATCTTTGGCTAACTCTTTCTTGCCTTCTTCAACATGGGCGGTACTAGCCATAGACAATCTACTCAAAGCATCAGCAGCAACATTATCCTTACTTAGGTTATAGAGAATACTCATTTCATAATCCTTGAGTAACTCCAACTACCTCCTCTGTCTGATATTAAGCTCCTTCTAACTGAATATGTACTGAAGGCTCTTGTGATCAGTGAACACGTCTACATGAACACCATAAATATAGTGACACCATATTTTCAAAATGAATACTACAACAGCCAACTCTAGATCATGGGTTGGGTAATTCATCTCATGAACCTTAAGCTATTTAGAGACATAATCTATAACCTTGCCATTCTGCATCAATACATAACTCCGTCCAACTCTGTACGCATCACAATACACAAAAAAATCTTATGTACCTTCTGGTAAGCTTAACACTAGGGAAGTAGTCAACCTAGTTTTCAATTCCTAAAATATTTTCTTACAAGCATGATACCATTGAAACTTAACTGTTTTCTGAGTCAACGGGGATGAAATAGATGAAAACCCCTTGACAAACCTCCTATAATATCCAACCAATCCCAAGAAACTCCTAATATCAGTTGGAGCTATGGGTCTATGCTAGTTCTACACTGCCTTAATTTTCTAAGCGTCAACTCGAATCCTATCACCAGAAACAATGTGACCTAAGAATGCCACAGACTCAAGCCAAAATTCACACGTAGAGAATTTAGCATACAACTATCTATCCTTGAGAGTTTTAAGAACTACTCTGAAATGACTAGCATGATCTTACTCATTCCTCGAATAGATTAGAATGTCATTAATGAATATGATAATAAATATATCTAGATAAGGCTTATAAAATCTATTCATAAGGTCCATAAATGTTGCAGGAGCATTAGGCAAACCAAAATACGTGACTAGAAACTCATAATGACCATAACGAGTCCTGAATGTTGTCTTAGGAATGTTACTTTCTCTTACTCTCAACTGATTATAGCCAAATCTGCTGCTATCTTAGAAAAACAAGTGGCACCCTGAAGTAGATCGAAAAGACCATCAATTCTCAGAAGAGGATCTTATTCTTGATAGTAACCTTGTTCAACTGACGGTAATCTATACACATTCTAAAAGAACCATCTTTTTTCCTCACAAATAAGACTGGAGCACCCCAAGGTAAGACACTTGGTTGAATGAAGCCTTTCTCAAGAAGATCTTTCAACTGCTCTGTTAACTGTTTCAACTCAGCTGGAGTCATTCTATAAGGCGAAATAGAGATAGGATGAGTATCAAGAAGAATATCTATACCAAAGTTTATTAATCTCTCAAGAGAGACTCCGAGAAGATCATCTAGAAAGACCTCTGGAAACTCACTCACAACTGTAAATAACTAAATAGGTGGTGTCTCAATGCTAGAGTCACTAACTTGGACAAAGTGATAGATGCATCCCTTGGAAACTAACTTTCTTGCCTTAAGGTACGAAATAGAACAACCCTTAGGCACTGTTGAACAACTTATCTACTTAATTGCTGGCTCATTAGGAAACTAGAACTTAACTACTCGAGTTTTACAATCAATTGAGGCATAACAAGCATGAAGTCTATCCATACCTAGAATAACATCAAAATATACCATGTCCAACTCGACTAGGTCAGCCATAGTTCCCTTGTGATTGATAGAAATGGTACAATCACAATAAATCTCTCAGCTAGAATAAACTCACCAACAGGTGCAGAAACGCTGAAGGGCTCAAAAAGTTGCTCAGGAAGAATATCAAGATTCATAGCAATGTATGGAGTCACAAAATATAGACTCGCTCCTCGATCTTGCAATGCATATAAATAAAAAGTAAAGACTTTGATGATACCAGTTAAAACATCTAGCAAATTTTCTTGCTCTTAGCGACTGGTAATAGCATACAGATGGTTTTCCCCTCCATCTGTCCTTGAAATAGCTCTTTTAGGTGCAGCTCTATCTGGTGGATCCATTGAAAAAGATTGAGCTATATTTCCTATATTACCACCACCTTGCCTGTTCTTATGGCACTCACTCATGAAGTGACCATTCTGACCACACTTGAAGCAACCAGTGGAGCCATTACGACACACTCCTGAGTGGTTCCTACCACACTTAGCACATACAAAAGTCTCATTACCTTTTTGTGCCACATCAACCTAACACTGTGTAGGTCTAGCTTTGAAGTTTTGCGAATTCTTATTCTTGAACTCACTTGTGTTTCTTCGTGCAGGTGTACTAGCAGATGATGGATCAGGTACATTTTGCATTTGTTGGAAAGATGACCAGTTTGCATTACTTTTTTGTTATCTAGACTCATTTCATGTGGTCTTAGCCTTCTTATTTCGAAACTCTTCTCTATCTCTCAGCCTGTTGAACATGGATCATCAGCCTTGCTATGTCCATCTCTCCTATCAACATCATAGCCTTGCCCTCTTTGCTTGACAGACGAGACAATCCAAAAACAAACAAACTCATCCTGCTCCTTATATCAGCAACCATCTCTGGAGCATAGCGGGAAAGTTGGGTGAACTTGAGGTTGTACCTATGCACACTCATGGATTCCTGCATAAGAGTGAGGAATTCCCTTGCATTTGCCTCTTTCAGTTCGTGGGGAAAGAAATTCCCCATGAAGGCACCTTCAAACACAGCCCAACTCATAATTGGTGTTCCCCTCAGCTCTACTCTTCTTCTGTTGGTCAAACCAGATTCTAATAGCACCCTTCAGTTGGTATGCAACTAGTTCCACTCGCTCACCATCAACAGTATCCATCACCTCAAAAACTTTATGCAACTATTCCACATAGTTTTCTAGATCCTCAGCGACGCTTGAACCAGGGATGTTTGGAGGATTCATCCTTAAGAACTCATGGATTCCAGATGTATAAGCCACATCATGTCGACCCCCTCTTTTCTGACTAGCTTGGTTGCTAACCACTTGACTTAACATTCAGATAGCATCCCAGAACTCAACATTGGTGACTTCTCCTTGGGGTTGCACTTCTGGTGCATTGGGGACCCCTTAATCTTGAGGATCAACATTTATCCTAGTAGGGAAACCTTGAACATCCCTTCATAGAGGCATGATCTGAAAGATACGCACAAGCATGAATTAGAAAGAAACTTATATAGAGATGAATTATATCACACGAAAAGAGAATGAAAGAAGTGAGATAGTTCCTAAATGTCGCAGCCTCCTAATTAAAGATGTGGCACGCTTCACACTGATAACTATGACTCTACATACAAGGGCTAATAGATACCCTATGACTCTTAACCTCTTTGCTCTCATACCAAGTTTTTCACACCCTAAGCCTACACCTTTGGTGTAGCCTGCACTCAAGAACCATTGTTGGCCCCAAACGAACCTTTAGCCTGGCTTAACTCTTACCGAAATACTTACTCATAAATAAGATAATTTCAAAAGTACAAATTTAATCAATGTATCAAAGAAATACTCAAAATATTTTAGAAATAAAACATTCACCTAGCCAAAAAGGGAACTCAAGTCTCAACATAAACAACTGAAAATCAAATGACTCATAAACTAATGCTTATCTATCTATGAAGCCTCTACTAACTTAGATGGACATCGGGACAAGACCCACGACATCCTAATTACAAAACTGGAATAATAAAACATAAATGATGGATCCTCCAAAAGCAAGAAGGCTTACTAAAAAACTGTGGAACAGCAACTGGATTAACGAAGCGCTGGTTGATGATCCTAGTTACATGTATCTGCATCATGAAAGTTGCATGCCAAATGGCGTCAGTACATGGAATGTACGAGCAGGCAAGGGGAAAACTAAAACATGACATAAGCTTGAACTGGAACTGAAGAAACAACTTACCTCGTCTCAACTAAACTAAATCTCAACTCATTTCAATATAAAAGCAATAATAGTAATGCGATGTAAAGAAAAGCTTTTAAACAGTAGATAAGAACTCATTCTATTGAAAAATATAATATAAATCAGTTTGTATGTAAAAAACATAATAAACTTTGTTTGGGAGATTCCCCAACTGACAACCATCACTATGAGCTATGCGATGATACAGCGTCTCGCCCACGCTGCCAGAATTGTCCTATACCTTGTTGGGGTATACAACTCCTCAACTAAGTAGATCCACTAGTCTATGCTTAAAGTCAATAACAAATCATCTAAAAAGTATGACCTTTCTACCCACGTTGTCTACATGGTTTATGGGGGCTGAGAGTTGTTAGAACTCTCCCCCATATTGGAGCTCAATACTACTCCCAAAATATAACTTAGCTCATATGTTTAAAAAGAAAATGTTCATCTTCCTCAACTTTGAGATTATTACTCAAAAGGTTTTCTCTTAAAAGGAGATAGTACTCAAAACTCCTCATGAACTCTTTTGGAAATCAGTGTTTCCTATTTTTCTTAAACGTAAAGAAAAAACATTTCACTTAGGAATACTTAGTTCCCATATATCATTTTAAAGAAAATGAACTCTACTCATCCTCAAGCTCATTGATCAAGTCTTAAAACAAGTTTAAAAGATTTGTAAAAGACTTCTTAAAATGACTCAAAAAACTCTCAAGACTCAACTCTTAACTCTTTCCTTGAATTTGAATTATGGATTCAAGGTTTGTGATTCTTGTTATGAATGATCTCTTGATGTTTAGATTTGGTTTAGAGTAGTTAGAATCGATAGGAAGTAAAGGTACACTTTAAAAGGACTTAGATGGAGCAAATGACAGAAAAAGGGTAGGGTTAGGTGACCCTAGCGCACTACTGGTGTGGGCCGCCAGCCCCTAAACTTTAGAGACCTGTTTGTGGCAAAATGCAGTGGCGCCTCTCCCAGAACTTTCTGACAAATGTTTCTTCTCGTTTTCTGACCCTAATTTGTCTAGAATTGATTTCTTTTCTCAAATTTTCCTTAGATACAATTACCCAATACAAGTACATGAGAATCTACTCAAAAACAACTCTGTAACTCAATACAATTATTTGAAGAACTCATCAAACCCATCCTAATTCAAGAACAAAAGCAATATTTCAAGAACACATATCAAGAACTTAATTTGATCAACTTTTTTGGACGAATTTGAATATGTAAATCATGATTGGAGTGTGGGTGAACGAACCCAACACTTTGAAAACTTACATACCTCAATTTGGCAAAATAAATCCTCGATTCACAAGAAACCTTGATCGTTCTTCCTTTTCCTCTTTTCTTCTCTTTTCTCTTTTTGAACTCTCTTCTAAGACCCTAAGCATAATTTAGGATTTGTAAATCTGGCCCAAATCATATTTGACCCCAAAATATTACAAAAAATGTTTTAAATCTGATTGGGTAAGGAAAAGACTAAAATACCCCTCACATTTTTGGGTAACTTTCCTTAATTGGCCAGCATGCATTCAAACGGACATATCTCCCCCATACAAGCTCAAAATTTAGCAAACTCGATTGTGTTGGAAAGAGGATTCCAAGACCTTTCATTTGATATCTTATGGGCCACCTAACTCATCCTATACTGAACATTATGATCATTTGAAGTTGACCCAAAACTCACACCTTAAGCATAAATTTTAAAATTTCAGATTTGACTCTTTCCAAATTAATTCTTTATAATTTAAGCACTTTCTAAGGTGGGACGTTACAAGACACCTTCTTAATCTCTTTAAAAAACCTATTTTTTTTCCAGTATTTTCTAAAATTTGCAAATCAAAAACTTTAGATTTCTTTTTCAATGGATAGAGCAAAGTATACCTTATGTGTTCATTTACAAACACTACATCATATCTCATATGTTGAGAGAATTCAACAGGACCCCACAAATTATATTGAATTTTCAATAAATGTTCCTTATCAATTTTATTTCTCAAGCCAAATAGAAGTTTGCAAGTTTTGCCTAACTGACAACTAGAATAGGCAATAGGAATTATTTCCAACTATTAAAATTTATGCAAATATTATTACTCAACACTTTTAATGACTTCAAACTAGGATCTCCTAATCTAGTATGTCACATGTTGTCTGATGTGCTCTAATCATGTGCAGTAGTCAACGAATATATATTGTTATCTTCTAAAGCACAGAGTCCACCCTTTTTGGATCCCTTGGCTAGTATTGTCCTTGTCTTCCTACCCTTTACAATAAAATTAATTTCATCAAATTCAAGAGTGCAAAAATTATCATTTGCAAGTTTGCTAACTGAAAGTAGATTCTTAGCAATCTTTGGTTCTACAAGGACTTCTTGTAATTTTAGGTCTAATCTAGTTATATTCCCATCATGTGTTCTGTCTAATTTTGATTCATTCCCAATAATGATTTTATCTAATCTATAATAGTGTTTAAGTTCTAATAGAATACCTCAGTTATGTGTTACGTGACTACTTGCTCCTAAGTCCACATACAAAGTGTCATCAGTAGCATATGCATTATATAGATTGACACGAATTAGCGATTCTAGTAGTTCATCTGCAGATTGATAAGAGTATTCCCACTTGTAAAAACAATTAAGAGCAATATGATTTTTCTTACCATAGATTTGACATGACTCACTATTGTTCATTTCCTTGTTTTCACTTGGAAAACTTTGATTATTTTAAGAACATGTTCCATATTGGTTGTTCTGGCAACTTGTTCCCTGTCCAGTAGGCTTGAAGCCTCTTCCTCTAGAGTTTAAGTTGTTGTTTCCTTTTCTTTGAGAGTAGTTTCATCTTTCCCTATCCCTTTCAACGGAGAATGTTATATTATGGTTTTGTTTTGGAAACTCTTTTTTATCCTCCCTCGTTTAAAACCCCTAAGAGAATTAAAGAATTAATTAATGGTGGGATAAGTTGTCTTACCAAGCATGACAGTATGTAAGATCTTGTACTTGAGACCTAAGCCTCTAGAAAAAATGATGACTTTGCTATCTTCATCCACGGGTTTGTGATAGGCTACAAGGTCATCACATATGTATTTGAATTCCTTAATGAAATCATCAATCTTCTTGGTTCCTAGCCTCACACTTTACATATATTGTTTCAAATGAAACTCCTTATCTTTTGTTGTTTGAGATAGACTTCTTACAAGAATTGTCACATCTCCTTGGCACTTGAGTAGCTGATAATCAGCTACTGTCACGACCCAGACCATCGTGATTGACACCCACACTAACCCTTTGGTGGGAGAACCATTACTAAAACCCAGACTAAACAACTTAACCAAAAATTAAGCATTTAAAGATACAGAAGAAGGTTTAAATGACAAAAAAAAAATATGGAGTTACCATAAACTCCAAAGGTTTTAAAAAACAACTAACCAAACTAATACGGAAAAACAACCCCTAGAACCTGAAAGTTAATGTACCAAAACTATATTAACGACAAGTCTAAGAACAAGGGGTACAACCCCGAAACTAAACAAACGCCTTTAACAAATAGTCTGAGTCCGAAAAGGGTTGACTTAAACAAAAAAGATCTATGGCAGCTTGAAAGAATTGGCCCACCCTCAAATCCGGTCACGCTAAATAGTCACCTAGCTGTGGTCTATCAATATCCACCTGAAGATGCCCCGTACTCAATAAAGAACAAACAAGTGCAGTATCAATACATAACCACAGTGTACTGGTAGGATCACGCGGCTATCCCAATAAGTGAAACACATGCTAGTTAATACAACAATATAATAACATGCATACACCAAAATACATAATATTGATATCATTTACGAACAATGAACAATTTCACAATCCTCAAAATACACAATTATGTCAAATCAATGATCGTCTCATGGAACCCACACCATAACTATTAGCATACCAAAACGTGGTACCGGATCCAATGTTTATGCTGGAACGTGGCAACCGATCCCATGTTTATGCCGGAACATGGCAACTAATCCAATGTTTATACCGTAACGTCGCAACCAATCCAAGTTAGTGTGTCAGAACGCAACACCCGATCCATTCAACAAGCCACAATCACAATCACAAAGTACATTCTCATAATCATGCAATCAAGTCATAATTCATGGCATTTATCATTCATATATCCTCATTTACAATTAATGTGATCAATAACGCAACATTCACACACATACATGTATCATAATGAAGAAAGAATAAACACACAGTCATAGAATCACAACCATCACCTACTTCAAATGCTTGAATCCCTTAAGGGACTTGAATCTTCCCTTTACGGATTCTTTTCGCTTGTTCTAGGTCTACAAATAATTAATATATGCAAGGATCAACAATCAAAGGACTAATTATCCGTATTATAACAAACCCAATAACCCTAGACCAAAACCCAAGATCCTAATACCAAATTTAGGGCTTTTTCCACCATTAGTTTTAGAACAAAATGCTTCTCCAACAATAAATACCTACGAATTTACATTCTACGGATTGAAAAATGGATTCAGGGAGGGAAAACATTACCTTTAGCCTCAAGAATGGTAGAAATCTGTCAAGAAAACCCCTGGGTCGTTGCTTAGTTCTCAAAGTCGAAAAGTGCAGAATAAAACGCTTTTGGATTTTTATTTCGAACTTAGGTCGCGTCTGTCCCGCTATGTGGGACCCAACCCGCTACAGCGGCAGCTATCCCGCTACAGCAGCATGCACGGAGACAAAATGTTGGAATTTGAATTTCAAGCCCCCATTTCACAACACACCTTCAACCCTTGACATTCAAAAACCATTTGTTCATGCTAAGATCATTTTTCGAGAGTTCTACTCACCAGACTTTCGTTCCGTAAAGTCGTACGGGTTCCCTAACGTCTTAGCTATCTATTCATGAAATCAAAATCATAATTAAATCACCTAGTTGCTACCAGATTTTCTAGACTTTACTGACTCCGATTTCGTCCAAATCTAGACTAGGTTAGGAAATTCCAAGTTACTACCAAAAGTTTTCTGACCCCAATTCTTTCTCCATTGGCTTTTCCCTAACGACAGAATTAGGTCGTTACAATAGATACCAATTTACCCATCACTCATCCCCGAGTGATCAACTAGGGAAGACTTGCTAAAGTAAGGGTAGAGTAGTATCTGAAACATCGAATTACTGGGGATACTTGTCTCGCATGTCCTTAGCCTCTGGACATCGTGATCAATAATTTCAACCGATTCGTCCTCACATTGAAGGTCTTGTTTAATAACACTGAGTCTCACTTTATGATATAATCCTCGTCCCCAGCCAACCAATTGAATACCTATACATCCTCTCATACAATGCCTAAATGAAGTCATCACAATACTTGAGTGATAATTATTGTTGTATGTACACTTAGCTAACCACAAAGCTATTCCTGATAACCACCAAGTTGATCGTACACATGTCTGCAACATTTTATCAAGGACTTTGACACAAACATCAAGATGAATCCTTTCTGACATAACCATGAAAAAATCCTAAATCGAAACTCGCCACAATTAGAGGTGAACCTGAACCAACTAACTCACAAACATAATACCCAACTAATCATTGTTCTTATCAACATCTCCATCTCACAACCTAATTTCCCATGTGCTTAAGTTATAAACATTTGATCTTTAAACATCAGATATTCATCGAGGGATATGTACAAGCATACGAGCCCTTTAGCCACACTATCGAATGTTGGATTTAGAAATTGTAGATTACCTCTTAAGAACAGTAGAATTGGACCCAATGATCCCCACATTCAACCACACACAATCAATACATGACCTCAACGACTAGATGAATGATAAGATTATCGGACAACCATAGATTATACAGGGTAACTCTTCTATGGATTCTCATAAGCAAGGTGATATACGTAAAACCACTGAAATACTTTAACAACTCCAAGACAACATCACATCAGTCATCAAATAACCACGTCTTCCTAAATCATCCCACTCAACCAAGAGAACATTGTAAGATCGGTACATCTGATCCACCACTAAGGATCCACCCACAAAGTGAAAACACACGTGGGCTTAGCTAGTGAATCAGACTCACAGCCATCATGAACACTTCGACCATTTACCTACTCTAAACCAATACCTTTCTTAGATACTTTAACAATCAAAACTAATAAACTTTACAACTCAAACCAAGTGTAAATCCTTTCAAAGGTTCACTACCTGATAAATTTGATCATTTCTCACCTTACAGATTCTTACCTCGACAAACATATCACCACGAATGTAGACTTACAATGAAACTCTGAATTGTAACTCAACTGTATAACACAATCACCTTATCTATCAACATTAGCTTATACATTAAAGATTTTTATGAAATCATGGATCTCCGCTTATCATTGATCACATCGCCATTGATCTTACAATATCTTTCGCTAACAATTAAATCGTACTCATTACTAAACTCAACAACAAAAACAAAGCACTTATCATTACGCTCAAGCTAATGTCTGCAAAATCCTTTCTCGAGTTTTTTTTAATAGTTTTTAACCCATCTGATGGACCCATGACACTATTACCATAGCCACACAAAACAATGAAATCAGGCGTCTCTGAACCCAATTATCTACCCCTCTAAAGATACTTCTTTAGCCTTTAGAATCTAATAAAATATTCTTGCTCTCACCTCTCTCTAAAGTTTGTACTACATTCTACTATATTTTCCTTCATTATAACTCTAGCTCTTTATCATTCTATTCGAGGTGGTGCCCTACCATCTCATATAATTTTCCATACAACCACATTAGTCACCAAGTATTAGAAAACCACGACCTTGGATACTCGCAAGTCGTAATTACTATACAAAAATTCACTTAGCCAACAATTTTATTATACAGTTACATCCCGTCACAGTCCATCACGAACTCTTATTGCCATTACCCTCTGTCAGCCTTGACTATCACTACGAAGTCAACCTTTTTCATCAACATAACGGCTCAAACTCAGGTAAACTCATCAAATTAAAAGGACTAACCCTATTTTATACGCACCTTCTTGCTAAATACTTCCATTTCCTTCACTCAAGTATACTCATTGGGACCTTCCTTATCCATAAGCTTGTCATTTCGGTATCAATCTATGCCTTTATGGCTTTAGATAAAATGACTAGTCCTCATACTACCCTCTTTCTTCTTAATAAACAAGATAGGAACACCCCACGGAGAAACACTAGGACAAATGAAACCTTTATCAAGAAGCCTTTGGATTTGAGCTTTAAGCACTCTCAATTCTGACACCACAGGAATAGACTCAATAGAGGGGGATTCGACCTCAACATCCCAAACATGAGCCAAATAAGCCAAACAACCCTTCCCTACAAGTTTCCTAGTGCGAATGGAGGATATGATCTTAGCTAGCTTAGGCTTGTACACCCCTTCCCACTCTAACCTTTCCCTACTGGGATCTCTACAGTTATCGACTGAGTATTATAATTAAGCCTAGTCTAATAGGGGGACAACCAAGTAATGCCTAAGATTATGTCAAGTCAGTCATATCCAGCATAACCAAATCAACCCAAGTTTGAAAATCCATAAACACAATGGGACAAACATAATATAAAAGGGTGACTATGACTGACTCTTCAACTGGGTAGAAACATGGATGGGGCATCAAGTATATCACAAATCACATCAAATCACAAGGCAATTGAACTGACACGTACAAATAAGTAGAACACAGATCACTCAAAATAATAGCCATCTGGGAACAGACAAGAGTAGCACTAGTGACCGCTGCATCACACACCTCAAACTCGGTCTTGCCCGAAAAAGCATATAACTGAGCCTTGTCGTCTTGACGGGCTCATCGCCTGGCTGCACTACTCCTCTACCTGCATTACCATTTCCCTGGCCTCCATGGCCTCATTGATTTCCTCCTTATATGCCCAAGTTCTCCATAATTTTAACATATTTCATAACTTATATTCAATTGTTAAACATTGAATTAGATTGCGGGGGTTAGTTCGGGTACGATTCGGGGTCCATAATTGTGACTAGGGGAAAACAGAGGAGACGGAGTTGGGATTCTGTCCCATCATGTCCTGCTCTAGCAGGAGAAATCCTATACTGGCGGTCTCGCTGTGGTGGGGAAAATCCCGCCCCAGCAACCCTAACGAAAACATAACCCCTGCTAACAATTTTTGGGGTTCCTCTCTTTTCCATATTTCTCCTAGATTTCTTGGATATAACTAGGCATTTAAGAAAATCCCTTTATTTAGGACAATCATAGTCTACCCCACGGTCAACCCAACAAAGTACACACTTTAGAATTCTTTTACATCGTTTTAACACTATCACACACATATCCCCACGATACACCCAGACTCTCACACAGTTATCAGTTGGTCGCAATGCAAGTCCAAATTTCTCGCTTACAAACCACATCGTAATTTATCTAGACCCTTGCACCTAATCTCATGATGACTTTCTTTTCACAACAAGTTTCACGACACTCAAGAAGTTACAACTTGCATACAAGTCCAAATTCCTTAATTAGTTTATTCCATTATTGACCATTACTAATCATCTATGCCTTATACGGCCCTTAAGGCCAGATACCAATTGGAACCTTCTCAGTTCCAACTAACTTGCTTGTGTCCCTTCAGTCGAGACTACGACTTTTAGTTCACTTCATTGAGATACCAATTGGAATCGTGAGATACTAATTGGACTCAACTCATACCACAAGCGACAACAGTAGCTAGCGAGCCCCACTAGACTGCTAATTTCAATCATAGAACTTGGTCGAACCTAATTCTTAACCACCTCAATAAATCAATCTTAGAGAAAATCGATGCACCTTGAAATTGGTCAAAAAGGTCATTTATCTGAGGCAATGGATACTTGTTCTGAATGGTGACTCTATTCAACTATCGATAGTTTATACACATCCTCTCTTGCTAGTGATAGTGTTACCACTTTTGTTGTTCTAGTTCGGACCATAGAGTGAAGGAGGAAAGATACCAATTTTTATCACCCAGATACCAATTGGATTCAAATTATAGCACAAAGGAGTAGAAAGAAGTGAGTTTTTCCTAAAGTCCTATAAGCCTCTCAAAGAAAAGTACAAAAGTCATCATACCGTTCCGCAAGACTATACTAGACTCATTTTGGTACAATGAGATCAACAAACCTAAGGCTCTAATACCAACTTTGTCACGACACAGACCGCCGTAATTGGCACTCACACTAACTCTCTGGTGGGAGAACCATTACTACAATCCAGACTAAACAACATAACCAAAAACTATGCATTTAAACATACGAAAGCAGGTTTAAATGACAAAAAAAATACGGAGTTCTCATAAACTCCAAAGGTTTTAACAAACAACTAACCAAACTAATATGGATGAACAACCCCTAGAACCTGAAAGTCAATGTACCAAAAATCTACTAACGACAAGTGTAAGAACAAGAGGTACAACCCCGAAACTAAACAAACAACTTAAGCAAATAGTCTGAGTCTGAAAAGAGTGGACTTAAACAAAAAAGATCCATGGCAGCCTAAAAGAACTGGCTCACCCTTGAATCCGGTCATGCTCAATAGTCACCTAGTTGAGGTCTATCAATAGCCGCATGAAGATGCCTTATACTCAACAAAGAACAAGCAAGTGCAGTATCAGTACACAACCACAGTGTACTGATAGGATCATGCGGCTATCCCAATAAGTGAAACACATGCAAGTCATTACAACAATATAATAACATGCATACACCGAATATACACAATATCGATATCATTTACGAACAACGAAAAATTTTACAATCCTCAAAATACACAATTATGTCAAATCAGTGGTTCTCTCATGAAACCCACACCCAAACTGTTAGCATACCGAAATGTGGTACCCGATCCAATGTTTATGCCGGAACGTGGCAACCGATCCCATGTTTATGCCGGAACGTGGCAACCGATCCCATGTTTATGCCGGAACGTGGCAACCGATCCAATGTTTATGCCGAAATATGGCAACAGATCCAAGTTAGTGTGTCAGAACGCAACACACAATCCATTCAACAAGCCACAATCACAATCACAAAGTACATTCTCATAATCATACAATCAAGTCATGATTCATAGCAATCATTATTCATATATCCTCATTTATAATTAATGTATCAATAACGCAACATTCGCATACATATATGTATCATAATGAAGCAAGAACAAGCATACATCAATCATAACCATCACCTACTTCGAATCCAAGATCGAATCCCCTAAGGCACTAGAATCATCCCTTTTCGAATTCTTTCCACTTGTTCTAGGTCTACAAACAATTAATATACGCAAGGATCAACAAAAAAAGGTCTAATTATATGGATTATAACAAACTCAATAACCCTAGACCAAATCTAAGATCCTAATACCCAATTTAGGGCTTTTTCCACTATTAGTTTCAGATCAAAACCCTTCTTCAACAATAATTACCTACGAATTTACATTCTACGGATCGAAAAACAAATTTGAGGAGGGAAAACCTTACCTTTAGCCTCAAGAATGGTGAAAAACTGTCAAGAAAACCCTTGGGTCATTCCTTAGCTCCCAAAGACGAAAAGTACAAAATAAAATGTTTTGGGGGTTTTATTTTTGACTTAAGTCGCGTCTTTCCGCTACGGTGGGACCTATCCTACAGAGGCAGCTATCCCGCTATGGTGGCATGTACGGAGACAGAATGATGGAATTTAAATTCCAAGCCCCCATTTCACAACACACCTTCAACCCTTGACATTCAGAAACCATCCATTCACGCTAAGATTATTTTCGAGAGTTCTACTCACTCGAATTCTATTTCGTAAAGTCGTACATGTTCCTTAACATCTTAGCTATATACTCATGAAATCAAAATCATTATTAAATCACCCAGTTGTTACCAGATTTCCATAGACTTTAATGACTCCAATTTCGTCCAAATCTTGATTGGGTTAGGAAATTTCAAGTTTCTACCAAAAGTTTTTTGACCCCAATTCTTTCTCCATTGGCTTTTCCCTAACGATGGAATCAGGTCGTTACAGCTACATTCTTTCTTCTGGAAAGGTGACGAAGATTCAACTCCTTAGAAATACATCTTTTTACTCTCAGTCATCAATATTGCCACTATCTTTTGTATCCTTCTCAACAGCTACATCTTTCTCAGCAATCTTTCCAGTGGAATAACTACTTTTAGTTGGTTCATTCTATGTGATGAGGTTAGTTATTTTCATCACTTAAATCAACTGCATCATTTGTGTCATGCATTTGGGATAGTTTGTTTCCTTAAATTTAGTGGAACAAGAGGCAATGAGATGGTGAAGTGAGAAGGTGGACAAAGTATTGGTAGAGGGAGCCATTACAGTTGAACGTGTGGTTTATTTTATTTTTAGATTCAATACTTAGAGAATGGAAGAGCTCATGTGCTCGATACCATATTGAAATATCTCATAAAGAATAAGAGAAATCAAAGATTGTATTAATGAATAAAGATTGTTGAGTACATGCTTCATATATAGGAATGATTTATAGAGTCATAGGCTTGCTATACTCAGAGTTCTACTACAATACAAATACATCATTTACAAAAGTAGAAGTTCACTACTACTACTACAATTATAACTTATCCTAGTTGTCTACAGCTAACACAAGACATAGTAGCATGGTCAAATTTAGCGAACATAGTAGCTCAGTCCTAGTGTGACTCAACTCTTTAATAGTTAACTGTTGTACATGTTGATTGTACCACGTTGTTCAATATGTTCCATATCTTCAGCTTTCTTTATCTGCAACAATATTTATCTTTGGTCATACTTTTTTGATATATTTGCCATTGCCATTCAAGTTTAGGCACATGTTTACCCTTAAATTGTTATGTCACTTGTCCCACCAACTAAGATAGAACCCACCAAAGCATGAATCGTATACACTTAACACAGATGGAGCAGCAAGCAGCAACTATGGCCCAGGGTTGTATGAGTTGTAATCTAAAACCACAGTGGATAGAGGCAATGGGGCTTCAACAAAAAAACTAGCCCACCCAAGCTTAACTCACGGCACTTCTCTATGGCCTAAAACTGGCCAGACAAAAAGGGATAACACTATTGGAGTTAAATATTGACTCCACAACTATTATCTCAATACTCCATAATGGAAATTTATTGTAAACCAACATCCTCTTTCAATGCAGTTTGTTGATGGACCAACTAGGAATCTCAACCCCAACACATGTGTACAAAGAGCAGAACAAAGTGATGGATTCGCTAGCTAAAGAAGGCGCGAGGATGTGAAGCCGTGGAGATCTTGGTTTATGGAATGTTCCGCTGGTGTTTGCTAAGGAAGCGTTGCAAGCAAACAACGATGAAACTTTTTTTACTATGATCATTCGTGTTGTAACCAGTGGCGAATTTACATTCTAATTTTGGGTCACCCGAACCCGTACTCATCCGACTAAACTCGATATATTACTTTTATAATTATTAAAGAATATATTAAATTAAAAGTTGTTGAACCCGTTCTCAAGATGGCTTATCTTTAAAGCAATGGTGCACCCGTTTTCTTGAAATCCTGGATTCGCCTCTGGTTGTAACACTGATTCTCAAAGTCATACCTTGACACAACATTCGACTTCGGGGAATGCCCCATCCAGTAATGTACTAAATTATGTTTAAACTCTATTTAATCGTATTTATGCAATCCATGTTATAACCAAAAAAGGAATAGAAAAGTTATTTGTCCCCATTTTTATTATTTAACACGGCACCTATATGATATACCTCCATAAATATATATTTATTCCACTTAAAATTTCTTCCTAAGTAAACTATTTTATCCACCCATTTAATCCATAAAAATATTATTTCCCGATCTTTATTTATGGTACAGCTAGAAGTTTCTTGAATGTATGAGAAATTAATGTAACCAATTCTATTTGATTTTTCATAATTTTTTCTTTATTTTTACTTAAACTTATACCTGATTCTTCTACTATGTTTATAAATTGTTCTAGTAATTTTATATGTTCATCATATGTTCTTGAATATAATAGTATATCATCTATGTATACTATGCAGTTATGTAATTTTGTAAAATAAGTATCCATAAAATGTTGAAATCTACCTGGTGCATTTTTATATCCAAATGGTAATACATTCCATTCATAAAATCCTTGTGGTACTGTGAATGCTGTTAATTTTTTAGATTCTTCGTTTAATTTTAAATGGTAAAATCCTGATATACAGTCAAATTTACTAAAGTAATTATATCCTTGTATTTGCCTGATTTTTAATATTTTATTTGGAATTGGATAATTATATGTTTTAGTTTTTGCATTTAAATTTCTATAATCTATAACCATTCTACTTTTTCCTCTTTTTTGTTCACTATGTTTATTAACAATAAATGTTGGGCTAGTATGTTTACTATTACTTTCTTGTATATATCATTTTTCTAGTAATTCTGTTATATGCATCTTGAATTCTTTTAAATCATCAAAATTATATTTTAAAGGTTTCTGAGTTATTATACTATTTTCATTTATTAATTCTATTTTTATAGTTGTTTTATGTTTATTCCATCCTTTTAATGGATCTTCACTATATAATTGTTCTAATTTATTTTTTATTGGACTCGGTTTATCTATTGTGAATATTATATATTCTATATTATTGGTATTATTTGGCATATTTTCTAATTTTTGTGTAATTTTTTCACTTCCTTTAATCCATTCTGTATCTTTTCGTGTTTTATTTACTACTCTTTTTGCTCCTACTTTATGATTACATGGTGTTGTTAACCACCAGTGTGTTTTAGTTATTACATGTGGATAATATTTTTCTAGGAACGGTATTCCTAAAATTATATCTTTAGTAGGTAAATCATAATTATATATTTCCTCTATCTTAAGTATTTTATCTCATATTTGTATTTTTATGTCTTTTGCTTTATAATGTATTAAACTTCCTTCATTATTAAATCCTTTTACTATTATAGGTGTTTTTAATTTTATCCATTTATCCTTTGGTAAACAGTTATATTTGCATATGTTAACTTCTGCTCCTGTATCTATCATTGGTGTATAATATCTAAAAAAGTATGGATCAAATATTTTCTATTTTATCCTTGCAATTACTTCTTTTTTGAAAGTATTCACATTTGTTTGTAAAATTTTTAAGAACTTTTTTAAAGAGTAACTAGTAAAAATTATCCTCTTATTTACAATTTCTTAAACACCGTGCAATATAAAAAGTGATCAACTAATATAAAACGAAAGGAATATATAAATTTTCAATGATCATATATTAGCATTCAAGTTCAAGTTATATCATTACACTACAATAAATAAAGAAGTTTTGATAATTATTTAACAACAATAATATTATATAAATATTTATAGAATTCAGAGTCAAAAAAGTCACCTTTGTAAAGCAAAAATGCTAAAATGGACAAATCGTACATTATTCAGCGACAAACAATGACAAATGAACTTTAATTTCAAATCTTTATAATATATTTAATGCTAAACTATGTCAATCTTTAAATGTTAATACTAAGCTAATTTATTCCACCGCAGATTTTGTCTACCTCACAAAACAAAATTTTATTTTCTTCAACCCACTCTATTTGAATCCGGACGCATAATTTACTAAAACGAAATTCTAGAAAATGTACCTAACTTTTTAAAAAGAATTATTTATTTTCTAATTAGATTTTTTTCAAATTAAACAAACTGTTTATTTCTATAAAATCCTAGCACTGATAGCACTGTACAAATCTATTCTTTGAAACATATATTGACTGCTTGATTAAATGGTAACGTCAATACTGTTATTACTTTCAACAATAATAAATCATTCTTCCAATTATAAATTTATGGAGGGGTAGCATTTTAATTATAAATTTTAATTTAAGTCATAAGAATTAAGTTTTCACTCTATGAACCAGATTGCTCCGTACAATTTATTAAAAAAAATATTTGAACCCAACCCAACCACCCAACTCCAATAAAAGCTTTAACATGTCCTTCTCTGCATCTATATTGTTTCATTGTCATCCCTAAATCAAATTGTTGCAAGTTAATTAAGAACGTTGACAAATATATTTCCTCTTCCATATATAAAGTGATACAGCTTTTGGTTGTAAACATGTATCAATAGGGCGGAGTCAGAACTCAAGGTACAGACCAAATTTAGTAATTTGGTGGTCCAAACCTCGTATTTAATATTTTTTATTTAATACGCATAAATTATTAAAATTTGATTATTTAAATGGATAGAAATCTGAACCAATAAACTTCAAATCCCGACTTCAGTGACGCATGCACAATTTTTTATAAGCGGTGTTGATATCTAAAAAGTAATAAACAATAACTAATTGATATAACAATATTATATTAATAAAAACTATTTAAAATGTACTAATAAAACATGAATCAATCAAATTAGTATAACTCTCCTCAATAATAGTACTGAATATTCTAGTGCAATTGGTTAATTTTAGCCTAATTTGACTATGAATAGGAGGTTAGAGGTTTGAATCCGTATGATATTAATCTTTTTCTCTGAAAATGGCCCAAAAATAAAAGCTGAAGCTTGTCTTGGTGAGGCTCAAACTCAGCCACACTGGTAAGAATGAAAATGTAATTCGCGCCCCAAACCAACGAGCTAGCTCAGTTGTTCAAGCAATGTCATTAATATTGCTTGTAGTAATATTTTTATTTTATATATATATATATATATATATATCTAGACACCTCCACTTGATCTCAACTAGTAACTATACACTCCAAGTCGTCCTTACTTTGTCTTGTGGAGATCCGACGCTGACGTGACATATAAATTTTGGACTTGTTTCTAGATAATCATTTTTTCAAGTTAAAGTGTTCAACTAACACAGTAAAAAAATGAGTTGAGATATCTAGATATACATACTTAAAGCTGAAATATTTTCTTTTCAGTCCCAAAAGTTTGAGTATTTATTAAGTATTATACCTAGTCTTTTTTTATACATAAAAGTTGAATATAAATTCCTCATAATAGAACTCAATTGGACAACTTTTAAACACTCCTACTTCCCCTCCCTTCTCTTTCTCATGGATTCCATTTCCATCTTCTTATATAGCCTCCCAATATTTTGTCTATTCTTCATAATATGGAAGATGATAGATCAAAAAAGGCACCAAACTTGTTACATTTTAGACTACCAATGCTACAAACCAACCGATGATCTTATGCTTAGCACAAGATTTTGTGGTGAAGTGATTAGAAGAAACAAGAATCTTGAGTTAAATGAGTACAAATTTCTTCTCAAAGCCATAGTAAGCTCTGGCATAGGTGAACAAACATATGCACCAAGAATGGTCTTTTATGGTCGTGAAGAATGTCCAACTTATAATGATGGTATTTCAGAAATGGATGAGTTTTTTCATGATAGTATTGACAAACTTTTTAAGAAAACAAAAATCCCCCCTTCACAAATTGATGTACTTGTTGTGAATATATCAATGCTTGCAACTATGCCTTCATTATCTTCAAGAATTATCAATCACTACAAGTTGAGGGAAGACATTAAGGTATATAATCTTACTGGGATGGGGTGTAGTGCTGGCGTTATTTCAATAAATATCGTACAAAATATTTTCAAGATTCAAAAGAATAAATTAGCATTAGTTGTGATATCAGAGTCTTTAAGTCCAAATTGGTATTCTGGAAACGATAGATCTATGATTCTTGCTAATTGTTTGTTTAGATCAGGTGGTTGTGCAATAATTTTGACAAATAAATTGGATTTGAAATATAAAGCTATGTTCAAGTTGAAATGTCTAGTTAGGACACACCATGGTGCAAAAAATGAGTCATATAATTGTTGCATACAAAAAGAGGATGGTCAAGGCAGGGTAGGGTTCCATCTTGATAAAAATCTTCCCAAGGCTGCAACAAGGGCATTTGTTGATAATCTGAAAGAAATTGCTCCAAAAATACTTTCAATTCGAGAGCTTATTCGATTCACGATTGTCTCTACTGTTTGGAGAATATTGAGCCATAATTTGAGAAAACTTGGATCTCATCGCCCCATGATCAATTTCAAGACAGGTGCGTGGGGGGTTAAATATGGACGGGTCATAAATATTTTTTAGTAACTATTAGTGTATTTAATAATTAAAGTGAGAATATGTACAGCTCAAAGTATATATGCAGTTTGGACAACAATTAATGACTATATTTTTGAAAATATTTTATGACACTTTCGGCCATTAAACATTTTGTGATTATATATAACATATAAGATTAAGAAAATGCCTTTCCAAAAATGGTTTAGAACTCTTCGGGAAAAAAGTCATTTTATTTGAAAATCAGTGTTGGATTATAAAATTTTAAATTCAACTTTAATTTGTATTTCAAATTAAAAAAGAAGATTGTATAACATGTTTTTCAATTCATTTTTCACTATTAATGTTATTTTTAAGTACATGTTTCTCTCAAATACTTTTTTGTAAAAAGTCTAAAATCTTCAATTCCAACTCCATAAATTCAGAATAAAGTGAAAAATATTCGAAAACTATGACCAAACACCTACTTAGATAAAGTTTCTTATTGGTCAGTTTAAACTGCATAGCAACCTAACTTTTTGAATAAGCTGAATTGGACAAGTCATAATAAACTAAATTAATAAAATAAAGATTATTAACTTGTTCAAACATAAGCGGATCATAATTTTTACGAGCTAATTTTGTCACCCCTACAGGTGTAGATCACTTTTGCCTTCATACAGGAGGAAAAGCAGTGATTGATGGAATAGGTACAAATTTGAACCTAAGTGAATATGATTTGGAGCCAGCAAGAATGACATTACATAGATTTGGCAACACTTCTGCTAGTAGCCTTTGGTATGTTCTTGGTTACATGGAGGCTAAAAAAAGACTAAAAAAAGGTGATAAAGTTTTTATGATTAGTTTTGGTGTTGGATTTAAGTGTAATAGTTGTTTATGGGAAGTTGTTAGAGATTTGGGTGCTGGAAATGTTTGGGAAGATTGCATTCATAATTATCCACCAAAAACACTAGAAAAATCCTTTCTTGGAAAATTTTGGCTGGCTTCAAAATGAAGATCCAAGCACATTTTATGTTCCAGATGACTATGTCATCCCTTGATCTATCTACGTTCGATTTTCATATAGCTTTGTGTCTTTTTAATAGCTGAAAGTTCTACAAAAATTAATTAAGGACTTTGTACTATTCATTCTGATGTGATTGGACCTATCTCTAACCTAATAACAAGTAACGTCTCCTCCGCCCAACTCTATTAGTGGGCCCTTTCTTTTGCAATAGAAATAATTATGAAAGGATTGGGGTTCAATTTATTACATATATAGTTTTTTTCTTGTTTAATAATTTTTTATGTAGGTAAAGTGAAAAGCTTCATGTATATATTATTAGTCCATTGGTGGATTATTTGCTCAATAACGATCCATCTCTCACGAAATGTAAAGTATTCTATCATTTTTCACTTTTTCACTCTTTTAATTAATGTTCCTCTTTATTTTATTTTTGGTAAAAGCTAATTCATAATTTAGCTATTATAAGTTTGTATTTCAGAATTTACCTCATCTTATCTAATTTATTATTTAATCAGTTTTAATATATGTGGCACACTTTTATTCTTAGTCCATTTAAAAAGGAATGATGCCTTTCTATAATTAGAAAGAATTAAATTTGAACATTCTCATTTTATCATTAGTGTAATTGTTTGTAACCAACTTGTTTATTACTGTAACGACCTAATTCCATCGTTAAGGAAAAGCCAATGGAGAAAGAATTGGGGTTAGAAAACTTTTGGTAGTAACTTGGAATTTCATAACCTAGTCTAGATTTGAATGAAATCAGAGTCAGTAAAGTCTAGAAAAATATGGTAACAACTGGGTGATTTAATTATGATTTTGATTACATGAATAAATAGCTAAGACATTAAGAAACTCGTGCGACTTTACGAAATTGAATTCGGCTGAGTAGAACTCCCGAAACTGATCATGGCGTGAACGGGTAATTTCTGAGTGTCGTTGGTGGAAGGTGTGTTGTGAAATGGGGGTATTGAAATTATTAAAATTGCTCACTGTTCCGTGCAAGCTGCCATAGCGGGATTTCTGACACCAGGGTGGGGCCGCTGTAGTGGAAACAAACCCCAAAAATGTTTTATTCTGCAATTTTAGAACTTGAGAGCTAAGGAACGATCCCAGGTGCTCTCTTGACAGTTTTCCACCATTCTTAAGGCTAAAGGTAAGGTTTTAACTCCCCGAATCTATTTTTCTATCCATAGAATGTAAATTCGTGGGTGATTATCGATGGAGTAAGGTTTTGATCTGGAAATTATGGTGAAAAATGCCCTAATATGGGTATTAGGATCTTGGGTTGGTCTAGGGTTATTGGGTTTGTTATAATCCGGATAATTAGACATTTGATTGTTGATCCTTGCGTATATTAATTGTTTGTAGACCTAGAACAAGCGGAAAGAATTCGAAAAGGGAAGATTCCAGTGCCTTAGGGAATTCCAGCAGTTTGGATTCAAGGTAGGTGATGATTGTGATTTCATATTGGTGTGATATATGTTTGCAATTACTACATTATGATGTATGCATGTATGTGAATGTTGTGTTATTGATCACACTACACATAAATAAGGTTGATTGAATAATTGTATGCCATGAAATAATGAATTGATTGTATGATTATGAGAATGTACATTGTGATTGTGATTGTGGCTTGTTGAATGGATCGGCTATTGCATTCCGACACACTAACTTGGATCAGTTGCCACGTTCCGACATAAACATGGGATCGGTTGCCACGTTCCAGGATAAACATGGGATCGTCTAGTAGAGTCTTGTAGAAGGATATGATGACGTCCGTACTTTTCTTCAAGAGGCTATAGGACTTTAGGAAAAACTCACTTATTTCTACTCCTTCGTACTATGACTTGAATCCAATTGGTATCTGAATGATACAAATTGGTATCTTTCCTCCTTCACTCTATGGTCCGAACTAGAGCAACAAAAGTGGTAACACCATTGCTAGCAAGAGAGGATGTGTATAAACTATCGACAGTTGAATAGGGTCACCATTTAGAACAAATATCCACTGCCTCAGATATATGACCTTTTTGGCCAATTGCAAGGTGCATCGATTTTCTCTAATATTGATTTAAGGTTTGGTTACCATCAGTTAAAGATTGAAGCGGTTAACAATTGGGTTCGACCAAGTTCTATGATTGAAATTAGCAGTTTCATAAGGCTCGCTTACTACTATTGTCGCTTGTGGTATGAGTTGAGTCCAATTGGTATCTCAACGAAGTGAACTAGATGTCGTAGTCCCGGCTGAAGGGACACAAGCAAGTTAATTGGAACTGAGAAGGTTCTAATTGGTATCTGGCCTTAGGGGTCGTATAAGGCATAGATGATCAGTAGCAGTCATATATGGAACGAACTAATTAAAGAATTTGGACTTATTTGCAAGTTGTAACTGCTTGAGTGTCGTGAAACTTGTCGCGAAAAGAAAGTCATCACGAGATTATGTGCAAGGGTCTAGATTGTGGAGAACCTGGGCATAGGAGGAGTAAATCAACGAGGCGGTGGAGGCCGGGGAAATGGTAATGCAGGTAGAGGAGTAGTGCAGCCAGTCGAGGAGGTTTCCCGTCAAGACGACAGGGCTTAGTTATATGCTTTTTTGGGTAAGACCTAGTTTGAGGTATGTGATTAAGTGGTCACTAGTGCTACTCTTTTCTGTGCCTGGATGGCTATTGTGTTTTTTCATCCAGATCCTACTTATTCTTATGTTTTCGTGCGGTTGCCTTAGAATTTGATATGATTTGTGATATACTTGATGCCTCCATCCATGTTTCTACCCGAGTTGTAGATTCAGTCATAGTCACCCATGTATATTGTGTTGTTCGATTGTGTTTATGGATTTTCAGATTTGGGTTGATTTGGTTATGCTGGATATAACTAACTTGATATAATCTTATGCATGACTTGGTTGTCCCATATTATACCGTGCTTAATGTTAATGCAAAGTTGGTAACTCTAGAGATCCCGGGTATGAAAAAATTAGAGTGTGAAGGGGGTACAAGCCTAAGTTAGCTAAGGTCATATATTTCATGCGGGGTAGGAAACTGGTGGGGCAGGATTGTTTGGCATAATTGGTTAACATTTCGAATGTTGAGGTCGAATCCCCCTCTATTGAGTCTATTCCTGTGGTGTCAGAATTAAGAGAGCTTAAAGCTAAAATCTAAGGGCTTCTTGATAAAGGTTTTATTCATCCTAGTGCTTCCCCGTGGGGTGCTCCTATCTTGTTTGTTAAGAAAAATGAAGGTAGTATGAGGACTAGTGATTTTATCTTAAGCCATAAAGGAGTGGATTAATACCAAAATGACAAACTTATGAATAAGGAAGGTCCTAATGAGTATACTTGGGTGAAGGAAATTGAAGTATTATAGTAAGAAAGTGCGTATAAATTGGATTAGTCCTCTGAATTTGATGAGTATACCTGAGTTTGAGGTGTCGTGTTGATAAAAAGGTTGACTTCGTAGTGATAGTCAAGGATGACGGAGCGTAATGGTAATAAGAGTCTTGATGGATTGTGACGAGATCAACTATATAATAAGATTGATTGGTTAAGCGAATTTTGTATAGTAGTTAGGATTTGTGAGTACCTAAGGTTGTGGTTTTCTAATATTTGGTGAGTAACATGGTTGTATGGAAAGTTATAAGAGATGGTGGGACACCATTCGAATAGAAATTAAAGAGTTAGAGTCATAATGAAGAAAAATAGTAGGATGTAGTACAACCTTTAGAGAGAGACGAGATCAAGAACATTTTGTTTGGTTGCAAAGGCTAAAGAGATATCTTCAGAGGGGTAGATAATTGGGTTCAGAGACACGTGATTTCATTCGTTTTGCTGTGGCTATGGTAATAGTGTTACAAGTTCGTCAGATTGGTTAAAAACTATTGGAAAGGACTTGAGAAAAAAGTGTATAAACATTAGCTCGAGTGTGATAATAAGTGTTTTGGTTTTGTTTTTTTAGTTTAGTAATGAGTACGATGGAATTCTAGTGAAGGATATTGTAAGATCGATGGAGATGTGATCGATGATAAGCGAAGATCCATGATTTCATAAAAATCTTTAAGATATAAGTTAATGTTGATAGATAAAGGAATTGTGTTGTACGGTTGAATTTGCAATTCAGATTTTTCATTATAAGTCTACATTCGTGATAATATATTTTGTCAAGGTATGAATTGGCAAGGTGAGAAATGATCAATTGCATCAAGTATTGAACCTTTGAAAGGACTTACACCTTGGTTTAAGTCATAAGGTTTATTACTTTTGATTGTTAAAGTATCTAAGAAAGGATTTCATTTTAAAGTGTTGGTTTAGAGTAAGGTAAATGGTCGGAGTGTTCATGATGGTTGTGAGTATGATTCACTAGCTAAGCCCACATGTGTTTTCATTTTGTGGGTGGATCCCTAGAGGTGGATCAGGTGTAACGATCGTGCAATGTTCTCTTGGTTGAGTGGGATGATTTGGGGAGACGTGGTTATTTCAGATGACTTATGTAATGTTGTCTTAGAGTTGTTAAAGTAACTCAGTGGTTTTACGTATATCACCTTGCTTATGAGAATCTATAGAATAGTTACCTGCGTAATCTATGGTTGTTCGACAATCTTAATATTCATCTAGTCGTCGAGGTCATGTATTGAGTGTGTATCGTTGAATGTGGGGATCATTGGGTCCAATTCTACTATTCTTAAGAGGTAATCTACAATTGCTAAATCTAGCATTCGATAGTGTAGTTATAAGGCTTGTATGCTTGGACATATCCCTCGTTGAGTATTTGATGTTTAAAGATCAAATGTTTATAACTTAATCTCATAGAAAATTGGGTTGTGAGATGGAGATGTTGATAAGAACTATGATTGGTTGGGTATTATGATTGTGTGTTGGTTAGTTCAAGTTCACATCTAATTGTGGCGAGTTTAGATTTAGGATTTTATCATGGTTATATGGGAAATGATTTGTCCTGGTGTTTGTGTCAAAGTCCTTGATAACATGTTGTAGGCATGTGTACGATCAACTTTGATGGTTATTGGGAATAGGTGGTTAGCTAAGTGTACATACAACAATAATTATCACACGAGTATTATGATGACTTCATTTAGGCATTGTATGGGAGGATGTATAGGTATTCAACTGGTTGGCAGGGGGTGAGGATTATATCATAAAGTGAGACTCAGTGTTGTTAAACAAGACCTTTGGTGTGAGGAAGAACTAGTTGAAATTCTTGATCACGGTGTCTGAAAGCTAAGGACATGCAAGACAAGTATCCCTTGTAATTCAACGTTTCAGACATTACTCTACCTTTACTTTATCCAGTCTTCCCTAGTTGATCACTCAGGGACGAGTGATGGGTAAATTGATATCTATTGTAACGACCTGATTTCGTCGTTAGGGAAAAGTCAATGGAAAAAGAATTGGAGTCAGAAAACTTTTGGTAGTAACTTGGAATTTCCAAACTTTGTCCAGATTTGGATGAAATCGAAGTCAGTAAAGTCTAGAAAAATCTGGTAATAACTGGGTGATTTAATTATGTTTTTGATTACATGAATAGATAACTAAGACGTTAAGGAACCCGTACGACTTTACGAAATTGAATTCGGGTGAGTAGAGCTTCCGAAATTGATCTTGGTGTAAACGAGTAATTTGTGAGTGTCGTTGGTGGAAGGTGTGTTGTGAAATGGGGGTATTGGAATTATTAAAATTGCTCATTGTTCCGTGCAAGCCGATATGGTGGGATTTCTACCGCCAGGGCGGGGCCGCTGTAGCGGGGTGAGACCGTTGTGGTGGGATAGACGCGACTTAAAGTCGGAAACAAACCCCAATAATGTTTTATTCAGTAATTTTAGAACTTGAGAGTTAAGGAACGAACCTAGGTGGTTTCTTGATAGTTTTCCACCATTCTTGAGGCTAAAGGTAAGATTTTAACTCCCCGAATTTGTTTTTCTATTCGTAGAATGTAAATTTGTGGGTGATTATCGATGGGGGAGGGTTTTGATCAGGAAATTATGGTGGAAAAAGCCCTAATATGGCTATTAGGATCTTGGGTTAGTCTAGGGTTATTGGGTTTGTTATAATCTGAATAATTAGACATTTGATTATTGATCCTTGCGTATATTAATTGTTTGTAGACCTAGAATAAGTGGAAAGAATCCGAACAGGAAAGATTCAAGTGTCTTAGGGAACTCAAGCTTGGTTTCGAGGTAGGTGATGGTTGTGATTTCATATTTATGTGATATATGTTTACAATTACTACATTATGATGCATGTATGTATTTGAATGTTGCGTTACTGATCACACTAGTTGTAAATAAGGTTGATTGAATAATTGTATGCCATGAAATCATGAATTGATTGTATGATTATGAGAATGTGCATTGAGATTTTGATTTTGTCTTGTTGAATGGATTGGGTATTGCGTTCCAACACACTAACTTGGATCAGTTTCCATGTTTCGGCATAAACATGAGATTAGTTGCCATGTTTCGGTATAAACATGGGATCGGATACCACGTTCCGGTATGCCAATAGATTGGGTGTGGGTTCCATAAGAGGACCATTGAATTGGATTCCGTGGGAGGATCATTGAATTGTGTTGTGTTTCTACTTGTGAAAATTACAGTCATATCTAATAATGATTGATATTGGAAGACTATATGTTTCTCTAAATTGATAACCAATGTGTATTATTAAGAACGTGGAATGCTACATTGATTGTGAAAAGATAACTAATATTGTATATATTTGGTATATGGTTGTTTTATAATGTTGTGGTTACTTGCACGTGTTTCATTTATTGGGATAGACGTGTGATCCTACAAGTACACTGTGTTTATGTATTGATACTGCACTTGCTCTTTCTTCGTTGAGTACAGGGCATCTTCAGGTGACTATTGATAGACCTCAGCTAGGTGACTATTGAGCGTGACCAGATTCAAGGGTGAGCAAGTTCTTTTAGGTTGCCATGGATTTTTCTTGTTTAAGTCCACTCTTTTCGGACTCAGACTTTTGTTTAAGGTATTGTTTAGTTTCAGGGTTGTACCCCTTGTTCTTAGACTTGTCTTTAGTAGAGTTTTGGTACAATGACTTTCAGGTTCTAGGGGTTGTTCTTCCACATTAGTTTGGTTGGTTGTTTGTTAAAAATCTTGGAGTTTATGGAAACTCCATTTTTATTGTCATTTAAACCTGTTTTTATAATTTTAAATGCCTTAGTTTTCATAAAATTTGTTAGTTTTGGTTGTAGTAATGGTTCTCCCACCGAAGGGTTAGCGTGGGTGTCAATTACGACGGTTTGGGTCGTGACAATTACCATCACCAATGTGGGGGGTAGGTCGGAATTTGGGCTATGTTTCATTTTTATCATAGTCTTTTTATTAAGTAAATGTTTTTTTGTAATATTCATCTTCTTTTTCTTTCTTATGTAGAATAATTTGGGCTCCTTCTATTAGCATTTTTAAGTATTGTAGGTCCTGTGTTTTAAAATACATTTCTAAATATGTTTTTATAATTTGTTCCCATGAATCTATTTCTGTTGAAATTTCTTTCCATAGTTGAAAATATTCTTCGTTTATCATTATATGTTAATCACTATTGTAATCTGATGAATATATGAAGTCTAAATAATTTGTACTTTGTATTATATGTCTTATGTCGTCAAACCATTCTTGTTTTAATAAGTGATTTATCTCATCTTCTTCGTATTTTAATATTTTTTCTTAGATTAATCTTCTTAGATTAGGTTCGTTTATTTTTTCTAATATTTTAAAAATAAGTATTTTATAATTATCATCAAAATAACTATTATCAACTACTATGGTTATTGGATTTGTTATGTTCATGTTTGCTTTTATTTATCATTCCTGCCTTCCATGCCTACCATATGGTACTCTTATGATAGTTTATTATGACCTAAAGTATTCACCTTTTATTATCTTGTCACTACTAGCATGATACCTTTTTCAGATATTATCTTCCTAAGCAGCGCCTCAACAATTTGGTACTCCCCTAACACGGCCTTCTTGCCTTCACCGGTTTCCCATTTTTGGATGGCATAGTTCTGAAAGTTTTCTCCTACTTTTCTCTATGCTAGTAAACTAGATAATAAAGTATTGAATAATTTTAAATCATAATAACAAGCATAAGCATATCACATAATATAATATGGTTGACAGGAATTAACTAATTTAGCTAAGCATATTTTTTAATATCATAAATATCATAATCATAATTAGCAATATATGTAAAATATTATAACATTCTAAGTTTCTAAATCATACCTGTTATAGGTTTGCATTGTCTGCTAAGTTTTGCTCCATAATATGGGGATTGAAAGTTAAGTTTTTATTGAATAATATAAATTTTTACAAATTGAAAATATTAGAGAGATTTTGAGAGGATTGTCGGATTCCCGATGATCCTTTTCTTCTAAATGCTATCCTATTTATATAAATGGGCTAAGGACTAAAACTGCAAAATAAGAAACAAAATTTACAAATTAAGTCCCTAACTATTTACATGTCAGTCCCCGACAAAACTTTACATCTTTTCCTTCTTTAAGTCTCTTTCATCTTTATCTTTTTTTCTCTTATCTCTTTATCTTTATCTCTTTCCGTCATAGTTTTCCACCTGTTACTCCACTTTGTTGGATTTTTGTGAAAAGTGGATTCTTTCTTTATATCCTTGTCAATAATTGTGTTTCCTTTAATTGTTGTCCATCCACGTGTTTTTGTTTTCTTCAATCTATGTTGACTGCTGGTATGTAATTACTTACTCCACTGCATTTGTTGCATACGTGTTCCGTGTATTTTGTTCCAATAATTTTGCAATATTGCTCTAAGCTATCTTCCAAAATAAATCCTTTTCTAATAGATTTTGTAATTGGTTCATGCTCCAGCTTAAGTAGTGATATGGCCCAATGCTTTATTTCTAATTTATCCATAGGCCGTAATTCTTTCGCTGTAGAATAAATCAATAAGTGATTTCTCGAATGATACTTCCATATGTAGTTTGTTTCGTCATAAGCATTGGATGACTCCGCTAATATTGTGCTAAGTCCGATAATTCTTTTGTTAGCGTAGAAATCTGGTATCTCATTCTTTTGTATAACTGGTTGTGCTGTAATTTCTTCTGGTATTATATAATTCTTTGTCATTCCTATCTTGATAACTGTAACAATTGGTTTAATTTCATCAAATAATATTTCCGCTGGTGCTGAATAAAATCTGACGTAAAATAACTGTCCTTTTGTAACTCTTTTATAATTCATAAGCGCTTGATGTAATTCCGGTATATGTATAAGCTCTTCTCCTGTAGTTGTGTAAGCTGTTGATATAAGTCCATAAGAATAACATGTTGCTACTAGATTGGGTTTTGTTCCTGGTAAAGCAATTAATTTATTATAATTCTGTAACTTATTAGTAATATATCCTTGGTGATTTTTTTATTTTTCCAGGGATTCAATAGGTTTGGTATTTAAGAAAGTTTGTATTTTGTCAAGGTTTTCAATATATGTACGGTTTATGTGGTTGTATGTCTTTTTTGTTTGGCTAATTGAAGTTGCATAGGTATGAATTTGAGGTGGTATGAATAATTCATTTTTTGGTATGTTTGGTGGGGCATAAGGTTTATCAAATACCTTATTCAAATTATATTTTTTTCTTTTTGTGGCGGTTGTAAATAATTCTTTCGTATCTTCTGTACCTGCATCAATAGGTAGCTTGTTAGTAAGTTGGGTTTTTAGGTGTTTCCCATCGTCACCTTCTAGGTCTGGTTTTGTAGAGTGCTCCGACTGCACTGCTAGCTCTGGTTTTTTACCATGGTCCTTCTCCACATATCTTTCCTCCATGAGGGATACTCTACTATTGAGCATCGTAATTTGTTCTAATAACTTTTCCATAAGTAGTGTATTTGTAATTGTTTCTTCAAAACCTGTCTGCACTGCCTTGTCTTGATAGGTAGTCTGCAATAACAATCTTGTCGGTCTTAATTATTTCAATAGTAAAAGTAAAATTTAATATATTTAGTACTAGTCTTCTAATTTCTTTTGTAGTAACTGAATCTTGTACCTTTCGTGCTAGCCACCATTTAACTTGTGTATTATCTGTTCTAACAATAAATTTATTATATACAATATATGGTTCAAATGCTAATAAACATTTGTATAATGCAAATAATTCTTTTCTATTAATTTCCCATTTTACCTCTGTTTCCGTAAATGTTCCTGAATAATATCTACAGTGATGTTCTATTTTATCATTCTCATATTTATATTTTAATACTCCACCGTAATTATTTTCACTTGCATCTGATTCTACTATGTAATTAAATTTTTTATTTTCATCTGGAAAACATAATTTTGGTAATTGTTTACATTGTTCTTTTATTCTTTTAATTTTTTTTTTATTTGTTTCATCAAAATTATATTCAATATCTTTCTTCAATTTTTTTTGTAATAGTTTTAAATATTCTGCTAGGCTAGGTATATATTCTCTTACTTGGTTTACTAATCCCAAGAAAGATTGTAATTTCTTTTTCGTATCTAATATTTCTTCTGAATGTATAATTTTTTGTACTATGTGTTGTTGCATTTTAATTCCATTTTTATCTATTTGTATTCCTAGGAATTCTATTTGATTTTTCATAATTTCTGCTTTATTTTTACTTAAACTTATACCTTATTCTTCTACTGTGTTTATAAATTGTTCTAGTAATTTTATATGTTCATCATATGTTCTTGAGTATAATAGTATGTCGTCTATGTATACTATGCAGTTATGCAATTTTATGAAATATGTGTCCATAAAATGTTGAAATCTACCTGGTGCATTTTTATATCCAAATGGTAATACATTCCATTCATAAAATCCTTGTGGTACTGTAAAAGCTGTTAATTTTTTAGATTCTTCTTCTAATTTTAAATGGTAAAATCCTGATTTACAGTCAAATTTACTAAAATAATTATATCCTTGTATTTGTCTAATTTTTAGTATTTTATTTGGAATTAGGTAATTATATGTTTTAGTTTTTGCATTTAAATTTCTATAATCTATAACCATTCTACGTTTTCCTCTTTTTTGTTCACTATGTTTATTAACAATAAGTGCTGGGCTAGTATGTTTACTATTACTTTCTTGTATATATCCTTTTTCTAGTAATTCTGTTATATGCATCTTAAATTCTTTTAAGTCATCAAAATTATATTTTAGGGGTTTCTGGGTTATTATACTATTTTCATCTATTAATTCTATTTTCACAGTTGTTTTATGTTTATTCCATCCTTTTAATGGATCTTCACTATATAATTGTTCTAATTTATTTTTTATTGGACTTAGTTTATCTATCGTGAATATTATATATTCTATATTATTGGTATTATTTGGCATATTTTCTAATTTTTGTGTAATTTTTTCACTTCCTTTAATCCATTCTGTGTCTTTTCTTATTTTATTTATTACTCTTTTTGCTCCTATTTTATGTTTACATGGTGTTGTTAACCACCAGTGTGTTTTAGATATTACATGTGGATAATATTTTTCCAAGAACGGTATTCCTAAAATTATATCTTTTGTAGGTAAATCATAATTATATATTTCATCTATCTTAAGTATCTTATCCCATATCTGTATTTTTATATCTTTTGCTTTATAATGTATTAAACTTCCTTCATTGTTAAATCATTTTACTACTATAGGTGTTTTTAATTTTATCCATTTATCTTTTGGTAAACAGTTATATTTATATATGTCAATTTCTGCTCCTGTATCTATCATTGGTGTATAATATCTATTATAATATCCTTCTATTAGTATTTTCATGAGTACGTGTATTTTCATAATATTATTCTTTTTATTGTTATCATTTTATTTTTATAAGTAATGATTATATGAGTAGATTCTATTTTATAAGGTTTTAATTCTTTTAACCATTTTAATCCAAATATGATATCTGCTTGTAAGGTTTCACTGATCTCTAATTTTATTTCATAGATATATCTGCTATTATTATTTCTTTTTCTATTTCTAATTGAGCTACTATTAGTGCTGGTAAATCTGAACATTTTTGTTTTGTAGCTTTGTTTATTTCCATTTCTTTTTTATCTAATAGTTTATCTATTATATAATTATCTTCTTGTTTGGTATCTATTAATATTAAATGCTCTTTTTCTTCTATTACTCCTATTATGTAATATCTATTTGGGATTATATCATATGCTATCTTTTTTGTATATTCTCTTTGCAAATTATGTTTAATTTTCCTAGCTCTTCCTATTCTTTCTTCTATAATTTCTAAATTTTCATTAGTGTCTATTTCTTTATATGAATAATTGTTATTATCTATTATTTTAACAAATTGTTCAAATGGGGTTTCTATCTCTATGCCTTTTATTTTACTTTTTACACTTATTTTGTGTTTAGTAGTTAGTACATATAGATTTTTACATCTAGCTGTGCATATTTTACTTCTTGGGCTTAATGTTATTCCATTAATTTTCCAATATAATACTAATGTTTTATCTATATTTTGGTCTGTTAATGCTACTGAGTAATTAGTATTTACTGTAAATTTAAACTTTTGATAAATTAAATTTCCTCTTACTGCTGTTATTACGCTTTTTTCTATAGGTTCTAATATTCTATCATCTGCTAAATATATTTCTATTGGGGTATCTATTCATTCTTTAAAACAGACTTTTATAAGTATTTCTATTCCTCCTAGATGCACATATTTAATTTGATCTTTACTGTTTATTTTTTGTACTTCCTTATTTAATTCTCTTTTGTTTATAATTGGTACTTCAGCTTTTCATTGGGCATATTTACAATCTATAATGTGTTCTTTTTGGCTAATTATATAAAATTCTTCTTTGTTTCTTTTAAAAGGATTTTTTATTAATGGCATATTAAATATTTTTTCTACACTTAAGTCAATTTCTTTTCCTTTTACTTTTTCAAATATATTATTATCAAATATTATTTTTTGTTCTGAATAATCATCTGTTGTATATTCTTCTTGTATAATTTGTATATTTTCTTCAGTCATTACATTGTTCTATTTCATTATCTGTTGGATATTCTTCTTCATTATCAGAGATTTCATAAATATTATCATCACTTTCTAATTCATAATCTATGTATTCTAATTGTAGGCAAACTTCTTCTTCTATAATTATTTCTGATATTTGTTTTTTATTAGGATTTTTTGGTACTTTACAGTCTTTTGCTAAGTGGCCTAATTTTCCGCAATTATAACATTTATATTCACTTATATTTTTCTTTTTTCTATATGGACGTTTAGATCTTGTATAGTATCTTTTTCTTGGATTCTTGTATTTATGTTTTGATTTTTTATATTTTTTAAATCTTTTCTTTTTATATTTTTTATAATATTTATCATTGCAACCAAATTGAGGTGCTATCTTATCTTTACAACATGCTAAGTTTTTTCTTATTGTTTTTTCCATTTTTATTTCTTCTCTATATTTTTCACATATATTTGCATACCATTGTTTAACAAATTTTATTCTAGCTCCTAATGTATCTTGTAATTCTGCTTCTTCCCATGCTTTAATTATTTTTGAACTAAATGGTTCCGGTAATTTTGTAAAATATAAGTGCCTTATTCTTGAACTTTCTTGTTTATTATAAACTCCTTTATAATAATATTCTTTGTATGCACAAGTATATTCTTCTAAATAACACATATTACATATTCCTAATTTATTCATTAAATTTCTATTTATAATTTTATCTTTTTGACGTTCTTCTTCTTCTTCTGTTGTCATGCTACTAAATTCATTTCTTATAGTTGTTTCATATTTATAAAGTATGTCTATTGCTGATGTTGTTTCTTTAGCTTGTGTATCTTTATTTGATCTTAATGTCTTTTTACTTTCTTCTTCTAAATTTAAGAACCATAATTTTACTTCTCCTATTAATGTTCTTTCTATGTATCCTGGTACTTCTATTACATTAATTTTATTGTCTATTATTTGTTTTGCTATATGACATATCCATAATTGTATAGTTTGATTTATATCTACTACACAGTCTAAATCTAAGTATTCAGGGTGTTCATTTATTTGTTTGGGACTCCATTTTTGTATATTTAGTCTTTTAATCCATAACACTTTTTCTCTATCTGAATTTGTATAGTCTCGGGTAAATAGTTGTGGTTTTTTATGTTTTGGATATACTCTAGGATTACTACTACTACTAGGTTCTTCTTTTATTTTTTCGTCATAATTTATTTCTACTTCTGTACTTTCTATTAATTTTTTATCATTATCTATGTTAGTTATTATTTCTGTATATGTTTCACTTATTTCTGATTCACATATATCTGAATTTTGATCTATTTCCATATTTTCCTCTTCTATAGTTTCTACATGTAATTCCATTTTGTTTTCATTTTTATTTTCTGTTTCAGTATTTTCTTGATTTAATGTAAGTTTTTCTTTATAGTTTTGTATTTCTATCAATAATTTTTCTTCTTCTTTTTGTTTACATTGTTTTTCATATAATTCTTTTAGTGTTTGTAATTCTTTTTCTAATTCTTTTATTCTGTCATTTTTTGTATCAGTTATTTGTTGAATATGTTTTATTTCTTTTTGTCTCTCTATTTCTTCATTTTCTTTTGCTATTCTTACCATAACTGTCAAACTATCTTCTAATTTTACTTCTTCTTTTTCTAACATTAGATATAATTGGTTACCTATCTTCTTATATTTTCTTCCTAAATTTGAAAAAACTATTTTTATTTTTAGTCCGTCATAATTTTCATATATTTTTTCATTTATTGAAAATTCTTCCTTATTCATGTTTATTTATGTTCTAATCTTTGTTTTAAGTGAATAATATATTTATATTCTAATGAGGATATTTTTGTGATTAATTTGTCTAGTTCATGAATTTCTTCTGTAGTTTTGGTTATTTGTTTATTTAATCTTTTATATCTTATATATAAATTTTTTAACTCATGTTTTACTTGTTTATAGATTAGGGTATTTTTATGAGGTCTTCTCATCTTAATTTATTAGTTCTATTAATTTTGTAATTAACTTTTTAATCAATAGCTCTGATACCAATGTGGGGGGGGGGGGGTAGGTCGGAATTTGGGCTATGTTTCATTTTTATCATAGTCTTTTTATTAAGTAAATGTTTTTTTGTAATATTCATCTTCTTTTTCTTTCTTATGTAGAATAATTTGGGCTCCTTCTATTAGCATTTTTAAGTATTGTAGGTCCTGTGTTTTAAAATACATTTCTAAATATGTTTTTATAATTTGTTCCCATGAATCTATTTCTGTTGATATTTCTTTCCATAGTTGAAAATATTCTTCGTTTATCATTATATGTTAATCACTATTGTAATCTGATGAATATATGAAGTCTAAATAATCTGTACTTTGTATTATATGTCTTATGTCGTCAAACCATTCTTGTTTTAATAAGTGATTTATCTCATCTTCTTCGTATTTTAATATTTTTTTCCAGATTAATCTTCTTAGATTAGGTTCGTTTATTTTTTCTAATATTTTAAAAATAAGTATTTTATAATTATCGTCAAAATAACTATTATCAACTACTACGGTTATTGGATTATTCTTATTCTTATTCTTATTGTTCTTGTTCTTCTTATTGTTATTGTTATTGTTATTCTTCTTCTTATTCTTATTCTTATTCTTATTGTTCTTGTTATTGTTGTTGTTGTTGTTGTTTGTAATGACCCGCTAGATCGTTTTGATAACTAGAACTATTTTAACTCTTCCCGTAAAAATTTAAATTATTCGATAGTTACGAGTATTAAGTTGATGAATATTTAGCAAATAATTAATAGTTGATAGTTAATGGGCCAAGTACATAATTTGTTTAATACCTTTTACCACTTTGCCCATGTATTGATTTAAGTTAAATGGGTGTTTAGCATAACACCAGTAACAGAGTTAGGCAAAATGTGTGCAGGGAGAAGAGAAACCGCAGACTCCAGGTAAAACAATTTTCCTTTCAGGCGAGTTTTGAGTTGTATAATGTATATGTCTATTGTTATAATGGGTGATAATTATTAGGTAATGATTGGGGAGTTATTGAATGGAAATTTAGAAGCGTTGAGGATTGGGTTTAATTTGTGGTAATTAATGAGGTTCAGGGAAAACATATGGGCGTCATGTTGAGGCGCATTAATGGAGGACGAAACCCTTTTGTTTCTAAGGGTCGCCACTGGTTTTGTAACCAATGGTTAAATTCAATTGTTATTAATTACTTATCGTATGGTAAATATAGTTTTAATATATTGAGATAGGTAATAAATTATTAGATGTATAATATATAATTAGTATGGAATTTGAGATACTTGGAGGGATTGAGGTTTAACCCTAGGCCTGAAATTTAGCAAATATAATTCTTAACATATTATAATTTAATAGCATTATTAGTAATTTATATTAATTATAGACTAAATGAGGATGGCATGACAAGAAGTAATGGGTCAAAGTCTGTGATGGTTAATTATTAGTATTATATGTTAGCAATTAGATTGGTATTAGGAAATAACAGATGGTTCCAAAGTGGAAAATTGAAAGGCTGCAACGTTGTGCGTTCTCTGGAATTATTTAGGATGGAGGAGGAATCTTTAGATAATAATTAGGATCCTTGTTAATGACTACAGTGGAAGGAAACTAGAATGTTTAGATGTTAGGTGTACTATATTTTATCAATACTAGTAGATTAAGATATCTATTAGAGATCAAGACTTAACCCTAGGCTTGAGATTTAAGAAAATGATTATAAATTTAGATGAGTATTTGGGGATATAGATAAACATATAGCAATATGGGTGTATACCGATTCATTCACTTACAAAATATTGCATAATTGGTAGATTGGAAACGCTCTAAAGCTTTACGAAGAGCGAAGGACAAATCTTGAGGGTTCGTGGCACGTTTTCGACATTCAAGGTATGTTAAGACTTTCAAACTTCGCTGGAGGATGTTTTCCTAATTAAAAGATTAAAAATGGAATAGACAATGGTAAGGGCGGAAGATGGGGGTCTCTTACCAATTGGTGTGACGGGCATTGGTACGAGTACTGGTGTTATAAAGGGAAAGTTTATTACTATAGTATGCGGATTGTAATCCGAGAATGCCAAAGCATATGGTCATTTGCTGATATATTATTGATTGATTTATTATGTGTGATTGTGTTCTTATTTGAGCCCGTATATTTGTGATAGTTGAGGTGGTTATATATATATATATATATATATATATATGCTGATAATTGATCGATTGAGATGCATCATCATTCCCTTTCATTGATATCATACTATGCATATGTATTGACATGAGATTGAGTAAAGTTGGGCACGTGGAGATCGTCCGTGCTGGGGATGGTGAGATGTTAAGATGTTAAGATGTTAATTTGGGCACGTGGAGATCGTCCGTGCGAAAATTATTTGATTTTATGATAGTGCGTTGAGATCGTTCGTGTTGGTATATGGACCTCGCGAGTCCCACATGGGTCATGAACTCTCGATGTATTTTCGAGGAGTATCATGTATATACGGTTAAGAGAGTAATTGGCATTCTGAGGCATATCGTTTCATGGTGTCACATTGCACTGCATCTCATTGCATCATTTATTATTGTTGATTACGTACTTTATTGGTGGTTGTACATTATTTGAAATTGATTATCCTTGTTTTGATGAAACTCGACTGGTAAGCGTATTATAGACTTTTATAAGTAAAAGACTTATGTTTTTTCTTCATTATTTAAACTCCTATCACTACTTCTTCGTTGTCGGTCTATGAGACATACTGGGTACACGTGGTTTCGTAGTCATACTACACTTGTTGCACTCTTTTGTGGTGCAGATTCGATTCCGAGTACGAGCACATATCGTGGAGCTTTCTGAGTCTGAGCTTGAAGTATTGTAGAGTTGTGGTGAGCTGCTTGGCTGTTCCGTGGCCCACACCTCCCTCTACCCTTTATTTATTCTGTTATTTTAGTATTCAGACAGAATATCCCTTATGTTTGGATTTATCGTTTTGTTTCAGACTTGCATCATATTTAGAGACTTTTGTACTTATGAGACCAATTCTTGGGTGGTATTCTAGTTTTCTGCATGTAGTATGTTAAGAACTTAGTGTCGGAGATTTTTACTCGTTGTTTACATTTCTATCTTATTAGTTAGTTAAGATTGGTAAAATATGTTGGGTTGGCTTACCTATTGGTTGGGAACATAGGTGCCAATACGACTTGTGAAATTGGGTCGTGACAAATTTGATATCAGAGCCTAGGTTCATTAGTCTCATGAGTACAAGAGCAATGTCTAGTAGGGTCTTGCGGATCGATATGATGACATCTATACCTATCTTCGAGAGGCTATGAGACATTTAGGAAAACTCAGTTTTTTTAGTCCTTATCGTGCACAGTTTACCTTGTTGAAATTCTAATCTTAATATCCCATTCTCTCAGATAGTGAGGACTCGTACATTTGGAAGTGGTGATCAGGAGCCTATTCCTGCGCCTGCTTCTGGGAGCACTATCCGAGGTAGAGGCCAAGGACGAGGTCGAGGTTGGGGTAGGGGTGGTATTGCCGCAACTGTTGAAGGGCAAGTACCAATAGCTACCCATGGCCATGATAGGACAGTACCTCTTGATGCAGGTGTTATTCATGGGGATGTGCAGGATCGTGTCAAGGGGGATGGACCAGCTCAGGCTCCACCCAGTATTATTGCCACCCCAGTGCTTCAAGATACCTTGGCTCGTATGTTAGGACTTTTAGAGGGGATGGCTCAGGCGGGAATTTTGCCTGTCACCTCTGATGCTTCACAGACTCGTGTTGGAGGTCAGACTCCAGATCCGATGGTGGCTCCATATTCTCAGACTCCCAAGACTCAGCCAGCTGCTGCTGTAGCTCCCCATTTAGATAGTATGGAATTTTCAGGTATTGCATCACACTTGGCGAAGAGACCTTCCATGACCATTGATGAACAAAATATGTTTGGGACCCCAGACTAATGAATCCTCCGACTTATACTGGTGGTTTACCTGAGGATGCATATGAATTTATAGTTAGTTGTCATGAGAGGTTGCATAATCTTGGATTAGTGGAGTCTCATGGAGTTGACTACACAACGTTTCAGATGACTAGCTCTGCCAAGCAGTGGTAGAGGGATTATATTAGTTGTAGGCTAGCTGGATCCCCTCCACTATCATAGACTCAGTTTACTCAGGTATTTTTAGCCAAGTTTGTTCCATGCAGTGAAAGGGAGCGTAAGAGGGCCGAGTTTGAGGGTTTGCAACAAGATGGTATGTCCATCGCAGAGTATGAGGGTAAATTCCATGCCTTGGCTAAACATGCTTCAATGATACTTCCCACAGAGGCTGAGAGAGTGAGAAGGTTTGTTAAGGGGCTGATTATTTCGATTCGTTTGGGATTTTCTCAGGTTGCCACTTCTGGTGTTCCATTCCAGAAGGTAGATACTGCTACAGAGTTGGAGATGATTCGATGTGAGGGATTCGAGCAGCGTGAGGGCAAGAGGACCCGTCATTCAGGTGATTACAGTGGTGCTCATCCTAGGAGTCGAGGTTACTTAGGGAGAGGTTATCACTCTCAGTCTAGCAAACCCATTCATGCTGCTATACCAACGTCTAAGGCTGGTTACGCTGGGCATGGTTCTTCGAGTTCGGTGCATACTTCACAGAGTTTATTCTGTAGACCTATAGACCGTGGGGGACATTCTGGTCATTCAGGTTCCTCTCATAGGCCTACGTCTCGTAAGGGTTGTTTTGAGTGTGGTGATATAGGACACTTCGTGAAAGATTGCCCTAGGACCAGACGTGGAGGCTTACATCAGGGTTCTCAGGCTTCGACTTTCAGGGCTGCACAACCTCCAACTAGGGGAGGTGTACAGAGTGGCAGAGGTGGTTCTCATTCAGGTAGAGGTGGTTCTGCTTCTGGTCGAAGTAGTGGTCATGGAGGTTCACAATCTAAGGCTGGTCGTTCTCATTGTTATGCTTTTTCGGGTAGGCTAGAGGCTGAGGCTTCAGATGCTGTTATCACAGGTATTATTTCGATTTGTCATCGACCAGCTAATGTATTATTTGATCCAGGTTCTACTTATTCTTATGAGTCTACATATTTTGCTTCGAGTCTGGATATATTATGTGAGTCTCTTAAATTGCCAGTACATGTTTCCACTCTTGTTGGAGATTCTGTAGTGGTAGATCGGGTGTATCGAATTTGTATAGTTACCTTGATGGGATATGACACTCATGCAGATTTAAAGGTCCTAGATATGGTAGATTTTGATGTGATACTTGGTATGGATTGGTTATCTCCCTATCACGCAATTTTAAATTGTTATGCCAAGACAATTACATTAGCTATGCCTGGAATTCCTATAGTAGAATGGAGAGGTTCTCTTAGTCACCCTCCAAAGGGGGTGATATCATTTTTTAAGGCTTGTCACTTGGTAGAGAAAGGATGTTTGGCTTACTTGGCGCACATTCGAGATACTAGTGTTAAGACTCCTATGCTTGAGTCTATTCCAGTGGTGACTGAATTTTCGGAGGTATTTCTGATAGACGTACCAGGTTTTCCACTTGATCGTGATGTTGACTTTTGTATTGGCATAGAGCCAGGTACTCAGCCTATTTCCATTCCTCCTTATCGTATAGCACCGGCTGAATTGAAAGAGTTGAAGGAGCAGTTGCAGGATTTGTTGAGCAAGGGTTTTATTAGACCGAGTGTATCTCCTTGGGGTGCTCCAGTGTTATTTGTGAAGAAGAAAGATGGATCTATGCGTATGTGTATTGACTATCGATAGTTGAACAAGATAACCATCAGGAATAAGTACCCGATACCTTGTATTGATGATTTATTTGATCAGCTGCAGGGTGCTTCTGTTTTCTCCAAGATTGACTTGAGATCCGGCTACCATCAGCTGAAGGTTAGAGCAGAGCATATCCCTAAGACAGCTTTTCGAACACGTTATGGCCATTATGAGTTTTTGGTGATGTCTTTTGGATTGACTAATGCCCCAGCTGCTTTTATGGGCTTAATGAATGGAGTGTTCAGACCGTACTTGGAATCTTTTGTTATTGTCTTCATAGATGATATATTGATATTCTCCCGTAGTAAGGAGGAACACGAGCATCATTTGAGGATTGTTCTTGGGATTTTGAAGGAGAAGAAACTTTATGCAAAGTTTTCAAAGTGTGAGTTTTGGCTTAGTTCAGTAGCATTCTTGGGACATGTAGTGTTAAAGGAAGGTATTATGGTGGATCCTAAAAAGATTGAGGCAGTTCGAGATTGGGTCAAACCTATATTAGTTACGGAGATTATGAGTTTCTTAGGCCTTGCAGGTTATTATCGACGGTTCGTAGAGGATTTCTCATCCATTGCATCCCCATTAACTAGATTGACCCAAAAAGAAGTGGTTTTTCAGTGGTCTGATGAATGTGAGGTGAGTTTTCAACAACTCAAGACTTTATTGACTACTGCTCCAATTTTGACCCTACCCGTGGAGGGAGAGGGTTTTGTTGTATATTGTGATGCTTCTCGAATTGGTCTTGGTTGCGTATTAATGCAGAAGGGGAAGGTGATAGCTTATGCTTTGAGGCAGTTGAAGGTTCATGAGAAGAACTATCATATTCACGATTTAGAGTTGGCGGCTGTTGTGTTTGCATTGAAAATTTGGAGGCATTATCTTTATGGTGTGCATTGTGAGGTGTTCATGGATCATCGTAGTCTCTAGTATATATTCAATCAGAGAGATCTCAATTTGAGGCAGCGGAGATGGTTGGAATTGCTCAAAGACTACGACATGACTATTCTTTATCACCTAGGCAAGGAAAATGTGGTAGCAGATGCCTTGAGTCGAAAGGCGGTAAGTATGGGTAGTCTATCTATGTTACAGGTTAGTGAGCGTCCTTTAGCTAGGGATGTCCAATCCTTGGCCAATAGCTTTGTGAGGCTTGATATTTCAGAATCTGGTAAGGTTTTGGCTTATATGGAGGCTAGGTCATCCTTGCTGGAGCAGATTCGGGCTCAACAATTTAATGATGGTGATTTATGTAAGATTCGAGACAAGGTGTCAAAAGGAGAAGCCAAAGATGCAATTCTTGATAGTGACGGAGTTTTGAGGATAAAAGGTCATATATGTGTTCCTCGAACAGGTGATTTAACTAGACTCATCATGGAAGAGGCACATAGTTCCAGGTACTCTATTCATCCTGGGGCTACTAAGATGTATTGTGACTTGAAGCAGCATTATTGGTGGTGTCGTATGAAGAGGGACATAGTAGATTTTGTATCTCAGTGTTTGAATTGTCAGCAAGTGAAGTATGAACACCAAAAGCCTGGAGGTGTGACCCAGAGGATGCCCATACCTGAGTGGAAGTGGGAGCGCATTGCTATGGACTTTGTGGTAGGGTTGCCGCGTACCTTGGGTAAGTTCGATGCTATATGGGTCATCGTGGATCGACTAACTAAGTCCGCACACTTTGTACCAGTTCAGACTACCTATAATTTAGAGAAGTTAGCCAAGATCTATATTCGAGAGGTAGTTCGTTTGCATGGGGTTCCTATTTCTATTATTTCAGATTGGGGCACACAATTTACATCTCATTTTTAGAGGTCTATGCAGAAAGAGTTGGGCACTCGAGTGGATCTTAGTACAACCTTTCACCCACAGACTGAAGATCAGTCTGAACGTACTATCCAGGTTCTTGAGGACATGTTGCAGGAGTGTGTGATCGACTTTGGTGGTCACTAGGATCAGTTATTGCCATTAGCGGAGTTTGCTTACAATAATAGTTACCATTCGAGCATTGAGATGGCACCATTTGAGGCTTTGTATGGTAGGAGATGCCGGTCTCCAATTGGTTGGTTTGATGCATATGAGGTTAGACCGTGGGGTACAAATCTGTTGAGGGATTCCTTAGACAAGGTCAAGTTGATCCAAGATAGACTTCTAACGGCTTAGAGTAGGCAAAAGAGTTATGCAGATCGAAAGGTTTGCAATTTGGATTTTATGGTTGGAGAGAGGGTTTTATTGAAGGTTTCACCCATGAAAGGGGCGATGAGATTTGGAAGGAAGGGAAAGTTGAGCCCGAGGTATATTGGCCCTTTTGAGATTGTGGAGCGTATTGGTGAGGTGGCGTATCAGTTGGCTTTGCCACCTGGTTTGTCAGGTGTTCATCCTGTATTTCATATTTCGATGTTGAAAAAGTATCATCAAGGTAATGCTCATGTGATTCAATGGGATTCAGTGTTACTTGATCAGAATTTGACTTTTGAGGAGGAGCCGATAACCATTTTGGATAGGCAAATTCGAAAGTTGAGGTCGAAAGAGATTGCTTCAGTAAAGGTTCAATATAAGCATCGTCCTGTGGAGGAGGCTACATGGGAGACCGAGTCCGACATGAGGAGTAAATATCCTAAGCTTTTTTGAGCGTTCAGGTGCGTTTTATTCTTTTACCGTTCGAGGACGAACGTTTGTTTAAGTGGTAGGTGATGTAATGACCCGCTAGATCGTTTTGAGAACTAGAACTATTTTAACTCTTCCCATAAAAATTTAAATTAAAATTTTAAATTATTCGATAGTTACGAGTATTAAGTTGACGAATATTTAGCAAATAATTAATAGTTGATAGTTAATGGGCCAAGTACATAATTTGTTTAATACCTTTTACCACTTGGCCCATGTATTGATTTAAGTTAAATGGGTGTTTAGCATAACACCAGTAACAGAGTTAGGCAAAACGTGTGCAGGGAGAAGAGAAACCGCAGACTCCAGGTAAAACAATTTTCCTTTCAGGCGAGTTTTGAGTTGTATAATGCATATGTCTATTGTTATAATGGGTGATAATTATTAGGTAATGATTGGGGAGTTATTGAATGGAAATTTAGAAGCGTTGGGGATTGGGTTTAATTTGTGGTAATTAATGAGGTTCAGGGAAAACATATGGGGGTCATGTTGAGGCGTATTAATGGAGGACGAAACCCTTTTGTTTCTGAGGGTCGCCACTGGTTTTGTAACCAATGGTTAAATTCTATTAATTACTTATCGTATGGTAAATATAGTTTTAATATATTGAGATAGGTAATAAATTATTAGATGTATAATATATGATTAGTATGGAATTTGAGATACTTGGAGGGATTGAGGTTTAACCCTAGGCCTGAAATTTAGCAAATATAATTCTTGACATATTATAATTTAATAGCATTATTAGTAATTTATATTAATTATAGACTAAATGAGGATGGCGTGATAAGAAGTAATGGGTCAAAGTATGTGATGGTTAATTATTAGTATTATATGTTAGCAATTAGATTGGTATTAAGAAATAACAGATGGTTCCAAAGTGGAAAATTGAAAGGCTGCAACGTTGTGCGTTCTCTGGAATTATTTAGGATGGAGGAGGAATCTTTAGATAATAATTAGGATCCTTGTTAATGACTACAGTGGAAGGAAACTAGAATGTTTAGATGTTAGGTGTACTACATTATATCAATATTAGTAGATTAAGATAACTGGAGAGATCAAGACTTAACCCTAGGCTTGAGATTTAAGAAAATGATTATAAATTTAGATGAGTATTTGGGGATATAGATAAACAAATAGCAATATGGGTGTATACCGATTCATTCACTTACAAAATATTGCATAATTGGTAGATTGGAAACGCTCTAAAGCTTCGCGAAGAGCGAAGGACAAATCTTGAGGGTTCATGGCACGTGTTCGGCATTCAAGGTATGTTAAGACTTTCAGACTTCACTGGAGGAAGTTTTCCTAATTAAAAGATTAAAAATGGAATAGACAATGGTAAGGGCGGAAGATGGGGGTCTTGTACCAATTGGTGTGACGGGCATTGGTATGAGTACCGGTGTTATAAAGGGAAAGTTTATTACTATAGTATGCGGATTGTAATCCGAGAATGCCAAAGCATATGGGCATTAGCTGATATATTATTGATTGATTTATTATGTGTGATTGTGTTCTTATTTGAACCCATATATTTGTGATAGTTGAGGTGGTTATATATATATATATGCTGATAATTGATCGATTGAGATGCATCATCATTCCCTTTCATTGATATCATACTATGCATATGTATTGA
>CM073606.1:1187019-1189519 GCA_037074985.1 Solanum bulbocastanum
TTTTATTGTTCTTGTTCTTGTTGTTATTGTTCTTGTTATTGGTATTGTTCTTGTTATTGTTGATGTTATTCTTATTCTTATTGTTATTATTCTTGTTATTGTTATTATTATTATTATTATTATTATTATTGTTATTATTATTATTATTATTATTGTTATTATTGTTATTGTTATTCTTTTTCTTATTGTTATTATTATTGTTAATCTTTTATATTCTATATATAAACAACTAAAACACGATTTAATGTATCTATATATAGAATATAAAAGATTAAATAAACAAATATATAAAATTATGGAAGATATCCGTAAACTAGAAATATTGATTACAAAAATATCACTATTAGAATATAAGTTTATTTACTAGCTAAAGCAAATATATAAACATAAATAAAAATGTATACAATACCTCCATTATGTTTTATGGATGAAAAAACTTTAGTAACAATACTAAAAATAATAGAAATCTTAAATCAGGAATTAAAAGAAATCATAATACAAAAAATAGTTACTATGTTAAATGAAGAAGAATTCAAAGAGGAATTTCCTATTGATTATATATTATTTGTATATGAAGAAATAATAACCAACATGTCAGAATGAGCTTAAAAGAAGCTATAGATTTACTAAATGACTTAGTAGAAAGTCATAAGCAAATAGCACTTAGGCTAAAATTATTAGAAATAGAAATTAAATCTATAAAAGAAAATTTACCAGGAAGATTAACTAATTTAATAGAAAAAAACAACAAAAATTGATCAAAGAATAGGTCAAAAATATATAAACGAACTTTTAAAAGAAAAGGTCTCACAAAGAAGTTCCTACCAAAAAGGTAGTTTTGATGTAAAACTAATAGAAGAATTCCTAGAAAAACAAAAAAAGATAGAATCTGAAATACAAGAAGAGAATAAAGAAACTAGTGAACAAGAGAATAAAAATAAAGACATTGAATAATGAATGAATTGGATGAATTAGTATATGCAATGGAAGAACTGGACATTTCAGATATAAAAGTTCTTATGAACAGAGGAGATACTGGAGGCCCTCAAGGAAAATTTGATGAAGGTCCTAGTAATCTAAAAAATGAACATCCAGAAGAAGAAAATTTTGTTAATAAAGAAAAAAGAACCAGAGATTTTGTTCAACAATATCATAAAAATAGGTCAAAATATATGCCTCATAGACTATCTACAACAGAAGTAGGATCAACTAGATTCTTAAATCTAAATTGTAAAAGAGAACCTGGAAAAGAATTAGATTTATGGGCTCAAAATATATTTCTCTTTTTCTTATTAGGAAAAGAAATGAATTATATCGATGAAGAAAAATATGTGGTTATGATAAATACTTTTGCTGGAAAAGTAAGTCATTGGCATTCAGGATTATCTAATGAGGCTAGAGAAATTATTAAAAATAGCACAATAGAAGGATTTAAAAATTCCTTACAAGAAGGAATAGAAAAGTTAACTCAATATATTGGAAATGAATTTTTAGGTGGAGAAGGAAGTCCTTCTTTAAATCGAGAAAAAATAAGAACAATAGCAAAAGAGCAATTAGAAAAATTACAAATATGTAAAATGAGTTATATTCAAGAATATACTTGTGAATTCGAAGAATATTATTATCAAATATTTGCTAGTAGTAAAGATATGAAAATATATCTGGAAAAATATTATCAAAAATTACCAAGTTTTTGGGCAAGATATTTTAGAGAAGAATATGAAAAAGAAAGAACAGATAAAGATACTCTTGGACAAAGAATATTCTTTTTACAAAATAGGTTAGGACAACTATGCATGGAGCATAATATTCAGAAAAAAGCTAAAAGGATAAATACTAGACTAATGTGTCTTGACACAAATGCAGCAACCCAATGGGGATGTAATGAAAGACCGTACAAGAAAAGGAAAAAATTCAAGAAAAGCCTAATAAAAAGAAAAAATATGACAAAAAGAAATTATATACCTAGAAAAAAGTATTTTAAAAAGAGAAATAATTTTAAACCAACAAAAGAAAAATGTGAATGTTACAATTATGGAGAAGTAGGACATAAAAGTTATGAATGTCATAAAAAACATGTCAGAATATCAAAAATAGATAGAGAAGAAATTGATTCAGATCTAGAATCAATATCAACAATAAAAAGTGATGAATTTTATGAGGAATTATATGAAGAATATTCCACTAGTTCAGAAGACAGTGATGAATAATAAAGAAATTCAAGAAGAAGTAGAAACTTCAGTACAAGTAATTGAGACTGAAGAAGATCAAAGAGGTTATGCCTTAAAAGCAACCTTTGATAATGAATTATTAAGAAAAATCCAAGGATTACAACTCAGGTTAAAAATGGAAGACAATCTATTCAGTAGAATGCAAGAATGTTTTCAAGAAATAAAATATCATATCATGAATATCAAAAGGTAGAAAAAGTTAAAGAAATTACCCAAACAACGGGAAAACATAAGTTAAATCTACTAACAAAACCAATGATAGATCAAAT
>CM073606.1:1194519-1213019 GCA_037074985.1 Solanum bulbocastanum
ATTTTCAAGCTTTAATTTTCAAATTCAAACCTTCCTTTTGAAATCAGATTTTGAGTTGATTGACCCATTTTTCAAAGTATTTTATGTGGCATAGTTGTTTCCAAAAATTTATTCTGAATACATTATTGGTATAGATTGTGTGGCTTTGGACGTGGTTTGGAAGGGGAAAATGCAAGCTTTGGATGATTGTGTTAAGGCAAGTGATCTCTTAAGTTTTGTAATCAAATAGAATTGTCTATTTCTCTTCATTGTATGTGTGTTGGGGAGTAATGGGAGATGAGGCGAATAAAAAGGCAGCATGATTAAAATGACGATTTGTCAATTGCCTTGTTGTTGTCCTTATGTGATTGATTGATGAAATGCCTTGCGGCATGAAAGTGGATTTGAATTGCTTTAATTTTGTTTCTTCCTTGTGGTGTGAAATTGCTTATGTGCATTTAATTGTTGAAAATCGTGATGAGACATATGATATAAAGCCAATAGGAAATGTTTCTGGCTAGTGATATGATATTAAGTCGAAGTAAAATGGTTTCGTCTAGTGATATAGAGTTGATGTGAAATGATTCCGGCTGACTATATGATGTAAAGCCAATAGAAAATGGTTCCTACTAGTAATATGACCTAAATTCAATGGGAAATCATTTCGGCGAGAGTTGATTATTGTGGGTTGATGAATTTTGATGCTTATGATTAACCTAGTTGTTTATTGTGATTGATGGACTTGATATTTGTGATTGCTGTACTTGATATTTGTGATTGAACTACTTGATACTTTAGATTGACTTCTTGATACGAGTTGGTTGTTGAATTGTGACTATTGGACTATAAATATTGGGCTTTGTGAGTTGTGTATTGTAGAATGGTTAGGTTGGCTGATTTATATGCAAGTTGTATTTTGAGGAGGTTTGGTTGGGATGAAAGGAGTATTCAATTTCAAGATAGGTTGCCTTGTTTATTAGGTTAATTTCTAAGTACCGTATTGTTGGTACTCACCCCTTACTTCTACACTTATGTAGGTTCCAATCCTAGTACTGTGTGATCTACCTTCTTCTCTTAGGTTCCAAGGCTTTTCAAAAGACTATTGAGAGGTAGCTGCTTGTCATGCCGGTGGACCCTCTTTTCCTTTATGTTATGCTTTATTCTATTTGAGAAACAAAGACATTGAGATTATTTAATTATTTCAATTCCGCACTTTATGTATTTGAGGCTTGTACAAGTGAAAATCAAGTTTTAGGGTGTTAATAGAATGAATATGTTTTTTGCTTTTATCTTGTTCTTGATTTATCGTTCCACATTTATTTCATTTCATACGGCTGAGGTTGAATTTTCTTGGTGGGAACAGATAAGATCTATTACGTTTATTTTGGGTGGTGATAGATGGTATCAGAGCTCCAGGTTCATAGGACTCACTTGTGTACAAGCCAAATCTAAGTAAAGTCTTAAGGATCAGTATAGAGATATATGTACTTATCTTTTAGAGACTATAAATACTGTTAGGAAAATTCCTTTATTCATTCTCTCTTACAATGTGTGTTTACCTTCATTAGTGCTGAATTACCACATGTTGTTTTGGCAGATGCCAAGGACCAGAGATTCTATTTTAGTGGTAGAGAGCAGATGATCCTCGAGGTTGTTGCTGATACCGTAACAATGGGTAGGGGTAGAGGTAGAGCCTGAGCTAGAGGTCGTGCTCATTGAGTAGTACCGGTTTGAGATGGTGCCCGTGGAGTGGCTCCAGCCAGAGGCAGAGCTAGAGTGATTTCTCCTAAGCCACAAGTTGAGGTAGTTGAGAACCAGGTTCCTCGTGAGTTTACCGCTCTGTTGTTACGGTATACTTTGTTGAGGATGCTGGGTATATTGGAAAACTTCTCTCAGGGTGGTGCGACAGGTAAACCATATGGTTCTCAGATTAGGGTGGAGTCGCAGACCCTAGACCAACAATATTAGGATCCGATTATTCTTGATCACATGGGTCAGCCATCAGTGGTTCTGGCATCGATTGTGGGTGGACAAATTGCTTCTGAGGTCAATCTAACGACAACTAATCAACAGAGTTCGAAGAAGTTTCAAAAGATGAAGCTACCCAAATATCAGGGTGGTAAGAGTGAGGACACTCATGAATTTTTAACTTTGTGCCATGAGATGCTTGAGACTGTAGGTATGGTGAATGCTCGTGGAGTTCATTTTGTTGCACTTCAGCTCCATAACCTACGAGAGAGTGTTGGAGGACTTTTGTGAGGTCTAGACCAGTTGAATCTCCTCTGGTATAGTGGCATGTGTCTTCCAGTGCTTTATAAGACCATTTCATTCCTTGGAGCTTGAGGGAAGAGTGTCAACTGAGGTTTGAGAACCTGAGATAGGATAGTTTGATGGTCACTAAGTATGATGCCTGTTTCTGTGAGATTTCCAGGCATGCCATGACTATTTTTCTCAATGAGGCGGAGAGAGTTCGTAGGTTCTTGAGAGGGTCGACTTTCTCTACCAGGTCTTACGTGTTCGGAGTAGCCAAAATGGGGTTTCCTTCTAGTCCATTGTGAGCAACGTCAAGGAGTAGTAGTTGATGGTCTTAGAAGAGTTAGGGGATCCCAAAAGGCCCCATTCTTCTAGTCAATTTTCTGGTGCCTCATTTGGAGGCAAGGGTTCACATAGAGGTATTCACTCCTTTCAGCGCCGGGGGCGGTTCATGCATCTATGCTAGTAGTTGAGACCGGGCAGACAACCGAAGGATCTTATGGTTCTGGTGAGGTGGCCATGGTTGTCACGACCCAAGGGTACCTCCTAGATGTAACATGGTGTATAGATACTCGAAGGACTCCATACAAGATTCTTAGCTCTCATAACATAAGAGATAAAACAATTAGAGTAAAACAAAAGTCCAACTCCAAAAGCAAATTTATAGAAAAGCGGAAGTCTAGACTCACGTCTCATCATAGTCATCTAATACATAGAATGAAATTAGGCCAAGCCCATACATCATGTTCAAAAAGAGAAATACATGGAATGAAAGTAAAAAAATAAAACTCGGTCCTCGAAGCATGAAGACTCACCAAGCTCGGGAACACTCAAATCCAAGTTCTAGCCACAATATCGAGAACCTTGTCTATCGGACCCTACATTTGGGAAAAATTTAGGCAAGAGTATGCATTAGTATAAATATGCACGAAGTATGATAACTATGCAATAAAACATTTAAAACATGCTAAAAGGGACATTTCATTTCAAAGAATGCAATTTACCAAGTTAAAACATCATTATAGAGGTAGTTGGAAACCATAAGTCATAATCATCATATTGAATGCAAGCTTAGCATCATTTTTAAAACCTTTGAACACTACGAGATACTTCTTTAAGCATGTCTTAGTTCATCATTACTTTGAACACTACGAGATGCTTCTTTAAGCATGTCTTAGTTCACTATTAGTCTTGTTGTGGGAATAAGCCCTTAACTGACATTGAGACCATGTGAGCTATAACATGACCACCCGGTGTCTCCCACACAGAAAAGGGTTGGTCTGCTTGCCTAAGGTAGAACGGGTAACTCTTAGCTTAAGTGGATCTACTAACTAAATAACCTACAGGGGCACACAGTTTATGGAATACGGAGATTGCTACTAGAAACCCGGACTCAACTTCGTGAAGGCTTCCATCTCATGAGATATACTTTGGGAAACCTGGACTCTACTACGTGAGAGTTCCCATCTTGGAAGCCCGAACTCAACTACGTGTGAGCCTCCATCTCATTTCAATATCCACTTGATACTAAGCATAAATCCAACAAATTACTTAATAAGTCTTGACTTAACTCATGTCTCATGGAAAGATGTCCTTGACAACTAATCCAAGTAGTGCTTTAGGATAGCTCTTTAGACCATGCATGAGCAACGTATCACCATCCATGATCACTTTTACTCTTAGATTCAATTGGGTAAGAAAAGCCTTTCAACCTTAGAATCCTTACTATGTGAGAAAACCTTTTACAATAAAGTTCATATGTGTTCATGAGAATGTCCTTTCAATCAACACAACAACAATATCATAATCATTGACACTTCACTCTCAAAGTGTCCTTAATGCATTTACTTATATTTCATAAAAACATGCATAATCTCATACTTTGGTGTTTCAAGGTTCAAAACCTACTTTCAATCACCACTTCTAGAATTCAAACATTAGATAGGGATTTTATCATAATTTTATGTGAATCTCATGCATAAATCCATAAAATTCCTCTTTCATCAACAAATACCCGCATCATAAGATCATAATTGAGAATATGGTAATTAAATGGATTCTTGGGGACACATCATAAAAACCTTAGGAAATCATCAATCCATGCTTAGTATAACATAATTCAATCATTAGAATCAAGTTTGAAAGGAACCTATGACTTTTGAATCAAACCCTAACAATTGGAGGTTTCTATTTTGAAATTGGAGATTTTGAAGGAACTCCATGGATGAAATCTACCATACCTTACTATCAAAGCCCAATTCTAAGCTTCAATGGAGGAATTGAGACTTGAAATTGATCCTACCTTGAACTTCCTTCTTATTCTTCTTCTTGTTCATCTTCTAGTTTTTAGAGAGAGAAATATTTGAGAGGAGAACTTTTGGGGATTTATTTTGGGTTTTGAGAATAATAACTTGAATGGGTTAGTTTTAGAGTTAAAATGTCTAATATAGGGGTCCTAGGCTTAGGTAAAATGACTTGGCTTTAGTTTAATTAAAATCGAAATTACCCAAATTAGCCCTCACTTGCTAGTGCACTGTCCACTTTCACGAGAGGTACCACGAGCCGTGGTCCTCACCATGAGTTGTGGTCCCCTCTGTGGTGATGGAAAAGTAGCCAGGAAAGTGTTCCCCTTAACCCCAAAAGTCTAAGGCACCTCCACAAGCCTTCCCACGAGCTGTGCTTTTCACCACGAGCTGTGAAGTAGCTCGTGAAGAGGGGGCTGTTTTGGGCAGTTTTGGAGAGGTTATTTCCTAGCCCACCACCAGCTACACCACTATCCGTGGTCCTCACCATGAGCCATGGTGGTGGTCATGGTAGGTGGGTCAGTGTCTATGTCAAATTAGGCTTCCCTAATCCACTTCCTTGGCCCTTGCCCTTCTTTCTTGATTCTTACTCTCACACTTAGCTCTAGTTTGGTCTACTAGTTTCCAAGGGGTTTCATTATCTCCCCCTTGGAAAAATTCATCCTCGAATGACGTTCTAGACACCTTACGGAAGTAAAGACTCAAGACTAGCAGCCCATCATGCATGCAACATCATAATAATGGACAAAACAAAGGAGGAAACATCAACTCCAAACTAAACATACTCAATGCACCCCAAGGAAAGTAGGAACTATTCCTAACAAACCAATATGCATGAAATTTTAAATTTTTCATCTTTAAGGAGGAACTACCTTCTCCAAGCTCAACACAATCTCATGGAGCTAATATGCAATTTACTCTAAAAAAGCATAACTAAAGCATGTTCACAATTCATCTCATGAAGCATATAGGCAACTCATTCTTAATGCACAACAACATGAGGAAAATCAATCATTAACTCATTTTTTTTTCAAAACATAAGCTTTCGTGAACATGCATAACTTAAGGAGATCATGGAACACATAAAACACACATGACTCCAAAACATAGAACAAACCAAGAGGAACTCATTACCTCAAGTTAGAGTAGGAGAATAAAGAAAGAGATGATGGTATCGGGACATCATATTGGCCTTGGCCTCCCAAGTAGCACCCTCAACTAAATGATTCCTCCACAACACTTTTATAGAAGCAACTTCCTTATTTATCAACTTCTTAACTTGCCGGTCTAAAATCTCAACCGGAACTTCTTCATAAGAAAGGCTTTCATCAACTCCCAGCCATTCTAGGGAAACTATGGATTTCGAATCTCCAACATACTTCTTAAGAATAGAGACATGAAAAACTGGATGCACCGATGCCAACTCATTTGGAAAATCTAACTCATAGGCAACCTTACCAACACATCTCAAAATCTCATATGGACCTACAAAATAGGGACTCATCTTCCTTTTATTACCAAACCTCATTACACCTTTCGTAGGTGAGATTTTCAAGTAAACCTAATCATGAACATCAAACTCAAGATCCCTTCTTCTGAAATGGACATACGACTTTTGTGGACTTTGAGCCGTTTTCAACCTTTCTCTTATAAGCCGAACTTTCTCAATAGCTTCATGAACTAACTCGGGACCTATAAAGCAACTTCACCCACCTCAAACCAACTTATAGGAGATCTACACCTCCTACCATAAAGAGCCTCAAATGGAGCCATACCAATACTCAAGTGATAGCTATTATTATAAACAAATTCAATTAATGGCAAGTGGTCATCCTAATTACCCTTAAAGTCAATCACTCAAGCTCTTAACATGTCTTCCAAAGTTTGGATAGTACGCTTCGTTTACTAATTGGTTTGGGGATGAAAAGTGGTGCTAAGCTTAATCTTAGTACCGAGACCCTTTTGGAATGACATCCAAAATTGAGAAGTGAATTGGGTACCACAATCGGAAATGATAGGCAAAGGCACACCATGCAATTTTACCACTCCACTGAATAAGAAACCTTGACGGGAAGGAAATGAGCCGATTTTATCATCCGATCTACTATAACCCAAATCGATTCATGTTATCGCCGGGTACGAGGCAAACAAACTATAAAGTCCATATTTAAGTCTTCCCACTTCCAAGTAGAAATAGCAATGTCTTGGGACAAACCTCTCGGTATTTGATGCTCAACTTTCACTTGTTGACAATTCAGACACTTGCCCAAAAATTCTGCAATATCTTTTTTCATCCCATTCCACCAATAGACTTCCCATAAATCATGGTACATATTGGTGGCTCCCTGGTGAATATAATATTGAGAATTATGGGCTTCCGACAAAATTTGTTCCCTCAAGCCATCAACATTACGAACACACAACAGACCTTGGTATCTAAGTACACCATCTCCCCCTTCGGAGAAAGCCTCAAAGGATTTCTCAAGCACCGGTTCTTTCAACTCAACCAAAATTGGATCAAGACCTTGCTTAGCCTTTAAATCCATCACAAAGGATGATTCGAACCTATTATGGACCATGAAACCACCCTTGGTGGAGCCCACTAATGGAACACCTAATTGGGCCAACCTATGAATATCCCGAACCAACTCTTTCTTTTTCATCCTCTACATGAGCAACACTACCCATCGACAACCGATTAAGAGCATCCGCCACCACATTCGCTTTACCGAGGTGATAGAGAACACTCATGTCATAATCCTTTAATAGTTCTAACCACCTTCTTTGGCAAAGATTCAAGTCCTTTTGACTAAACACATATTGTAAACTCTTATGAATGGTGAAAACATCAACATGAACCCCAAATAAATAATGCCTCCATATCTTTAAGGCAAAAACAACCTCCGCTAACTCAAGGTCGTGGGTAGGATAATTCTTCTCATTGACTGTAAGTTGCCTTGAAGCATAGGAAATCACATTACCATTTTGCATAAGCACACATCCCAACCCAACTCTAGAGGCATCACAATACACCACAAAACCATCCGTACCTTCCGGTAAGGTCAACACCAAAGAAGAAGTAAGTCTATCCTTCAACTCTTGGAAATTTTTCTCATAAGATTTCGGCCACACAAATTTAGCCTTTTTTGAGTTAAAGTAGTCAAAGGAGAAGCAATGGAAAAAAACCCCTCAACAAACCTTATTTAGTAACCGGCCAAACCCAAAAAACTTCTAATATCCAAAGGATTTAAAGGTCTAGGCCAACTCTTGACCGCATCCATCTTCGTAGCATCTTCCTCATCCCTTGCTTGGCACAATATGACCAAGGAAAGCTACAGACCTTAACAAAAAATTCACACTTGCTAAATATTGCAAAAAGTTATTGGTCCTTAAGAATTTGCAACACAATTCTCAAATGGTCAATATGATCATTCTCACTCCTTGAATAGATCAAAATATCATCAATAAACACAATTACGAACATATCAAGGTATTTTCTAAACACCCTATTCATCTAATCGATGAACACCGCCGGAGCATTAGTCAACCCAAATGACATTACCAAGAACTCATAATGACCATACTGGCCTCAATCGGTGATAACCCAAACGAAGATCAATCTTAGAGAAATAACTAACCCCTTGAAGCTGGTCAAACAAGGCATATATCTTTGGGAGAGGATACTTGTTCTTCATGGTCACTTCATTCAATTGACACTAATCAATGCAAATTGGAAGAGGCCCATATTTCTTTCTAACAAACAATACAGGAGCACCACATGGAAAGATACTCGACCGGATGAAACCTTCTCCAAAAAATCCTTTAATTGATCTTTCAATTCTTTTAACTTAGCTGGGGCCATTCAATAAGGAGGAATAGAAATAAGTTGCGTATATGGGAGAAGGTCAATGCTGAAGTTTATTTCCCGCTCAGGAGGAATACCAGGTAAATCATCGGTGAAAACTTCTGGAAACTCATTAACTACGAGAACCGACTCAAGAGTAAAGGTTTCAGAATCTATATCCCTAACCCTAATAAGATGGTAAACACAACCCTTCAAAATCATCTTTCAAGCTTTAAGATAAGACACAAATTGACCTTTAGGCATAGAATTTGCGCCTTTCCACTCTAGGATAAACTCATTTAGGAATTGAAATTTGACTACACGAGTTCTACAATCTATAAAAGCATAACATGCATGTAGCCAATCCATACCAAAAGTCACATCGAAATCTAACATGTCAAGCTCTACCAAGTCAACAAGAGTAGCTCTATGGGATAAGGAAACGAGACATCTTCTGTAGACCCTTGTAGCCTCCACAGAATCACTAATAGGAGTAGAGACAGAAAAAGGTTCTAATAACACTTTCGGAGGAATATCAAACCTCATAGCCATATATGGTGTCACAAAATATAAAGTAGCACCGGGATCAAGTAAAGCATACACATATAGTTGAAAAACTTTAAACATACCGATAACTACATTCGGAGAACTGTCTTGGTCACCTCTAGATTGGAGTGTATAAAAGCAGTTTTGCTTAGGAGCATTGGAATTCAAACCACTATGAGGAGCTTGATTTCCTTTTCTCCCTTTTGCCTTAAGCATCAGACAATCTCTCATCTTGTGACCTCTCTTGCCACAACCATAACAAGCATCCCTGCTTGGTAGGCACTTACCATCATGTTTCCTTTCACATTTAGAGCAATTTGACCTAGCCAAAGAAGAACCACCTTCATTCCCTCCTTGAGGTTTAGGGTTAGACACCCTATCCTTATTAAACTTAAGAAAACATTAGAGGAACCTTGACTGAAAAACCCTTGACGAAACTTAAGACGACCATGTCCATCGGATCTAGCATTAGAGAAATTTCCATCTCCAGTCCTAGCCGTTTTTACCTCCCTAGATTTTTCCTTGAGTCTCTCCTCCTTAATTTGTTGTGCATGGACCATAAGATGAGAGATGTATGTGTCACCAATGAGCATGGTGGTACGACACTCTTTAATCTCTATTTCGGATATACCCACCACAAACATACTCATCCTAGCCATAGAATCCGCAACCATTGTTGGAGCATGCTTAGAAATTGAGTGAACTTTAGAGAGTACCCCTTCACACTTACACTTCCTTGATAAAGGTTAATGAACTCATGCACCTTTTCTTCGCTCATCTCAAGGAGAAAGAACCTATTAAGAAACACAGACTTAAACACTTCCCACTCTACAAAAACCCTCTCCTACCAGTCTTTCCTCTTTCGATTGGTTGTACCATACTTGAGCAACACCTTTCAATTGGTAAGCGACCAATTCCACCTTCTCTATCGGAGTCACCCCCATAATAGCAAGTACCTTATAGACCTCATTGACAAACTCTTGAGGGTCCTCCTTAGGTTTGGAGCCATAAAATTTTGGAGGGTTTATCCTCATAAAGTCCCTCACTCTTGAAGCCGTTGTACCCACAATTGGGTTCGCGGGGACTACCATCTTTCTAGTGGCTTGTGCCTTCATGGATTGGGCCAATATTTGAAAAGCCGACCTAAACTCCGTATTTGTTATGTTTTCAGCCACAAGATATATCAGAGCTTGGGGAGGAGCTCCTTATTGTATATTGTCACCCTCTATCCTTCTCGTAGTCCTTCTAGTAGTCATATCCTGAAGAACATAGGGCAAAGATTAGGAGAAAGATCTTATAGAGTTAAACGCTATGGCACGACTTAGAGTAATGAAGAAGTAAAGTTTCTAATACATCTTATAGCCTCTTGTTCATAAATATGGCGTGCTTCACACTCATGAACAAGACTGTACTAGATGTGGCTTATGAGACATCATCCTACGACCATTCTAAACCTTGTGCTCTGATTACTAAGTTTTTCACGACCCAGAGGTACCCTCTAGATATAACATGGCGTATAGACCAAAAGACTCCATACAAGCCACTTAGCTCTCATAACATAAGAAATAGAATAATTAGAGTAAAAGAACAGTCCAGGTCCAAAAATAAATTTATAGAAAAAAGGAAGTCTAGACTCACGTCTCATCATAGCCATCTAATACAATAAAATGAAATTCAGCCTATCCCATACAACATATTCCAAAAGGGAAATACATGGAAAGAAACTAAAATAATAAAATTCCTTCCTCGAAGCATGAGGACTTACCAAGCTCGGGAACACTCAAATCCAAGCTCTAACCACAATATTGAGAACCCTACCTATCATATCCTGTATTTAGAAAAAATGTAGGCAAGAGTATGCGATAGTTCAAAATGCACTAAGTATGATAACTATGTAAGAAAACATTTAAAACATGTTAAAAGGGACATTTCATTTCAAAGCATGCAATTTACCAAGTTTAAACATCGTCATAGAGATAGTTGGAAAACATGTCATAATCATCATATTGAATGCAAACTAGCATCATCTTTAAAACATTTGAACACTACGAGATAATTCTTTAAGCATGTCTTAGTTCATCATTACTTTGAACACTACGAGATGCTTCTTTAAGCATGTCTTAGAACATTATTAGTCTTGTTATGGGAATAAGCCTTAAATCGATATTGAGACAGTGTGAGCTGTAACATGATCAGCTGGTGTCTCCTATACCGAAAATAATTGGTCTACTTGCCTAAGGTAGAACCTGTAACTCTTAGCTTAAGTGGATCCACTAGCTAAATAACCAACAGGGGCACGTAATTTATGGGATATAGATATTTCTACTAAAAACCTGGACTCAACTTCGTGAAGGCTTCCATCTCATGAGATATAATTTGGGAAAACCGAACTCTACTACGTGAGAGTTCCCATCTTAAAAGCCCAGACTCAACTACGTGTGAGCCTCCATCTCATTTCAATATCCACTCGGTGCTAAGCATAAATCCCACAGATTCGTTATTAAGTCTTGACTTAAATCATGTTTCATGGAAGGATGTCCTTGACAACCAATCCAAGTTAGTGCTTTAGGATAGCTCTTTAGAGCATGCGTTAGCAAATTATCACCATCCATCATCACTTTTACTCTTATATTAAATTGGGTGAGAAAAGCCTTTTAACCTTAGAATCCTTACTATGTGAGAAAACCTTTCACAATAATGTTCATATGTGTTCATGAGAATGTCCTTTCAATCAACACAACAACAATATCATAATCATTGACACTTCACTCTCAAAGTGTCCTTAATGCATTTACTTAAATTTGATAAAAAAACATGCATAATTTCATACTTTTCTCTTTCAAGGTTCAAAACCTACTTTCAACATTAGATAGAGATTTTATCATAATTTCATATGAATCTATCACCTCATGCATCAATCCATAAAATTCCTTTTTCATCAACAAAGACCAACATCATAAGATCACAATTGAGAAATATGGGAATTACATGGCTTCTTGGGGATACATCATGAAACCATAGGAAATCATCAATTAATGCTTAGTATAACATAATTCAATCATTAGAATCGAGTTTGAATGGAACCCATGACTTTTGAATCAAACCCTAATAATTTGGGGTTTCTATCTTTCTTGAAATTGGAAATTTTGAAGGAACTCCATGGAATGAAAGCTACCATACCTTACTATCAAAGCCCAATGCTAAGCCTCAATGGAGGAATTGAGCCTTGACCTTGATCCTAGCTTGAACTTCCTTCTTCTTCTTATTCTAGTTTCTAGAGAGATAAATATTTAGATAAGAGCTTTTAGGGATTTTTTTTGGGTTTTGGGAATAATGACTTGAATGGGTTAGTTTTAGAGTGAAAATGACTTATATAGGGGTCCTAGGCTTAGGAAAAATGACTTGGCTTTAGTTTAATTAAAACCAGAATTACCCAAATTAACCCTCACTTGCCAGTGCACTGCCCACCTTCATGAGAGGTACCACGAGCCGTGGTCCTCACCATGAGTTGTGTCCCCTCCGTGGTGATGGACCAGTACCTAGGTAACTATTCCACTTAACCCCAAAATTCTAAGGTACCTCTACGATCCTTCCCATAAGCCGTGAAGTGGCTCGTGAAGAGGGGGCTATTTTGCGCAATTTTGGAGAGGCAACTACCTAACCCATCATGAGCCGTGGTGGTGGTCGTGGTAGGTAGGGCAGTGTCTATGCCAAAATAGGCTGCCCTAACCCACTTCCTTTGCTCTTTCCCTTCTTTCTTGATTCTTACTCTCACAGTTAACTCTAGTTTGGTCTACTAGTGTCCGGGGTGCTACAATGGTAGCTCATATGGTTCACAACAACAATTATGCCTGCCAAGGTCTTGTTATGGGTATGGGGATCCAGGTCATTTGATTCGACAGTGTCCTTTCTAGACTCACTCAGGAACCCAATGTTCTTATTCAAATGCTCCAGCTAGAGATTCAGCCCCTCTGGCCAAAGATCAAGGCAGAGGTCAGTCTCGTAGAGACGGTATGACTTCTAGTAAGGGTTCTACAACTTCACAGAGTGGAGATCGAGGTACTACTTAGGCTGCTGGTGACTGAGAGGGGTAATGCTATGCTTTTCCAGGGAGCCTGAGGCTGAGACTTCTAATGTTGATATCACAAGTATTGTCCAGTTTGTTATCGACCTGCATTTGTATTGTTTGATCCGGGATCTACTTTCTCATTTGTGTCTACCTATTTTTTTTGCTGTGTTTGATATGATGTTTGTTAGCATGTATGGCATATTCATAGTTCTACACTAGTGGGTGAGTCCTTATTAGTGGATCAAACATATCGATCATGTCTTATTTCGTTGGTCGAGTATGATACTTGGATAGAATTGATCATTCTAGGGATGGTAGACTTTGATAACATCTTGGGGATGGATTGCCTCTCCCTGTATCATGCTATCGTTGATTTTTATGCTAATACCATAACCTTAGCGATGTTGGGTGTCACAACAGTCAAGTTGATGGGTGCTAGTGGGTCTTACCCTAGCAAGGTTAGATCCTTCATTTGAGCTGAGATATTGGTTTATAAAGGGAGTTTATCTTATCTACCTTTCATTTAGGATAGTAGTGTTGTGCCACCTTCCATTAATTCAGTGCCCGTAGTTCGAGAGCTTATAGATGTGTTTCCTACTAATCTTCCAGGTGTTCCTCTAAATAGGGACATTAATTTTTTTATTTACGTGGAGCCGGGAACCAAAACTATCTCTATTCCTCCTTATCATATGACTCCATCTCAATTGAAAGAATTAAAGGATCAGTTAGAGGACTTATTGAGTAAGGGTTTTATATGTCCTAGTGTATCTCCATGGAGTGCTCATATTCAATTTGTGAGGAAAAAGGATGGAACTTTGAGGATATGCATTGATTATCAACAATTGAACAAGGTAATAGTATAGAATAATTCCTCTTCCCTAGATTGATGACTTGTTTGATGAGCTTCAGGGTGCATCTCTGTTTTCTCAGATTAATTTGAGGTCTGACTATAATCAGTTGAAGATTAGGGCATTATATATCCCTACGATAGCTTTCAGGACCCAATATGGACATTAGGAGTTTCTTGTAATGCTTTTTTATTTGACTAACCCCCCGACAACGTTCATGGAGTTGATGAACGGGGTGTTCTGACCTTATCTGGATTTTTTTATAATAGTGTTCATAGATGTAATGTTGGTTTACCCCAAGATCGAGGAGGATCATAATCGATATTTGAGGATTGTGCTCTAAAGATTGAGTGAAGAGAAGCTATATTCAAAGTTCTCGAAGTGTAAGTTTTGACTTGATTGTGTTGTATTTTTAGGACACATAGTGTCCAAAGAGGGTATTCGGATGGATCCAGCCAAGATTAAGGTAGATAGAGGTTGTACTAGCCCTACTTCAATTATTTAAATCTTAGTTTTATGGAAATCGTAGGCTACTACAGGTGATTTGCTCAGAGCTTCTCCACTATTGAACCTCCTTTGACTAGATTGACTCGACAAAGTGTGAGCTTCTAGTTGTCTGATGAGTGTGAGGAGAGCTTTCAAAAGGTCAAAACCTTGTTGACTTCAACCCCTATTTTGACTTTACCCGAGGAAGGTGAGGACTTCACCATTTATTGTGATCCTTTTAGACTCGGGTTAGGTGGTCTTCTGATGTAGAAAAGAAAGGTGATTGCCTATGCTTCTAAAAAGCTAAAGACCTATGTGAAGAAATACCCTACTCATGATCTAGAGTTGGCAGCCATAATGCTTTTGCTTAAGCTATGGCGACATTATCAGTATGGGGTACATTGTGAGGTCTTCACTGATCATTAGAGTCTTTAGTACATCTTCAATCAGAGGCATCTGAACTTGAGGTAATGCAGATAACTTGAGTTAGTGTAAGATTATGATATCACCATCTTGTATCACTCGAGAAAGGCCAATATGGTGTCCGATGCTTCGAGTAGGAAGATTTCTAGTATAGGGATTATTGCTGCTATCGGTGTTGATGAGAGACCATAGGCTAGAGATTTCCATAGCTTAAATAATAGTCTTGTCTAGTTAAAAAAAATTTAAGAGACCAGTGGTTTGATTGCTTTCAAGCTTATTCTTCCTACGTTAAGCAGATCTGTGATTGTGTCTGATTCTAGACAAGATGTTGAGAGGGGAAGCCAAGGAGGTTTTCCCTTGATTCTGATGGTGTTTTGAGGATCGTAAGTAGGATATGTGTGCCCAAGACAGAGAGTTGACTAGATTAATTCTTGAGGATGCAATTTTTTCTCAGTATTTTATCAATTCGGGAGCGGCGAAAATGTACTGTGATCTAAGCCAACACTATTGGTGGTATGGCATGAAGAAGGATATTCCAGACTTTTTTTCTAGGTGTTTGACTTGCCCATAAGTCAAGTATGAGCACCAGCGGCCCGAGGGTTTATCTCAGAGGACGCCTATTCCTACTTGAAAGTGGGAACGAATCATTATGGACTTTGTTGTGGGTCTACCTACCACTGTGGGTGGTTATAATTCTATTTGCATTGTTGTTGATAGGCTAATCAGGTATTCCTACGTCATTTTAGTTCGGGTGAAGTATACACCAGAGAAGTTAGCTGAGCTTTATATCAATCAGATCGTGCGACTACATGGCATCCCGATTTCATAAGAAAAGTACTGCAAATTGCAATTTTTTGCATATCAATATGATAAAGACATACATCGTAAAATGTTAGTCAAAATTCTTATAGTTTGACTCTTAAAAAGAAAACCATTATAAATAAAAGCGGACTGGAGGGAGTATACAATTGATACAAACACATAAAGAAAACATAAGAACAAAAGGTTATACATCCATAGGGAAAGAGATATCGCAAATATACAATTGACATAAATATACAAAGCAAATTACATTAAAAAAATTATGAAGTGGGAGAGGCAGTGAGATGAGAGAAAGTGTATAATTGAAGTAAACTCACAAAATAAAAATACTAGATAAAATGCTATTTAGGGAGAGAAAGAGGGGGAGGTTATACAATTGATACAAACAAACAAAGCAAACTTGAAAGAAGAAAAGGCTAAAAACAAAAGAGGCAGTGAGTGGAAAAGGGAGAGAAAATATATAACTGATATGAACACATAAAGAAAAATACAAGAAAAAGATTATAGAGGAGAGGGAGAGAGGAACTGAAAAAATATGCAATTAATACAAATACACAACAAAATACAATAAAATATCACTAAAATAATATAGGTGGGACCATGAAATATTGTTATTTTATAGAGATACTATTTAGTCAATAAATTAATATTTATTAATTTAAAGAGTTTTTTGACATCGTATGATTCTTTTGGGGATGAAATCTCAGATAATTTAAATGAATCCACTTGTGAAAACATCATTCATGAACTTGAGATCATGATTAATGATCTCGATTACTGCAATAAAATGGACGTTAATAATTAGTTAGATGGGTGAAAATGATATATGTTCATAGGTCCAGAGCTTAGAAGAAATTGTGGATACCATTAAAAAAAATAATCATATCATATATGTAATATATAAGAGAATCCTAGATCCGCTTACATGACACCACCACAAACTAGGATCCCCTTTTAATTAATTTTATCTCCAAAACTAGCATTCCCCTTTCATAAAAAGTTGTGACTGTTATGAAAAGTTGCGACTTCTACGAAAAGTTGCGACTTTTACGAAAAGTTGAACCTTTTATGAAAGGTTGTGACCTTTTTGATAAGACACAATAAATATTTGTTCACACTACCTTATGTTGTCTATATATAGAGAAATTTCCTCTCATTTTAAAACAATGAAATTTGGAAATTCTTCTTCTTCTTCTGGATAATTAAATAATTGTGTACTTTGCTCCTGTTGAATGACTCACTGACATCATTTTTTTGTATCAATACATTGGTGAATAGAATCTTTCTTTCCTGAGAGGATCTATTCCTTTAAATCTCGAGTACTAGGGGAAAATAATTTCCTTAAGGGGACATTGTGCATTCAGTGGGCTCGATTGTTTTCATTTTATTGTTACAGATCCTGATATGTTTTTATAGTCATTAATTTATGCTTCTATTATTAATTGTTATTTATGAGTACATGCTTTAAATTTTGTTGTTTATGTTTATGCAATATTATTGTTATAAGTATTTGTTAGTACATATTAAATAACAAACGTTAATTGACTATTCAAGCAAGTTTTCTCTATTGGAATTGTTGAAGGTATAGTAAAAAAACCCTTACAAATCTCTAATTAGTTCATCAACAACGTTATTTCTTCACATACAAGGATGAGATTTTGTGTTCTTTAGAAAGTCCTCTGATAGTTAATAACTTTGCATGCCCATATTTTTTTGTTTTTATGTTGTTGTTATCTATTTTTACTAAATTTTATCACTGCATATTATGAGTACTTTAAGGATTGAAAGTTGATTGAAGTGTTAGTCAATTTTCTGAGGTATGTTATTTCAAAACATGATAACTTTTTTGGTTAGAATGAATTGTTATCATCATTGGATATCTCATAGTTTACTCCCTTTAATGTATATTTTTTTTTCGCTGTTATGTTGCCTCCTTAAGATTGTATTGATTATTTTTCGTTTGGTATGTATATGATCTCACTTGGACAAAGTTTTATCCTTTTAATGTTTTCTTTTTTTCTTCTCATTTCAGCTCCACTAAATATTTTTGGTGTGAATTATGACTATTTTCAGCAAGCTTAATTTACAGAATATGAAACAAAACCTGCTCTAAATAAAATTAATAGCTTAAGCTACAAAAGATATGTCTATTAACATAGATTTGTTGTCCTTTATGTCCCAAGTCATTGCTGAGCATTTGAGTTATCTAAGTTAGACTCATTTTTTATTTTTTAATGTTTGAGAATATTTCTTTAACATGAGTCTAGAATCCAACATTTTGATCTACTTGTACTTTCATAATGCAACAACTATACATACATATTTTTGAAAAAGTCGTAAAGTTGCATTGATAAAGCATCTAGAAGTGCCTTCAGAGCAGCAGTTTAATGAAGATTGAATTTCTAAAAGGGTCAACAATATTATTTTGCTATTGTTTCAAATTTATTTTTCTCCTTCTATAAATTTTGTTAGAGTAAAAAGTAACAATAACGAAATGTGGTGAACGTTTGACCTCAGACAAGTAGATTATCTATAAAACAATTATTCTAACCATAAAATTATTGAAAAATTTATATAATTTGTTTTTAACAAAGAGTTATTCTAACCATAAAATTATCAGTTCTATATTTTTCATGTACAAAAAGATAGAAAAAAAATGTTTAATCGCTACGTAAAAACATCACTAAGTTTTAACAAGACAATTATATCATCAAACATATATTATGATAAATTATATAAAAGATAAAAATGATTAGATATCAAATTGTTTTAATCATTCATTATATGTTTAAAATTCTTGAGATATGTGATAATGTCAAATCATTTAATTTCTGTTGAAATGTTCTTAAAACATACTAAAATTTACTTTCTTTTCTTATAACAGTCGATTATTGGAAAGGTTATTTAAAAGCTTAGAAAGATTATTA
>CM073606.1:1224540-1429540 GCA_037074985.1 Solanum bulbocastanum
AACCCTAAAAACCCTAAACCCTAAACCCTAAACCCTAAACCCTAAACCCTAAACCCTAAAAACCCTAAACCCTAAACCCTAAAAAAAAAAAAAAAAAAAAACCCTAAACCCTAAACCCTAAACCCTAAACCCTAAACCCTAAAAACCCTAAACCCTAAACCCTAAACCCTAAACCCTAAAAACCCTAAACCCTAAACCCTAAACCCTAAACCCTAAACCCTAAAAACCCTAAAAAAACCCTAAACCCTAAACCCTAAACCCTAAAACCCTAAACCCTAAACCCTAAACCCTAAAAAAACCCTAAACCCTAAACCCTAAACCCTAAACCCTAAAAACCCTAAACCCTAAACCCTAAACCCTAAACCCTAAACCCTAAACTCTAAACCCTAAACCCTAAACCCTAAACCCTAAAAACCCTAAACCCTAAACCCTAAACCCTAAAAAAAAAAAAAAACCCTAAACCCTAAAAAAAAAAACCCTAAACCCTAAACCCTAAACCCTAAACCCTAAAACCCTAAACCCTAAACCCTAAACCCTAAACCCTAAACCCTAAAAAAACCCTAAAAACCCTAAACCCTAAACCCTAAACCCTAAACCCTAAAAAAAACCCTAAACCCTAAACCCTAAACCCTAAACCCTAAACCCTAAAAACCCTAAACCCTAAACCCTAAACCCTAAAAAAAACCCTAAACCCTAAACCCTAAACCCTAAAAAACCCTAAACCCTAAACCCTAAAATCTAAACCCTAAACCCTAAAAACCCTAAAAAACCCTAAACCCTAAACCCTAAACCCTAAACCCTAAAAAAAAACCCTAAACCCTAAACCCTAAAAAAAAACCCTAAACCCTAAATCCTAAACCCTAAACCCTAAACATTAAACCCTAAAAACCCTAAACCCTAAACCCTAAACCCTAAACCCTAAAAACCCTAAACCCTAAACCCTAAACACCCTAAACCCTAAACCCTAAACCCTAAACCCTAAAACCCTAAAAAAACCCTAAACCCTAAACCCTAAACCCTAAACCCTAAAAAAACCCTAAACCCTAAACCCTAAACCCTAAACCCTAAACCCTACACCCTAAAAAAGCCCAAAACCCTAAACCCTAAAAAAAAACCCTAAAGCCTAAACCCTAAACCCTAAAAACTAAACCCTAAACCCTAAAATCCTAAAAACCCTAAAACCCTAAACCCTAAACCCTAAACCCTAAAAAACCCTAAACCCTAAAAAAACCCTAAAACCCTAAAAACCCTAAACCCTAAACCCTAAAAAAAACAACCCTAAACCCTAAAACCCTAAAAAACCCTAAACCCTAAACCCTAAAAACCTAAACCCTAAACCCTAAACCCTAAACCCTAAAAAAAAACCCTAAACCCTAAACCCTAAACCCTAAAAAAAAAACCCTAAACCCTAAACCCTAAACCCTAAAAAAAAAAAACCCTAAACCCCAAACCCTAAACCCTAAACCCTAAAACCCTAAACCCTAAAACCTAAAACCTAAACCCTAAACCCTAAACCCTAAAAACCTTAAACCCTAAACCCTAAACCCTAAAACCCTAAACCCTAAAACCTAAAACCCTAAATCCTAAACCCTAAAAACCCTAAACCCTAAAAACCCTAAACCCTAAACCCTAAACACTAAACCCTAAAAACCCTAAACCCTAAACCCTAAAACTCTTAAAAACCCTAAACCCTAAACCCTAAAAAAAACCCTAAACCTTAAACCCTAAACCCTAAAAAAACCCTAAACCCTAAACCCTAAAAAAAAACCCTAAACCCTAAACCTTAAACCCTAAAAAACCCTAAAAACCCTAAACCCTTAAAACCCTAAACCCTAAACCCTAAACCCTAAACCCTAAAAACCTTAAACCCTAAACCCTAAACCCTAAACCCTAAACCATAAAAAAAAACCCTAAACCCTAAACCCTAAAGCCTAAAAAAAACCGTAAACCCTAAACCCTAAATCCTAAACCCTAATACCCTAAACCATAAAAAAAAACCCTAAACCCTAAACCCTAAAGCCTAAAAAAAACCCTAAACCCTAAACCCTAAATCCTAAACCCTAATACCCTAAACCCTAAACCCTAAACCCTAAAAAAAAAACCCTAAACCCTAAACCCTAAAAAACCTAAACCCTAAAAAAAAAAACCCTAAACCTTAAACCCTAAACCCTAAACCCTAAACCCTAAAAACCCTAAACCCTAAATCCTAAAAAAAACCCTAAACCCTAAACCCTAAAAAAAAACCTTAAACCCTAAACCCTAAACCCTAAAAAAACCCTAAACCCTAAACCTTAAACCCTAAACCCTAAACCCTAAAAACCCTAAACCCTAAACCCTTTAAAACCCTAAACCCTAAACCCTAAACCCTAAACCCTAAACCCCAAACCCTAAACCCTAAAAAACCCTAAACCCTAAACCCCAAACCCTAAACCCTAAAAAACCCTAAACCCTAAACCCCAAACCCTAAACCCTAAACCCTTATGCAGTGGAGATTTCTGAAGATGAAATGGAAGAAGACAAGGCTCCTGGAAATGATCAGGAGGAGGATGATGAGACTTGTCAACTTCTCATCAATGCATTCAGCCCCAACAAAGATCAAGAGCTGGACAAGGAACTGCTTCAGGTTACCAACAATCAAGGACTTTCCCCCAGAGGTGTACACCTTGATAAACTCCCTCTCAAAAAAGCTGCACCAACCATTCCTGCCACTGCAGGAAGACCAAATACAAGGCTCTTTTCCTCTAAATCCTCTCAATGATTGGTAGGATCATATGGAATGTTAGAGGTATCAATACCCAAGGTGTTATTGAAAGACTCAAAAATCTCAAAACTATTCACTATGTATCTATGATTGCAATTCTGGAACCATTCTCAGACAATATTCATATTAATATGTTTAAAAGTATGCTTGCCATGGATCATGCAGTTGGAAACTCCAATGGAAAAAATTGGCTCTTCTAGAACAATGATATTATTTGTAAGGTGCTTGAATCTGATGAACAGCAGATCACCTGTGAAATCAACCATACAGAAGCTCCTGAAAACTACGTCAAGACCTTTGTGTATGCCAAATGTAAGGACCATCTCAGGAGACCTCTTTGGGATAGAATACTCCATTTTGCTGATACTAGAAATGCCACTCCTTGGTGCACAGTTGGGGACTTTAATGTCATTACTGATACAGAGGAAAAACTAGGTGGCAACCCCTACAACATGAGGAAAAGTATGGACTTCATTGCTATTATTGAGGCCTGTGGACTCACTGACTTGGGATTCAATGGACCAATATTCACCTGGTCAAATCAAAGAGGAATCAATTTCAGAATTTGGAAAAGGCTGGACAGGGCTATGGTTAATGATCAGTGGCTGCAAAACATGCCACAGACCACCATTACTCACCTTTCTTCTGTGGGTTCTGATCATTGTCCACTTCTTATGGAGATGAATACTAGAGTAGACACTCATATTAAATATTTCAGATTTCTCAACTGTTGGACTGACCAGCCTTCCTTTGAAGAAACTGTAACTGAGTGTTGGAACAGGCAGATTGAAGGTAATCCCATGTGGATCTTCCACCAGAAAATGAAAAGGCTTGCAGCTACCCTCAGTGTTTGGTCCAAAGAAGAGTTTGGTGACATATTTGCTAAGGTCAGGGATTTTGAAGACAGAATCAGAGTAGCAGAAGACAACCTTATTCTCAGCAACTCAGAGGAGTATAGAGCAGCACTCTATGGCATTAATGCTGAGTACATCAGATTCATGAAACTTGAAGATTCTATCCTTAGACAAAAAACTCAGCTACAATGGTTTAAAGAAGGGGATGCCAATTCCAAGTACTTTCATGCTCTGATTAGGGGCAGAAGAAGGAGATTGTTTATTCACAAAATCCTCACAGATGATGAGGAGTGGGTACAGGGGGATGAACACATTGCACAGGCTGCCTGTGACCATTTTCAACATATATTCACAGGAGAAGAGCAACCTATAGATGAAGGCCCTTTGAGCTGCATTCCCAGATTGGTCAATCTGGAACACAATAACAGAATGAAGGATCTGCCTACTATGGAGGAATTGAAAGAGGTGGTCTACTCCATGAATCCCAATTCAGCTGCAGGGCCAGATGGAATGAATGGCCATTTTTTTCAGAAATGCTGGCACATTATCAACAAAGATCTGCTGGCAGTCATTCATGCCTTTTTTTGTGGGCAAATGCTTCCTAAATTCTTCTCCCATGCTTGTCTGGTTCTGATTCCCAAAGTGAAGCATCCTAACAAACTATCTGAGTTCAGACCTATAAGTTTGAGTAATTTTACCAACAAGATCATTTCCAAAATGCTGTACCTCAGATTAGCACCTATTCTGCCTGGTCTTATTTCCCCTAATCAGTCAGGTTTTGTTAAGGGTAGAAGCATATCTGAGAATATTATGCTTGCTCAAGAAATCATCCATCAGATCAGGAAACCTAACATTGGAAGTAATGTTGTGATCAAGCTTGATATGGCTAAAGCTTACGACAGGGTATCCTGGTCCTATATCTGTATTATCCTCAGAAAGATGGGATTTGAGGAAATTGTCATTGATATGTTCTGGAGGATCATGGCTAACAACTGGTACTCTATTATTATTAATGGCAAGAGACATGGCTTCTTTCACTCCACTAGAGGCCTTAAACAAGGAGACCCCATTTCCCCAGCCCTATTTATTTTAGGTGCTGAGATGCTGTCAAGATCACTGAACAACCTACACCAGAACCCCCTCTACCATGGCTTCTATATGGAAAAGAAGGGACCTCAAATCAACCACCTTAGCTTTGCTGATGATATTATAATCTTCACCTCTGGAAGGAAGCAGTCTCTTAAGCTAATTATGGATACTTTGACTACTTATGAAAATGTTTCTGGTCAGCTGATCAACAAGGCCAAGAGTCACTTTATGCTCCACTCTAATGCCTTCAGAACCACCTGTGATAGAATAAAGAAGAATACAGGCTTTCACAAGAAAGAAGCTCCCATCACATACCTTGGATGCCCTATTGCTGCTGGAAGGTATAGGAGCATCTATTTCTCAGAACTCATAAATAAGATTGTCAACAGAGTCACTGGTTGGAACTCTAAAATGTTGAGTTATGGGGGTAAGGCAACCATGATCAAACATGTTCTTCAATCCCTCCCTATTCACATCCTATCCGCAATCTCCCCTCCTCCTACCATTCTTAAGCAAATCCAAAGCATTTTGGCTGATTTTTTCTGGGGATGGAGAACTGATAAGAAAAAATATCACTGGTCCTCATGGAGAAATCTCAGTTTCCCATATGATGAGGGAGGAATTGGTGTTAGACTCATGACTGATGTATGCCAAGCTTTTCAGTTCAAACAGTGGTGGACTTTCAGATCAAAACAAACTTTATGGGGGGATTTCCTTAAGGCAAAGTATTGCCAAAGATCTAACCCCATAAGCAAGAAATGGGATACAGGTGAATCTCAAGCTTGGAGGATCATGATGAAGAACAGAACTAAGGTGGAGAGACATATACAGTGGAAAATTAGGAGTGGCTCTTGCTCCTTTTGGTGGGATAACTGGCTAGGTGTAGGCCCTTTGGCCCAATACACATATGATAATAACAGGTTTAACAATGCTAAGGTCTCTGATTTTATTGAAGCTGGACAGTGGAACATTGACAAGGTCATCCAAGCAGCCCCCCATAACCATGTACACAATATCCTCTCATCCCATCTCCAGCTTCAGCAGAACCATCCGGATCAGCCTGTGTGGAGTCTCAACACCAGCGGCATGTTCTCTATTACCTCAGCTTGGAACAACATTAGAGAAAAAAGAGAAAAAACCAAAATTAATTCCTACACCTGGCAGAAACAGGTTCCCTTCAAATGTTCCTTCTTATTGTGGAGAGCAATCAGGGGCAAGCTTCCTACTAATGAACAGCTGGTGAGATTTGGAATTGGACCTGCTATCTGTTACTGCTGTCATTCTCCTGGTATGGACACTGTTGAGCATATTTTCAACTCTGGAAAATTTGCTAAACAGGTCTGGAAATACTTTGCCACTTCCTTAGGAATTCCAACTGATTACTTGCCTCTTAGAAACACGATTATGAGATGGTGGTGTTACCCTCACAACAATGAAGCACATCAGTTGATCCTTCAAGCGATACCAATTTTTATTTGTTGGAACTTGTGGAAGAACAGGTGTGCTGTAAAGTATGGGGGAAAACAGTCCAATATGGCAAGAGTTAAACACTTAGTGATCCTTGACAGCTTCAAGTTGCTACATATTAAGTTCCCCTACATTCACTGGCCTTTGGGATGGAATAAGATATGTACACTCTTAGAAAGCTGTACTCATGATACCCATGTGACTGCAATTCAGTGGCAAAAACCTCCAGACAGCTGGGTCAAAATCAACACTGATGGGAGTGCATTAAACAATCCCGGAAGAATAGGAGCAGGAGGAATTCTCAGGAACCAAAATGGAGAGTTCATTCTTGCTTTCTCAGTTCCTTTGGGCCAGGGAACCAATAACCAAGCTGAAATAGAGGCAGCTAACTTTGGCCTAGCCTGGTGTATGCAACTAAATTATAGAAATGTAATCCTTGAAGTCGACTCTCAATTACTTGCAGATTGGTTTAACAGCAAAGCAGCAGTCCCTTGGACCATCTCGACTCAACTGCAGAAGCTCCACCAGCAGGCCAGGCACTTCACTCACTTTAAATGTGTTCATACTTTCAGAGAAGCCAACTTTGTAGCAGACTCACTTTCCAAGCAAAGCCATCAGATTTCAAATCCCTAGGTGTATTTCAACATCCACTCTCATGTCATCTGGCTTCCTAGAAGACTCCCCTGTTTAGGATAGATTTTCTTTCCTTTTGTAAAGGGAGAGTCTCCCTCATTTATGCTTTCCTAGGATTCTTTGTATCGAGAGGAGTCCTCTCACATAGATGCTTAGATGATAGGACCTTTCTTTCTTTTGGAGTAGAGTTAGAGAACCAACTAGCTTTGACTAGGAGGCTACCAACCCTTACTCCACCTCTGGGAGGTAAGGTTTACGCCCCCCTCCATGTACTTCTTTTCTTTATATATGCTAAGGCCTGGGGGTGTTGCTAAGCCCCTGACCCCCTCAAGGGTCGTTCAAATAAAAAGAAAAAAAAAACCCTAAACCCTAAACCCTAAACCCCATCACCATTCATTTTCTCACAATTTTTCTCTCTCTAAAATCTCTCTAAAAATTTGCTCTCCAAAATTTGAAAGAAACAGTCTCCGCCGGAATGGCCACAGAGCCGCCGGGAAGGGAGCTCCGGCTGCCGGACCAAGTGCATTCGGCGCGGAACTCCAGCAGCAACAAACCCCATATGGGCGCTTCACCTGAATCATCCGCCGCTTCCTCAAAATTGCGGCGCACTGAGGCGATCCACGTCGCGATTTCAGAGGCGGAACTAGACTGGGCTCGTAAGATCATGTCCCTTGAACAATCTGGACAAATTCGAGTGAGTTCATCCGGTCATCTAGAATCTACACCTAAAGATCTATCTACACTCCAAAAATCAAGTGATTCTACCGTGCAAAGAGAGAGATCTGCGAAGGCGGCTTTGGAAGAAATCGCCTCAAAATCGCCAACTACAAGAACACAATTTCGATCTGTTCAGGGGGAAATGAATGATGTTTCGACCACTGGGGAATCTTCCCCAGACCACGAAGTACCTCCTGAAGTAGTCCCAGATCAATTTGAGTACAAACTCTCTAGTAACAAGAACTCTGGTGAACTTCCCGGAGCTCCGGGCAACAATGGCATTGACTTGCGATGTTGTACAACTTCTCGTGCAGAGAACGACCCTCCCCAGGTACCAGACCCCTCAACTTTACACCAGAATAATGTTTGTTTCCCTGTCCAATTGCAGGACCAGAGTTCGACCAAGAGTGGAACTCATAGCAATGGAGAAGTGTTGGAACAAGGTATGAAGACAAACGAAATGAACCAAACAAACAATAATCACAAGGAGCAGCACTCAAAAGCGAAAGGGAAATCAGTTCAGTGGGAACAACAAGAACAAGATACCAATATGATCCCAAAAGAGACCTGTGGAACAATGCTGCAGCAGAGAGTCCAGGAGGATGATGTTACAACCTCACAGCAGCATCACCCAACACGGAATGTGGATCCTAAGGAATTAATGGGAAAATCGAAAAAGGAACATCTTGCCAAAGAGAAAACTGCAACCTGGAGAGTGAAAGATATGAACAGCAGCAAGAGAGACACAACCCAAGGGAATAGGGAGAAGGAGAAGGGCCAAACTGAAACAGGTAAGTTCACTAACACTTCATGTAATCATTCTCCTAATAGTCAAGATGAACGTGAGAAGGGTATTGCTACTGTGCAGGCTGAGACCAATAAGGCTAAGGGTCAAGCTGGAGAAATCAGTCACACGCCTGTGAATGTAGAGAGCCAAATTCCCCCTCCTATCAAAATATCCTCTAATTTTGATGTGTATAGACCTGGACAGCAAAATAGAACCCAGATCAGTCCTAAAGAGAACCAAATTAACGCCCCTGCTATCAGTCCCTTTACCAGAAATACCAGCCAGCAAATCCCTGATCCCTTCCCTCCTACTGTGACTCAATCACTTGCGACTAGACTCAGAGCCAACCAAATTAAACATGACACTCCCTTGGATATCATCTCCCCCATCATCACCACTAGATAAGGATATCCCTCCGTTACCTTCCATGAAGAGGATTTCATGCAAAAGATGCCTAGTAGATGCAAGTTCACCCTTGTAGGCAAATTTACTAATGCCATGCCAAAAATGGAGGTTATTAGAAAGAGCTTTATTGCCCAAACGCAGCTTACTGGTGGAGTTAAAATTGTTCACTTTAATTCAAGGCACATTTATATCGACTTAGACAATGAGGCATATTACATTTCTGTGTGGACCAAACAGAGGATGTATATTGCTGGCCAATCCATGAAGTTACAAGTTTGGACTCCTACCTTCAAACCTGCTGAGGAGACTCCTATTGTACCTATATGGATCACACTACCTGAGCTCCCCTGGCATTGTTATTACATGGATATTCTTACTCCCTTGCTGTCCCCCATTGGTAAAGTTCTATACCTGGACTCTGCTACTATGCTGAAAACTAGAGGAAGTGTAGCTAAAGTGAGGGTCCAAATTGACATCACTAAGGAAAGACCACAGCATGTGTGGTTGGGATTCTCGGAGAAGGATCCCACACTTGGTAAATGGCAGATTATTGAATTTGAAGAGGTTCCTTCCTATTGCTTGTATTGCAAACATCAAGGACACATTATAGGAGAATGCCCAGTGAAAGGAAGAGATGAAGTAATCAAAAGGAAGAAGGAGTTGGAGGCAAACAGGAAAGGACAGGAGAAGCTGACACATCAAACACCTAAAGACTCTACTCAGCAGCAACAAGGCAAGGAGAAAATACACTCTGACAGGCAAACAAAAAGGAATGGACTAGTTGAAGAGGATACCATACCAAATGAAGAACAATGGCAAACTCAAACTAGGAGGAAAAACAAAAGCCACCAGCAACAACATCAGGAACAAGGTAAGACACATGCTTCCATGGTGCAGGTACAGCAGAAACAGGTGGAGCAGCCAAACAAAGCTAAGAACTCACAACCGGTGCAACTCTCAGGTATTGATGCTGCAACTCTTGTGAATATGTTGGATGAATCTGATGCTCAGATTCCTGTACCCCCTTCCCCTGTTAATACTGATGCTATTGAGCAGCTCAGTAACTTTGTACCCCCTTCCCCTGTTGGCCCCTCTGTTGTTCTTTCTACTGCTGTAGCTGTTGGAGAGAGGATGGATAGGCAGGAGAACTACACAAGGAGGTGGCAATTGAAGCTATCAATGGCACACAAGCATTGCAGACTGAAGCCAAACAACATAATGCAAACACTTCAAATCGTAAAATTGCGGGCCCCAAATCCCAAGCCGCGAGCGCCACACCCTATATACTAGCACCCAGGACCTAGGCGCGAAATCCGAAATCTGAAAACCCGATCCCCGAGCCCTCCAAAAAAATAAAAAAAAAACTCAACACTAAACCCTAATCTAACCCTAAACCCTAACACTAAACCCTAAACCCTAAACCGCAAGCCCCAAATCCCAAACCGCGAGAGCCACACCCTAGATACTAGCCCCCAGGCCCTAGGCGCGAAATCCAAAATCCGAAAACCCGAGCCCCGAGCCCTCAAAAAAAACAAAAAAAAAACTCAACCCTAAATCCTAATCTAACCCTAAACCCTAACCCTAACCCTAAATCCTAAACCCTAAACCGCGGGCCCCAAACCCCGAACCGCGAGCGCCACACCACAGATACTAGCCCCCAGGCCCTAGGCGCAAAATCCGAAATAAAGAAACCCGAGCCCCGAGCCCTCATAAAAAATAAAAAAAAACTCAACCCTAAACCCTAATCTAACTCTAAACCCAAAACCCAAAACCCAAAACCGCGGGCCCCAAACCCCAAACCGCGAGCGCCACACCCTAGATACTAGCCCCAGGCCCTAGGCGCGAAATTTGAAATCCGAAAACCCGAGCCCCGAGCCCTAAAAAAAAATAAAAAAAAACTCAATCCTAAACCCTAATCTAACCCTAAACACTAACCCTAAACCCTAAACTGCGGGCACAAACCCTGAACCGCAAGCGCCACACCCTAGATACTAGCCCCCAGGACCTAGGCGCGAAATCCGTAATCCGAAAACTCGAGCCCCGAGGCCTCATAAAAAATAAAAAAAAACTCAACCCTAAACCCTAACTCCAACCCTAATACCTAACCCTAAACCCTAAACCCTAAACCACGAGCCCCAAACCCCAAATCGCGAGCGCCACACCCTACATACTAGCCCCCAGGCCCTAGGCGCGAAATCCAAAATCCGAAAACCTGAGCCCTGAGCGCTTATAAGAAATAAAAAAAAACTCAACCCTAAACCCTAATCTAACCCTAAACCCTAAATCGCGGGGCCCCAAACCCCGAACCGCGAGCGCCACACCCTAGATACTAGCCCCTAGACCTTAGGCGCGAAATCCGAAATTCGAAAACCTGAGCCCCGAGCCCTCATAAAAAAAAAAACTCAATCCTAAACCCTAATCTAACCCTAAACCCTAACCCTAAGCCCTAAACCCTAAACCGCAGGCTCCAAACCTCGAATCGCGAGCGCCACACCCTAGATGATAGCGCCAGGCCCTAGGTGCGAAATCCAAAATTCGAAAGCCCGAGCCCCGAGCCCTCAATAAAAATAACAATAAAACTCAACCCTAAACCTAATCTAACCCTAAACCCTAACCCTAAACCCTAAACCGCGGGCCCCAAACTTCGAACCGCGAGCGCCACACCCTAGATACTAGCCCCCAGGTCCTAGGCGCGAAATCCAAAAACCCTATTCCCGAGCCCTCAAAAAAAATAAAAAAAAACTCAACCCTAATATGTAATCTAATACTAAACCCTAACCCTAAACCCTAAACCGCGAGCCCCAAATCCCGAACCGTGAGCGCCACACCCTAGATACTAGCCCCTAGGCCCTAGGCGCGAAATCCAAAATCCAAAAACCCGAGCCCCGAGCCCTCATAAAAAATAAAAAAAACTCAACCCTAAACCCTAAACCAAACCCTACACCCTAACCCTAAACCCAAAAACCTAAACCGCAGGCCCCAAACCCGGAACCGCCAGTGCCACACCCTAGATACTAGCCTCCAGGCCCTAGGTAAGAAATTCAAAATCCGAAAACCCGAGCCACGAGCCCTCAAAAAAAAAAAAAAACTCAACCCTAAACTCTAATCCTAAACCCTAACCCTAAACCCTAAACCGCGAGCCCCAAACCCTGAACCGCGAGCGCCACACCCTAGATACTAGCCCCCAGACCCTAGGCGTGAAATCCGAAAACCCGAGCCCCGAGCTCTCAAAAAAAATAAAAAAAAACTCAACCCTAAACCCTAAACCCTAAACCCTAACCCTAAACCCTAAACCCTAAACCATAAGCCCCAAACCCTGAACCGCGAGCACCACACCCTAGATACTAGCCTCCAGGCCCTAGGCGCGAAATCCGAAATCCAAAAACCCGATCCCCGATCCCTAAAAAAAAATAAAAAAAAACTCAATCCTAAACCCTAATCTAACCTTAAACCCTAAATCGCGAGCCCCAAACCCCGAACCGCGAGCGCCACACCCTAGATACTAGCACCAGGCCCATGGCGCGAAATCCAAAACCCGAAAACCAGAGCCCTCAAAAAGAATAAAAAAAACTAAACCCTAAACCCTAAACGCTAAACCGCGGGCCCCAAACCCCGAACCGCGAGCGTCACACCCTAGATACTAGCCCCCAAGCCCTAGGCGCGAAATTCAAAATCCAAAAACTCGAGCCCCGAGCCCTAAAAAAAAACAAAAAAAACTCAACCCTAAACCCTAATATAACCCTAAACCCTAACCCTAAACTCTAAACGCTAAACCGCGGGTCCCAAACCCCAAACCGTGAGCATCACACCCTAGATACTAGCCCCAGGCCCTAGGCGCGAAATCCGAAATCCGAAAACCCGAGCCCCGAGCCCTCAAAAAAAGTAAAAAAAAACTCAACCCTATACCCTAAACCCTAAACCCTAAACCCTAAACCGCGAGCCCCAAACCCCAAATCGCGAGCGCAACACCCTAGATACTAGCCCCCAGGCCTTGGTCCGAAATTCGAAAACCCGAGCCCAGAATCATCAAAATAAATAAAAAAAACTCAACCTTAAACCCTAACCCAACCCTAAATCTTAACCCTAAACCCTCAATCCTAAACTGCGGGCCCCAAACCCCGAACTGCGAGCGGCACACCCTAGATACTAGCACCAGTCCCTAGGCGCAAAATCCGTAATCCAAAAACACGATCCCCGAGCCCTTAAAAAAGATAAAAAAAACTCAACACTAAACCTTAACCCTAAACCCTAAACCCTAAACCCTAAACCGCGGGCCCCAAACCCCGAACAGCGAGCGCCACACACTAGATACTAGCCCCAGGCCCTAGGCGCGAAATCCGAAAACCCGATCCCTAAAAAAAAAACAAAAAAAAAACTCAACGCTAAACCCTAATCTAACCCTAAACCATAACCCTAAACCCTAAATCGCAGGCCCCAAACCTCTAACCGCGAACACCACACCCTAGATACTAGCCCCAGGCCCATGGCGTGAAATCCAAAACCCGAAAACTCGAACCCTCAAAAAAATAAAAAAAATTCAACCCTAAACCCTAATCTAACCCTAAACCCTAAACGCTAAACCGCGAGCCCCAAACCCCGAACCGCGAGCGCCACACCCTAGATACTAGCCCCCAGGCCCTAGGCGCGAAATCCGAAATCCGAAAACCCGAGCCCCAAACCCTAAAAAAAACAAAAAAAACTCAACCCTAAAACCTAATCTAACCCTAAACCCTTACCCTAAACCCTAAACCCTAAACCCTAAACCCTAAACAGCGGGCTCCAAACCCCAAATCGCAAGCGCCACACCCTTGATACTAACCCCCAGGCCCTAGGCGCAAAATACGAAATCCAAAAACCCGTGCCCCGAGCCCACAAAAAAATAAAAAAAAACTCAATCCTAAACCCTAACCCAACCCTAAACCCTCAACCCTCAACCGTAGGCCTCAAACCCTGAACTGCGAACGCCACATCGTAAATACTAGCCCCCAGGCACTAGGCGCGAAATCCGAAATTCAAAAACCCGAGCCCCGATCCCTCAAAAAAAATAAAAAAAACTCAACCCTAAACCCTAATCTAACCCTAAACCCTAAACTGCGGGCCCCAAACCCCGAACCGCGAGCGCCACACCCTAAATACTAACCCCTCAGGCCCTAGGTGTGAAATCGGAAATCCGAAAACCCGAGCCCCAAGCCCTCAAAAAAATAAAAAAAAAAACTCAACCCTAAACCCTAATCTAACCCTAAACCCTAAACCCTAAACTGTGAGCCCCAAACCTCGAACCGCGAGCGCCATACCCTAATACTAGCCCCCAGGTCCTAGGCGCGAAATCCGTAATTCGAAAACCCGAGCCTCGAGTCCTCAAAAAAATAAAAAAAGACTCAACCCTAAATCCTAAACCTAACCCTAAACCCTAAACCCTAAATCCTAAACCGCAGGTCCCAAACCCCGAACCGCGAGCGCCACATCCTAGATACTAACACCCAGACCCTAGGCACAAAATTCAAAATTCGAAAACCCGAGCCTCGAGCCCTCATAAAAAATAAAAAAAAAAACTCAACCCTAAACCCTAATCTAACCCTAAACCCTAAACCGCAGGCCCCAAACCCCGAACCGCGAGCGCCACACCCTAGATACTAGCCCCCAGGCCCTAGGTGCGAAATCCGTAATCCGAAAACCCGAGCCCCGAGCCCTAAAAAAAACAAAAAAAAACTCAACCCTAAACCCTAAACCCAACCCTGAACCCTAAATCGCGGGCCCCAAACCTCGAACCGCGAGCGCCACACCCTAGATACTAGTCCCCAGGCCCTAGGCGCGAAATCCAAAAACTCGAGCCTCGAGCCCTCATAAAAAAAAAAAAAAAAACTCAACCCTAAACCCTAATCTAACCCTAAACCCTAAATCGCAGGCCCCAAACCCCGAACCGCAAGCGCCACACCCTAGATACTAGCCCCTAGGCCCTAGGCGCGAAATCCGAAACTTGAAAACCCGAACCCCGAGCTCTTAAAAAAGTAAAAAAAAACTCAATCCTAAACCCTAATCTAACCCTAAACCCTATCCCTAAATCCTAAACCCTAAATCGCGGGCCCCAAACCCCGAATCCGTGCGCCACACCCTAGATACTAGCCCCCAGGCCCTAGGCGCGAAATCCAAAATCCAAAAACCCGAGCCCCGAGCCCTTGAAAAAAAATAAAAAAAAACTCAATCCTAAATCCTAATCTAACCCTAAACCCTAACCCTAAATCCTAAACCCTAAACCCTAAACCGCTGGCCCCAAATCCCGAACCGCGAGCGCCACACCCTAGATACTAGCCCCCAAGCCCTAGGCGTGAATTTCAAAATCCGAAAACCCGATCCCCGAGCCCTCAAAAAAAATAAAAAAAAACTCAACCTTAATCTAACCCTAAACCCTAAACCCTAAACCGCGAGCCCCAAACCCCGAACTGCGAGCGCCACACCCTTGATATTAGCCCCTAGGCCATTGGGTGAAATTTAAAATTGAATGGTATAAAAGCTGTTTATCATAAAATTGATTATCTAGCTTTAAAATTGACATCCTCATATACATTACCATGGTATTTCGAATTGAAATATCTATTTTTTTTATATCAGACTAGTAGCAATATTAAATTACAATTTTATTCATAATTTGGGGAAATTCAAAATTGCCGGCGGTTTGGTCGCATAGATCTCGAAAAAATACCCAAATTCAAAAAAAAAATCGTCTGAAACAGACATCCGAGGCCAAAGTTATGACCATTTCAATTTTCACTAGTTTACAACTAGTTATTCTAGGTTCACTATTTCATTTGGTTTGGCTTTTTGTTATATTCAACTTTTATTTATAGAGATGAATATTTACATCGTAACTTTTTGTTCTAATTAATTTTTTACTTAAAATAATTAATTTTTACTTAAAAAGTGATGCCCGTATAGATTGTTTTATTTTAAAACTGTGATCTTTAATTGTATACGCTGCAAGTTATAAGCGTTTATGTGCTTCATGTATGCCGTGGAACAAGTAGACATTATAGTGCATTCATTTAAAGGGACAACCAAGGCAAAAGTTATGACCATTTGAAATTTCAGTAGTTTACACCTACTTATTCTTGGTTCACTACTCATTTTGGTTTGCCTTTTTGTCTTATTCAACTTTTATTTACATTGTAAATTTTTGGTCTATTTAATTTGTTTATCTAAAATAATTATTTTTTAACTAAAACGTGATGCCCTGTACATATTTTATTCTTTTAAAGAAGTGATCTTTCGCCCCAAGGTCAAACGAGCCTTGAAATAGGTAAACTCCCAATTTGCCAATTTTCATGTGCATAGTCCATGTATTTTTTAATGATTTGGAATTCTGACCTTATTTTAGTCGAAATTTTTCATGGACGTCCAATAAGACCTTAGATATGGAGCCAGTTGGCCCTCACGGCCAAAACGGCCCATTATCAAGGTCAAACGAACCCAGGAGTAGGTAAACCCCACATTTTGCCGATTTTTGTATGCTATAGTCTATGAATTTTTTGATGATCCAGAATTCCTACCTCATTTTTGCCAAAATTTTTCATGGACATCCGTTAAGACTTTAGCTATGGAGGCAGTTGGCCTTCACGGCAAAATTGACCCATTTATAAGGTCAAACGAGCCCCAGAGAGTGTAAATCCCCATTTTACTGATTTTCGTGTGCTATAGTCCATGGAATTCTGCCCTCATTTTTGTCGAAATTTTTTATGGATGTCCGTTAAGACATTTACTATGAAGCAAGTTGGGCCTCATGATCAAAACGACCCATTTTCAAGGTCAAATGATCCCTGGAGTAGGTAAACCCCCTATTTTCCCAATTTTTGTGTGCTATAGTTAATGGATTATTTGGTAATCCAAAATTTTGATCTCATTTTTGCCGAAATTTTTCATGGATGTCTGTTAAGACCTTAGCTATGAAGCCAGTTGGCCCTCATGGAGAAAACGTCCCATTTTGAAGGTCAAACAAGCCTAGGAGCAGGTAAACCCTATATTTTGCCGATTTTCGTGTGCTATACTTCATGGATTTTTTTGTGATCTGGAATTTCGACCTCATTTTTGCCAAAATTTTTTATGGATGTCCGTTAAAACCTTAGCTATAGAGACAGTTGTCTCTCACATCAAATTTAGCCCATTTTAAAGGTCAAACGAGCTTCAGAGCAGGTAAACCCCACATTTTGTCGATTTTCGTGTGCTATAGTGCATAAATTTTTTGCTGATCCAAAATTTCGTCATCATTTTTGCTGAAATTTTTTATGGACATCCGTTAAGACCTTTGTTATGGAGCTAGTTGGCCCTCACGGATAAAACGACCAATTTTCAAGGCAACCGATCCCCGAAGTAGGTAAAACGACATTTTACAATTTTCGTGAGCTATAGTCAATGAAATTTTCGTTATTTAGAATTCCAATCTCATTTTTGCCAAAATTTTTTATGGTCATCCGTTAAGACTTTAGCTATGGATCCAAATCTCCCTCACGGCAAAAACGACCTATTTACAAGTTCAAAGAGCCCTAAAGCAGGTAAACCCCCTCATTTTTCAATTTTCGTGAGCTATAGTTCACCATCTTTATGGGTGATCCAGGATTTCGACCTTAGCCCCATAAGTTGGCCCTCACGGCCAAACGACCCATTTTCATGGTCAAATGAGCCACGGAGAAGGTGAATCCCCCATTTTGTCGATTTTCATGTGCTATAGTCAATGGATTTTTTGGTGATCTGCATTTCCAATATTAGTATTGCCGAAACATTTCATGGACAACTGTTACGACCTTAGCTATGGAGACAGTTAGCCCTTATGGCCATAATGAGCCCCGAAGCATGTAAACCCCCCATTTTGCCGATTTTGTGTGCTATAGTTCACTATCTTTTTTGGTGATTTGGAATTTTGACCTCATTTCTGTCGATATTTTTCATGGACGTCCGTTAAGACCTTTGTTATGGATCCAGTTGGACCTCATGGCAAAAACGACCAATTTTTAAGGTCAAACAAGCCTCAAAGCAGGTTAACACCACATTTTGCCAATTTTTGTGTGCTATTTTCAAGGTCAAACGATCCCTAGAGCAAGTAAACTCCCATTTTTTCTAATTTTCGGGTGCTATAGTCCATGGTTTTTTTTGATGATCCAGAATTTTGACCTAATATTTGCCTAAAATTTTCATGGACGTCCATTAAGACCTTAGTTGTGAAGCCAGTTTACACTCACGGCTAAACCCTCGAGCAGGTAAACCTCCCACTTTGCCAATTTTCGTGTGCTATAGTTCACTATCTTTTTTTGTGATCTAGAGTTTCGACCTCATTTTTGCCAAATTATTTCAAAGACGTCCGTTAAGACTTTAACTATAGAGCCAGTTGGCCTTTGCGGCTAAAACAACCTATTTCAAAGTCAAACGATCCCCAGAGCAACTAAACCCACTATTTTGCCAATTTTGGTGTGCTTTAGTCCATGAATTTTTTGGTGATCAGGAATTTTGACTTCATTTTTGTCGAAACTTTTCTTGGACATCCGTTAAAACCTTAGCTATGGAGGCAGTTGGTCCTTTTGGCCAAAACGATTCATTTTCAAGGTCAAATGATACCCGGAGCTGGTAAACCCCCCATTTTGCCTATTTTCGTATGCTATAGTTCACCATCTCTTTTGGTGATACAGAACTCCGACCTCATTTCTGCTGAATTTTTTCATAGATGTTAGTTAAGACCTTAGCTATGGAGCGAGTTTACTATTACTGCAAAAACGTCCCATTTCATGGTCAAACGAAACTCGATGCAGGTAAAACCCCCATTGTACTGATAGTTGTGTGCTATAGTCCATTGATTTTTTGGTATTCTGCAATTCCAACCTTATTTTTCAATAAATTTTTCAAGGACGTATGTTAAGACCTTAGTTATGGATCCAGTTGGCCCTCACGGCCAAAACGACCCATTTTCAAGATCAAATGAGGCCCGGAGCTGGTAAACACCCTATTTTACCAATTTTCATGTGCTATAGTTCACCATCTATTTTGGTGATCCGGAATTCCGACCTTATTTTTGCCAACAATTTTCATGGACGTTCGTTAAAGATCTTAGTTATAGAGCCAGTAGTCCCTCACGGCCAATATGGACCATTTTCAAGGTTATACGATCCTCGGAGCAGGTAAACCCCCCATTTTGCCAATTTTCGTGTGCTATAGTCAATGGAATTTTTGGTGATCCAGAATTCTGGCCTTATTTTTGCCAAAAATTTTCATGGAGAAAATGAGGTCGAAATCCTGGACCACCTAAAAAGATGGTGAACTATCACATGAAAATCGAAAAATGGGGGGTTTACCTACTTTGGGGCTCTTTGACCTTGAAAATGGTCCCTTTTTGCTGTGAGGGCCATCTAGATCAATAGCTAAAGTCTTAACGAACTACGATGAAAAATTTGGCAAAAATGAGGTCAAATTTCTGGATCACCAAAATAGCATGCACTATAGCACACAAAAATCGGCAAAATGGGGGGTTTACCTGCTCCTGGGTTCATTTGACCATTAAAATTGGCCGTTTTGTCCATGAGGGCCAACTGCTCCATAGCTAAGGTCTTAACAAACGTCCGTAAAATTTTTTTGCAAAAATGAGGTGATAATTCTGGATCACCAAAAAAGATGGTGAACTATAGCACACGAAAATTGGCAACATAGGGGTTTACCTGCACCGGTGCTCATTTGACCTTAAAAATGGGCCATTTTGGCCTTGAGGGACAACTGGCTCCATACCTAATGTCTTAATAGACGTCTATGAAAATATTCGGCAAATGGGGGGTTTAGTTGCTCTAGGGCTCATTAAACCTTGAAAATGGGTCTTTTTGCCGTGAGGACCAACTGGCTCCATAGCTAAGGTCTTAACGGATGTCCATGAAAACTTTCAGAAAAAATGAGGTAAGAATTTTGGATCACGAAAGAATTCATGAACTATAGCATGTGAAAATCAGCAAAATATGGGGTTTACCTGCTTCGAGGCTCGTTTTACCTTGAAAATGGGTCTTTTCAGCTATGCTGGCCAACTGGCTCCACAGGTAAGGTCTTAACGGATGTCCATGAAAATTTTTGGCAAAAATAAGGCCAAAATTCTGGATTATCACCTCATTTTTGCAAAAATTTTTCACGGACGTTTGTTAAGACCTTAGCTATGAAGCAGTTGGCCCTCATGGATAAAACGGCCAATTTTAATGGTCAAATGAACCCAGGAGCAGGTAAACCCCCCATTTTGCCGATTTTTGTGTGCTATAGTGCATGCTATTTTGGTGATCCAGAAATTTAACCTCATTTTTGCCAAATTTTTCATCGTAGTTCGTTAAGACTTTAGCTATTGATCTAGATGGCCCTCATAGCAAAAAGGGACCATTTTCAAGGTCAAAGAGCCCCAAAGTAGGTAAACCCCCCATTTTTCGATTTTCATGTGATAGTTCACCATCTTTTTGGGTGGTCCAGGATTTCGACCTCATTTTCTCCAAATTTTTTCATGTACATCCGTTAAGACCTTAGCTAAGGAGCTAGTTGGCCCTCATGGCCAAATCGACCCATTTTCAAGGTGAAATGAGCCCAAGAGCAGGTAAACCCCTATTTTGTCGATTTTTGTGTGCTATATATAGTCCATGAATTTTTTGGTGATCCAGAATTCCGACCTCATTTTTGTCAAAATTTTTTATGGACGTTCGTTAAGACCTTAACTATGGAGCAAGCTGGCCCTCACGGGAAAAACGGCCCATTTTCAAGGTCAAACGATCCTCGAAGCAGGTAAACCCCCCAGTTTGCCAATTTTCGTGTGCTATAGTTTATGAACTTTATGGTAAGCCGTAATTATGATCTCACTATTATCAAAATTTTGCATGGACATTCGTTAAGACCTTAACTATGGATCCAATTGGCCCTCACAGCCAAAATGACCCATTTTATAGGTCAAACAAACCCGGAGCAAGTAATCCCATCATTTTCCCTATTTTCGTGTGCTATAGTTCACCATCTTTTTTGGTGATCCTGAATTCTCACCTTATTTGAGCAAAAAATTTTCACGCACATCTGTTAAGACCTTAGATATGGAGCCAATTGGCCCTCATGGACAAAACGACCCATTTTGAAGGTCAAACGAGCCCAGGAGCAGGTAAACCCTACATTATGCCGATTTTTATGTGCTATAGTCCATGGATTTTTTTGTGATCTGGAATTTCGACACCTTTTTTGCCCAAATTTTTCATGAATGTCCGTTAAGACCTTAGCTATAGATCCAGTTGACTCTCACATCCAATTTGGCCCATTTTGAAGGTCAAACGAGCCTCGGAATGGAGCTAGTTGGACCTCACAACTAAAACGACCCATTTTTAAGGTCAAACGATCCCAAGAGCAGGTAAACCCGCCATTTTGCCAATTTTTGTGTGCTATAGTCAGCGGAATTTTGGTGATCCAGAATTTCGACCTCATTTTTGCCAAAATTTTTCATGGCCATCTGTTAAGACTTTAGCTATGGATCTAAATGGCCCTCACGGCAAAAAGGGTCAATTTTCAAGGTCAAATAGCCCAAGAGCAGGTAAACCCCCTATTTTTCTATTTTCATGCGCGTCTCCATCTTTTTTGGTGATCCAGAACGCCGGGGTCATTTTTGCCGAACTTTTTCATAGACGTTTGTTAAGAGCCTAACTATGGAGCCAGTTGGCCTCACGGCTAAAACAACCCATTTTAAAGTTCAAGCGATCCCCGAAGCAAGTAAACCCCCCATTTTGCCGATCTTTGTGTGCTATAGTCCAAGGATCCTTTAAGACCTTAGCTATGGAGCTAGTTGGCCCTCACGGCCAAAACGGCCCATTTTCAAGGTCAACTAAACCTTGAAGAAGGTAGACACCCATTTGCCGATTTTTGTGTGCTATAATTCAACATCTTTTTTAGTGATTCGAAATTCTGACCTCATTTATGATGAAATTTTTCATGGACGTCCGTTAAGATCTTAGCAATGGAACCAGTTGGCCCTCATGACCAAAACAACCCATTTTCAAGGTCAAATGAGCCCTGGAGCAGGTAAACCCTTATTTTGTCGATTTTCGTATACTATTATCGTCCATGGATTTCTTGGTGATCCAAAATTCCGATCTTATTTTTGTTGAAATTTTTCATAGACGTTCGTTAAGACTTTTACGATGGATCCAGTTGGCCCTCACAGTAAAAACGACCTATTTTACAGGTCAAAAAAGACCCAAAGCAGGTAAACTCCCCATTTTTGGATTCTCGTGTGTTATAGTTTTGCATCTTTTTTGGTGATCCAGAATTTTGACCTCATTTTTTCTGAAACTTTTCAAGCTTATCGATTTTCGTGTGCTATAGTCCATTGAATTTTGGTGATCCAGAATTCCGATCTCATTTTTGCCAAAATTTTTTATTGTCATCCTTTAAGACTTTAGCTATGGATCAAGATGGCCATCAGGGCCAATTTTCAAGGTCAAAGAGCCCCAGAACAGGTAAACCCCCCATTTTTTGATTTTCGTGTCTTATAGTTCACCATCTTTTTGGGTGATCCAAGATTTCGACCTCATTTTCTTCAAAATTTTTCATAGACATCCGTAAAGAACTTAGCTATGGAGCCAATTGGCCCTCATAGCCAAAACGACCCATTTTCATGGTCAAACGAACCCAGAGCAGGTAAATCCACCATTTTGCCTATTTTCGTGTGCTATAGTCTATGGATTTTTTGGTGATCTAGAATTTCGACCTCATTTTTAAAATTTTTTTTCAAGGACATCTGTTAAGACCTTAGCTATAAAGTTAGTTGGCCCTCACGACCAATTTGGCTCATATTTAAGGCCAAACGATCCATGGAGAAGGCAAACCCCATATTTTATTGATTTTCGTATGCTATAGTCCATGGATTTTTTGGTGATCTGAAATTTTGACCTCATTTTTGATGAAGTTTTCAAGGTCAAACGATCCCCAGAGCAAGTAAACCCCCAATTTTTTTTGATTTTTGGGTGCTATAGTCCATGGATTTTTTGATGATCTGGAATTTCGACCTCATATTTGCCAAATATTTTCATGGACGTCCATTAAGACCTTAGGTGTGGAGCCAGTTTTCCCTAGTGGCCAAAACAATCCCTTTTCAAGGTCAAATGAACCCTAGAGCAAGAAAACCCCCCATTTTGCTGATTTTCATGCGCTATAGTTTACTATCTTTTTTGGTGATCTGGAATTTCAACCTCATTTTCGCTGATATTTTTCATAGACGTTCGTTAAGACCTTAACTATGGAGCCAGTTGGCCCTCACGGCCAAAAAACCCTATTTCTAAGTCAAACGATCCCCAGAGTAGGTAAAGCCCCTATTTTACTGATTTTCGTGTGCTATAGTTTGTGGATTTTTTATGATCTAGAATTTCGGCCTTATTTTTGCCAAAATTTTTCATGGACGTCCGTTAAGACCTTAGCTATGGAGCCAATTGGCCAGCACAACTAAAACGACTCATTTTCAAGGTCAAATGAGCCTCGAAGCAGGTAAACCCCACATTTTGTCGATTTTCGCGTGCTATAGTCCATGAATTTTTTGTGATTTTGAATTCCGACCTCATTTTTACAAAATTTTTTCATAAAGGTCCGTTAAGACCTTAGCTATGGAACTAGTTGGCCCTCACAACCAAAAATAACCCATTTTTATGGTCAAAAGAAACCGGAGCAGGTAAACCCCATATTTTGCCGATTTTCGTATGCTATAATCCATGGATTTTTTGGTGATCCAGAATTCCGATCTCATTTTTGCCGAAACATTTCATGGACGTCTATTAAGACCTTAGCTATGGATTCTGTTGGCCCTCACGGCCAGAATGGCCTATTTTTAAGGTCAAATGATCCCCTGAGCAGGTAAACCGCCGATTTTGCCATTTTCGTGTGCTATAGGTCACTATCTTTTTGGGTGATTCAGAATTTTGACCTCTTCATTGACAAAATATTTCATGAACGTCCGATAAGACCTTCGCTATGGATCCAGTTGGACCTCATGACAACAACAACCAATTTTCAAGGTCAAACAAGCCCCAGAGCAGGTAAACCTCCATTTTTTTGATTTTTGTGTGCTATAGTTCACCATTGTTTTTGGTGATCCAGAATTTTAACCTCATTTTTGCCGAAAAATTACATGAACGTCCGTTAAGACCTTAGCTATGGAGCCAGTTGTCCCTCACGAACAAAATGACTCATTTTCAAGTTCAAACAAACCCGAAGCAAGTAATCCCCTCATTTTGCCTATTTTCATGTGCTATAGTTCACCATCTTTTTTGGTGATCCGAAATTCTAACCTCATTTTTGCAAAAAATTTTCATGGACGTCTATTAAGACCTTAGCTATGGAGCCAGTTGGCCCTCAGGACAAAACGACCCATTTTGAAGGTCAAAGGAGCCTAGGAGCAGGTAACCCCTACATTTTACCGATTTTCGTGTGCTATAGTCCATGGATTTTTTTGTGATTCGAAATTTCAACCTTAGTTTTACCAAAATTTTTCATGGACGTCCATTAAGACCTTAGCTATAGAGCTAGTTGGTGCTTATTACCAATTTGTCCCATTTTAAAGGTCAAACGAGCCTTAGGGTAGGTAAACACCAAATTTTGCCAATTTTTGTGTGCTATAGTCCATGGATTTTTTGGTGATCCGAAATTTCGTCCTCATTTTTTCTAAAATTTTTCATGGATATTCGTTAAGACCTTAGCTATGGATCTAGTTGGCCCTCACGGCTAAAACGACCCATTCTACAGGTCAAACGATCCTCGGAGCAGGTAAACCCCACATTTTGCTGATTTTCATGTGCTTAGTCCATGGAATTTTGGTGATCCAGAATGTCAACCTTATTTTTGCCAAAATTTTTCATGGTAGTCCGTTAAGACTTTAGCTATGGATCTAGATGGCCCGCACGGCAAAAAGGGCCCATTTTCAAGATCTAAGAGCCTAGAGCAAGTAAACCCCCTATTTTCCAATTTTTTTGTGCTATAGTTCACCATCTTTTTGGGTGATCCTGAATTTCGACCTCATTTTCTCAAAAAAGTTTCATGGACGTCCGTTAATACCTTATCTATGGAGCTAGTTGGCCCTCACGGCCAAAACGACCCATTTTCATGGTCAAACAAGCCCTAGAGTAGGTAAACCCCCCATTTTGCCTATTTTTGTGTGCTATATAGTCCATGGATCTTTTGGTGATCCAGGACTCCGACCTCATTTTTGCAAAAATCTTTTCATGGACATCTGTTTAGACCTTAGCTATGGAGCAAGTTGGCCCTCACGGCCAAAACGGTCCATTTTCAAGGTCAAACGATCTTCAGAGCAGGTAGACCCCCCATTTTGCTAATTTTCTTGTGCTATAGTCCAAGGATTTTTTGGTGATCCAGAATTTCGACCTCATTTTTGCCAAAATTTTTCATGAATGTCTGTTAAGACCTTAGCTATGGATCTAGTTGGCCCTCACGGCCAAAACGGCCCATTTTCAAGGTCAACTGAACCTTGGAGAGGGTAGACACCCCATTTGCTGATTTTCGTGTACTATTATTCAGTATCTTTTTTGGTGATTCGGAATTCTGACCTCATTTACGATGAAATTTTTCATTAACGACTAGTAAGACCTTAGCAATGGAGCCAGTTGGCCCTCATGACAAAAACGACCCATTTTCAAGGTCAAATGAGCCCTGGAGCAGGTAAACCCCTTTTATACTGATTTTCTTGTGTTGTAGTTCTCCATTTTTTTTGCGATCTAGAATTTTGACCTCATTTTTGTCAAAACTTTTCATGGACATTCGTTAAGGCCTTAGCTATAGAGTAGTTGTCCCTCACGGATAAAACAACCCATTTTCAAGGTCAAACAAACTCGAAGAAAGTAATCCCCCCATTTTACCTATTTTCGTGTGCTATATAGTTCACCATATTTTTTGGTGATCCAGAATTTTGACCTTATTTTTGACAAAATTTTTCATGGACGACTGTTAAGACCTTAGCTACGGAGACGGTTGACTCTCATGGATAAAACGACCCATTCTGAAGGGCAAACGAGCCGAGGAGCAGGTAAACCATACATTTTGCTGATTTTTGTGTGCTATAGTCCACAAATTTTTTTGTGATCTGGAATTCCGACCTCATTTTTGCCGAAATTTTTCATGGACATCCGTTAAGACTTTAGCTATACAGCCAGTTGGCCCTCACGGCCAATTTGACCCATTTTAAAGGTCAAATGAGCCCCAGAGCAACTAAACCCCTTATTTTGCCGATTTTCGTGTGTTATAGTCTATGGAATTTTAGGTGATCCAAAATTTAGTCCTCATTTTTGCTGAAAGTTTTCATAGACATCTGTTAAGACCTTAGGTATGAAGCTACTTGGCCCTCACGACTAAAATGACCCATTTTCAAGGTTAAACAATCCCCGGAGCAGGTAAACCCCTTATTTTGCCAATTTTCGTGTGCTATAATCCATGGAATTTTGGTGATCCAAAATACCGACCTTATTTTTGCCAAAATTTGTCATGTGCGTCAGTTAAGACTTTAGTTATGGATTCAGATGGCCATTACGACAAAAAGGGCCCATTTTCAAGGTCAAAGAGCCAAGAGCAGGTAAACCCCCCCCTCCCTCCCCCATTTTCAATTTTCATGTGCTATAGTTCACCATCTTTTTAGGTGATCTAAGATTTCGTCCTCATTTTCTCTGAAATTTTTCATGGACTTCCGTTAAAACCTTAGCTAATAAGCCAGTTGGCCCTCACAGCCACAATGACCCATTTTCATTGTCAAATGAGCCCAGAGCAAGTACACCCTTATTTTACCAATTTTCGTGTGCTATATTCCATGAATTTTTTGGTGATCCAGAATTTTGACCTCATTTTTGCCAAAATTTTTTATGGACATCCGTTAAGACCTTAGTTATAGATACCGTTGCCCTGACAACCAATTTGGCCCATTTTCAAGGTCAAACGAGTCTCGGAGCAGGTAAACCCCACATTTTGCTGATTTTCGTGTGCTATAGTTCATGGATTTTTTGGAAATCCAGAATTCCGAACTCATTTTTGACGAAATTTTTCATGGACGTCTGTTTAGACCTTAGCTATAGAGCAAGTTGGCCCTCACAGACAAAACGGTCCATTTTCAAGTTCAAATGATCTCCAGAGCAAGTAAACCCCCTATTTTTTCGAATTTTTGAGTGCTATAATCCATGAATTTTTTGATGATCCGAAATTCCGACCTCATATTTACCATAAATTTTCATGGACATCTGTTAAGACCTTAGCTATGGAGTAAGTTTGCCCTCACGGCTAAAACGGCCCATTTTCAAGGTCAAATGAACCCTAGAGCAGGTAAACCCTTCATTTTGCCAATTTTCGTATGCTATAGTTCACTATCTTTTTTGGTCATCCAGAATTTCGACCTCATTTTAGCCAAAATTTTTCATAGACGTCTGTTAAGACCTTAACTATGGACCCAATTGGCCCTCACGGTCTACACAGCCCATTACAAAGTCAAATGATCCCCGGAGTAGGTAAACCCCTATTTGCCTATTTTCGTATGCTATAGTACATATATTTTTTGGAGATCCAAAATTTTGACCTTATTTTTGCCAAAACTTTTCTTGGACGTCCGTTAAGACCTTAGTTATGGAGACAGGTGGTCCCCAAGGCCAAAACGACCCATTTTCATGGTCAAATAATACCCGGAGCGAGTAAACCTTAAATTTTGTCGATTTTCGTGTGCTATAGAACATAGATTTTTTTGTGATTCAAAATTCCGACCTCATTTTTACTGAAAGTTTTCATGGACGTCCGTTAAGATCTTAGCTATAGAGCCTATTGGCCCGCACGGCGAATTTAGCCCATTTTAAAGGTCAAATAAGCCCCGGAGCAATTAAACCCCATATTTTGTCGATTTTCGTTTGTTGTAGTCTATGGATTTTTTGGTGATCCAAAATTCCGTCCTCATTTTTTCTGAAATTTTTCATGGACATTTGTTAAGACCTTAGATATGGATCTAGTTGTCCCTCACGTCTAAAACGACCCATTTTCAAGGTCAAACAATCCCCAGAGCAGGTAAACCTCCCATTTTACCAATTTTCGTGTGCTATAGTCCATTGAATTTTGGTGATACAGAATTTCGACCTCATTTTTGCTGAATTTTTTCATGGTCATCCGTTAAGACTTTAGTTATGGATCTAGATTGCCATCACGGCAAAAACGACCAATTTTCAAGGTCAAAGAGCCCAGAGCTGGCAAACCCCCAATTTTTCTGATTTTCATGTGCTATAGTTCACCATCTTTTAGGGTGATCTAGGATTTCGACCTCATTTTCTCAGAAATTTTCATGGATGTTCGTAAAGACCTTAGCTATGGAGCCAGTTTGCCCTCACGGCCAAAATAACCCATTTTCATGGTCAAATGTGCCCCACAGTAGGTAAACCCACCATTTTGCCTATTTTCGTATGCTATAGTCCATGGATTTTTTGGTGATCCAGAATTTCGACCTCATTTTTGATGAAATTTTTCAGGGACATCTGTTAAGACCTTTGTTATAGAGCTAGTTGGCCCTCACAGCCAATTTGGCCAATTTTCAAGGCCAAACGATCCTCGGAGCAGGTAAACCCCAAATTTTGCTGATTTTCGTATGCTATAGTCCATGGAGTTTTTGGTGATCCTGAATTCTGACATCATTTTTGATGAAATTTTTCATGTACGCCTGTTACGACCTTAGCTATGTAGAAAGTTGGCCCTCACGGCCAAAACGACCCATTTTCAATGTCAAACTATCTCCAGAGCAAGTAAACCCCCTATTTTTCTGATTTTCGGGTGCTATAGTCCATGAATTTTTTGATGATCTGGAATTCCGACCTCATATATGCCGAATATTTTCATGGACATCCGTTAAGACTTTAGCTATGGAGCCAGTTTTGCCCTCACGGCCAAAACGACCCATTTTCAAGGTCAAATGAACCCTGGAGCAGGTAATCCCCACATTTTGTCGATTTTCGTGTGCTATAGTTCACTAACTTTTTTGGTGATCTGGGATTTCAACCTCATTTTTCATAGACATCCGTTAAAACCTCAACTATTGAGCCAGTTGGCCCTTTCAACAAAACAACCCATCTCAAAGTCAAACGATCCTCGGAGAAGGTAAACCTGTCATTTTGCCTATTTTTGTGTGCTATAGTCCGTAGATATATTTGGTGATCTGTAATTTCGGCCTTTGTTTTGCCAAAATATTTCATAAACGTCAGTTAAGACCTTAGCTATGGAGCTAATTGGCCAGCACAACTAAAACAACCCATTTTAAAGGTCAAACGAGCCTCGAAGCAGGTAAACCCCCTATTTTGCTGATTTTTGCGTGCTATAGTCCTTGGATATTTTCGTGATCTAGAATTCCGTTCTCATTTTTGCCAAATTTTTCATGGACGTCTGTAAAGACTTTAGATATGGAGCCAGTTGGCCCTCACGGCCAAAATGGTCCATTTTCATGGTCAAATGAGCCACGGAGCAGGTAAACCCCTTATTTTACCGATTTTCATGTGCTAGTCCATGGATTTTTTGGTGATTTGCAATTTTGATCTCAGTTTTGCCGAAACATTTCATGGACGTCTGTTAAGACCTTAGCTATGGAGACAGTTAGCCCTTATGGCCAGAATGAGCCATTTTTAAGGTCAAATGAGCCCCAAAGCAGGTAAACCCCCCATTTTGTCGATTTTGTGTGCTATAGTTTACCATCTTTTTTGGTGATCCAAAATTCTGGCCTCTTTTTTACCAAAATTTTTCATAGACATCCGTTAAGACCTTTACTATAGATCCAGTTGGACCTCACAGCAAAAACGGCCAATTTTCAAGGTCAAACAAGCCCCAGAGCAGGTAAACCTCCATTTTTTAATTTTCGTGTGCTATAGTTCACCATCTGTTTTGGTTATCCAGAATTTCGACCTCATTTTTACCGAAACTTTTCATGGACGTCCGTTAAGACCTTAGCTATGGAGCCAATAGTCCCTCACGGCCAAAATGACCCATTTTCAAGTTTAAACAAACCGGGAGCATGTAATCCCCCCATTTTGCCTATTTTCATGTGCTATATTTCACCATATTTTTTGGTAATCCAAAATTCTAACCTCATTTTTGCCAAAAAATTTTATGGATGTCTGTTAAGACCTTAGCTCTGGAGCTAGTTGGCTCTCATGGACAAAACGACCTATTTTGATGGTCAAACGAGCCCAGGAGCAGGTAAGCCCTACATTTTGCCAATTTTCATGTGTTATAGTCTATAAATTTTTTTGTGATCCAGAATTTCGATCTCATTTTTGCCAAAATTTTTCATTGAGTTCTGTTAAGACCTTAGCTATAGAGCTAGTTGGTGCTCACGACCAATTTGTCCCATTTTAAAGGTCAAACGAACCCCAGAATAGGTATACCCCACATTTTGCTGATTTTCGTGTGCTATAATCTATGGATTTTTTGGTGATTCGAAATTTCTTCCTCATTTTTGTGGAAGTTTTTCATGGACATCCATTAAGATCTTAGCTATGGAGCTAGTTGGCCCTCACGAAAAAATGACCCATGTTTCAAGTCAAACGATCCCTGCAGCAGGTAAGCCCCCTATTTTGCTGATTTTCGTGGCTATAGTCCATGAAATTTTGGTGATCCAGAATTCCGACATCATTTTTGCCAAAATTGTTTATGGTAGTCTGTTAAGACTTTAGCTATGGATCCAGATGGTACTCACGGCAAAAAGGGCCCATTTTCAAGGTCTAAGAGACCAAGAGCAGGTAAACCCCTTATTTTCTGATTTTTGTGTGCTATTATTCACCATCTTTTTGGGTGAACTCGTATTTCAACCTCATTTTCTTCAAAATTTTCCATGGATGTCCGTTAAGACCTTAAATATAGAGCCAGTTGGCCCTCACGGCCAAAATGGCCCATATTCATGGTCAAACGAGCCCCAGAGCAGGTGAACCCCCCATTTTGCCTATTTTCGTGTGTTATATAGCCCATGTATTTTTCGATGATCTAGGATTACGATCTTATTTTTACAAAAAGTTTTCATGAACGTTTGTTAAGACCTTAGATATGGATCCAGTTAGCGCTCACGGCAAATTTGACCCATTTTCAAGGTCAAACAAACCCCGAAGCAGGTAAACCCCCCATTTTGCCGATTTTCGTGTGCTATATTCCATGAATTTTTTGGTGATCCGGAATTCCAAACTCATTTTTGCCAAAATTTTTTATGGACGTCCATTTAGGTCTTAGTTATGGAGCAAGTTTGCCCTCACGGCCAAAACTGTCCATTTTCAAGGTCAAACGATTCTCGGAGTAGGTAAAACCCCAATTTTGCCATTTTCGTGCGCTATAGCTGATGGATTTTTTGGTAATCTAGAATTTTGATCTCATTTTTATCAAAATTTTTCATGGACGTCCATTAAGACCTTAACTGTGGAGCCAGTTGGCCCTCATGACTAAAACAACCCATTTTAAAGGTCAAACGATCCACGAAGCAGGTAAACCCCCTATTTTACCAATTTTTGTGTGCTATAGTCCATGAATTTTTTGGGGATCCAGAATTTTGACCTTATTTTTGCCAAAAATTTTTATGGACGTCCGTTAAAGACCTTAGCTTTGGAGCCAGTTGTCCCTTATGGCCAAAATGGCCCATTTTCAAGGTTAAACGATTCCCGGAGCCGGTAAACCCCCCATTTTGCCGATATTCTGTGCTATAGTCGGTGTATTTTTAGGTGATTCAGAATTTCGGCCTTATTTTAGCCAAAAATTTTCATGGACGTCCGTTAAAACCTTAGCTATGAAGTTAGTTGGCCAGCACAACTAAAAAGACTCATATTCAAGGTCAAACGAGCCTCGAAGAAGGTAAACCCCACATTTTGCTGATTTTCGCTTGCTATAGTCAATGGATTTTTTTGTGATTCGAAATTACGACCTCATTTTTGCCAAAATTTTTAATAGACATCCGTTAAGACCTTAGTTATTGAGCCAGTTAGCCCTCATGGACAAAACACCCCATTTTCAAGGTCAAACGAGCCCCAGAGCAGGTAAACCCCCCATTTAAGTGATTTTCGTATGCTATAGTCCATGTAGTTTTTGCTGATCTGGAATTTCGATCTCATTTTTGCCGAAATTTTTCATGGACGTATATTAAGACCTAAGCTATGGAGCCTGTTGGCCTTCACAGCCAAATCAACCCAGTTTCAAGATCAAATGAGCCCCAGAGAGGGTAAACCCCCCATTTTACTGATTTTCGTGTGCTATAGTCCATGGATTTTTTGGTGATCCAGAATTCTGACCTCATTTTTGCCAAAATTTTTTATGGACGTCTATTAAGACCTTTGCTATGAAGGAAGTTGGCCCTCACGGCAAATACGACCCATTTTCAAAGTCAAACGATCCCCGAAGCAGGTAAACCCCCCATTTTGCCAATTTTCGTGTGCTATAGTTGATGGATTTTTTGGTAATCCAAAATTTTTATCTCATTTTTGCCAAAATTTTTCATCGTCATCATTTAAGACTTTATCTATGGATCTAGCTGGCCCTCACGGCTAAAACAACCCATTTTAAAGGTCAAGCGATCCACGAAGTAGGTAAACCCCTCATTTTTGCCCATTTTTGTATGCTTTAGTCAATAGATTTTTTGGTTATCCAGAATTCTGACCTCATTTGTGCCGAAATTTTTCATGGACGTCTGTTAAGACTATAGCTATGGAGCCAGTTGGCCCTCAAAGAGAAAACTTCCCATTTTGTAGGTCAAACGAGCCTAAGAGCAGGTAAACCCTATATTTTGCCGATTTTCGTGTGCTATTGTCTATGGTTTTTTTTCTGATCTGGAATTTCGACCTCATTTTTGCCATAATTTTTTATGGACGTCCGTTCAGACCTTAGCTATAGAGAAAGTTGGCTTTCACGTCCAATTTGGTCCATTTTAAAGGTCAAACAAGCCTCAGAGCAGGTAAACCCCACATTTTGCCAATTTTCGTATGCTATAGTCCATAGATTTTTTGGTGATCCAAAATTCCGTACTCATTTTTGCTGAAATTTTTCATAGACATCCTTTAAGAGCTTAGATATGGAGCTAGCTGGCCCTCATGGTTAAAACGGCCAATTTTCAGGGTCAAACAATCCCCGGAGCAGGTAAACCCCTCATTTTGCCGATTTTTATGTGCTATAGTCCATGAAATTTTGGTAATCCAGAATTCGACCACATTTTTGCTAAAATTTTTAATGGTCATCCGTTAAGACTTTAGATATGGATCCAGATGGACCTCACGGCAAAAACAACCCATTTTCATGTTCAAAGAACCATAGAGCAGGTAACCCTCCCCCCCCCCCCCCCCCCCCACATTTTTCGATTTTCATGAGCTATAGTTCACCATCTTCTTGGGTGATCCATGATTTAGACTTCATTTTCTCCAAAATTTGTCATGGACGTCCGTTAAGACCTTAGCTATGGAGCCAGTTTACTTTCATGGCCAAAACGACCCATTTACATGGTCAAACGAGCCCAGAGCAGGTAAACCCACCATTTTGCCTATTTTTGTGTGCTATAGTTAATGTATTTTTTGGTGATCCAGAATTCTGACATAATTTTGTCAAAATTTTTCATAGACGTCCCTTAAGACCTTAACTATAAAGCCAGTTAGCCCTCACGGCCAATTTGGCCTGTTTTCAAGGTCAAACAAGCCCTGGAGTGGGTTAACCCCATGTTTTGCCAATTTTCGTGTGCTATAGTCCATGGATTTTTTGGTGATCCGAAATTTCGACCTCATTTTTGATGAAATTTTTCAGGGACGTCCGTTGAGACCTTAGCTATGGAGCAAGTTGGCCATCAAGGGGAAGATGACCATTTTCAAGGTCAAACGATCTGTAGAGCAAGTAAACTCCCATTATTTCTGATTTTCGGGTGCTATAGTCCATGAATTTTTTGATGATCAATAATTTTGACCTCATATTTGCTGAAAATTTTCATGGACGTCCATTAAGACCTTAGCTATGAAGCCAGTTTGCACTCACAGCCAAAACAACCATTTTCAAGGTCAAATAAACTCTAGAGCAGGTAAACCCCCTTTTTTCCAATTTTCGAGTGCTATAGTTCAATATCTTTTTTGGTGATCTAGAGTTTCGACCTCATTTTTGCCAAATTATTTCAAAGACGTCCGTTAAGACCTTAACTATGGAGCCAGTTGGCCCTTATGGCCAAAACAACCCATTTCAAAGTCAAACGATCCCTGGAGCAAGTAAACCCCCTATTTTGTCGATTTTCGTGTGCTTTAGTCCATGGATTTTTTGGTGATCCAAAATTCCAACCTCATTTTTGTCGAAACTTTTCTTGGACATCTGTTAAGACCTTAGCTATGGAGGCAGTTGGTCATCAAGGCTAAAAGGATTCCTTTTCAAGGTTAATTGATACTCGAAGCGGGTAAATCCCCCATTTTGCCTGTTTTCGTGTGCTATAGTTCACCATCTTTTTTGGTGATACAAAACTCCAATCTCATTTTTGATGAATTTTTTCATGGACATCCGTTAAGACCTTAGCTATGGAGCGAGTTTACTATTACTGCAAAAATGACCCATTTCATGGTTAAATGATCCTCGTGCAGCTAAACCCCCATTTTACTAATAGTTGTGTGCTATAGTACATGCAGTTTTTATTTTTCTGCAATTCCGACCTTATTTTACACAAAATTTTTTAAAGACGTATGTTAAGACCTATTTATGGAGCCAGGTAGCCCTCACGGCCGAAACGACCCATTTTCAAGAGCAAATGAGCCCCAGAGCTCGTAAACCCCCTATTTTACCAATTTCTGTGTGCTATAGTTCACCATATGTTTTGGTGATCCAGAATTCCGACTTTATTTTTGCCAAAAATTTTTGTGGATGCCTGTTAAAGACCTTATCTATGGATCCAGTTGTGCCTCACGGCCAAAATGGACCATTTTAAAGGTTAAACGATCCTCGGAGCAAGTAAACCCCCTATTTTACCGATTTTCGTGTGCTATAGTTAGTGAATTTTTTGGTGATCCAGAATTTCGGCCTTATTTTTGCCAAAAATTATCTGGACATCTGTTAAGACCTTAGCTATAGAGCCAGTTGGCCCACACGGCCAAAACGACCAATTTTCAAGGTCTAACGAGCCCCAGAGCAGGTAAACCCCCCATTTTAATGATTTTCGTGTGTTACAGTCCATGTATTTTTTGGTGATCTGGAATTTCGATCTCGTTTTTGCGGAAAATTTTCATAGACGTCTATTAAGACATTAGGTATGAAGGCAGTTGGCCTTCACGGCCAAAATGACCCATTTTTAATGTCAAATGAGCACCGGTGCAGGTAAACCCCTATATTGCCTATTTTCGTGTGCTATAGTTCACCGTCTTTTTTGGTAATCCAGAATTATGCCTCATTTTTGCCAAAATTATTCATGGACATTTGTTAAGACCATAGTGTGGAGCCAATTGGCCCTCATTGACAAAACGACCAATTTTGACGGTCAAATGAACCCAGAAGCAGGTAAACCCCTAATTTTGCCGATTTTCGTGTGCTACGGCATATTATGGTGACCCAAAATTCCGACATCATTATATCCAAAAACATACATGGACCTCCATTAAGAACTTAGCTATGGATCCAGTTGGTTGCCACAACCAAAACAACCCATTTACAAGGTCAAAAGAGCCCAGAGCAGGTAAACCCCCTATTTTACCGATTTTCGTGTGCTATAGTCCACGACATTATATGGTGACCTGGATTTTCGACGTTTTATTTCCCAAAAACATACATGGAAATGCGTTAAGACCTTAGCTATGGAGCCAGTTGGTTGCCACTGCTTTAACGGACCATTTACAAGGTCAAAGATCCCCAAAGCAGGTAAACCCCACATTTTGTCAATTTTCATTTGCTATATTCCACGGCAGTATATGGTGACCCAAAATTACGATGTCATTTTTTCCAAAAACTTACATGGACCAATGTTAAGACCTTAGATATGGAGCCAATTGGTCACCACAGCCAAATCAGCTAATTTCCAAGGTCATACGAGTCCAAAGCATGTAAACACACCATTTTGCCGATTTTCGTATACTATAGTCCATGACATTTTATGGTGACCTAGAATTTTAATGTAATTTTTGCCAATAACTTATATGGACCTCTGTTAAGCCTTATCTATGGAGCGAGTTGGTCGCTATCTTCAAAACGGCCCATTTACAAGGTCAAACGAGCCCTAGAGCAGGTAAACCCCCCATTTTGCCAATTTTTGTGTGCTATAGTCCACGATAGTTTACGGTGACCTGGAATTTCGATGTTATTTTTGCAAAAAACATACATGGACCTATTTTAAGACCTTAGCTATGGAACTAGTTTGTCACCACAACCAAAACGACCCATTTTAAAGATCAAACGAGCCCCAGAGCAAGTAAATCCCAATTTTGCCGATTTTAGTGTGCTATAGTCCATGATTTTATGGTGACTCAGAATTTCGACGTCATTTTTCCCAAAAACGAACATGGCCCTCCCTTAAGACCTTAGCTATGGAGCCAATTGGTTGCCACGGCCAAAATGTCCAATTTACTAGATCAAACGAGCCCCAGAGCAGGTAAACCCTCTATTTTTCCAAATTTTGTATGCTATAGTCCACAATATTTTATGGTGATCAAGAATTCAAATGCCATTTTAACCAAAAACATACATGGACCTCGTTAAGACCTTAGATATGGATCTAGTTGGTCGACATGGCCAAAATGACCCATTTACAAAGTCAAACGACTTAGAGAGTAGGTAAATCCCAATTTTGTTGATTTTCGTGTGTTATAGTCCACGACTTTTTATGGTGACCCGAAATTTTGACATTATTTTTTCCAAAAAGTTAAATGGACCTCCATTAAAACCTTAGCTATAGATATTGTTGGTCGCCATGACCAAAAAGGCCCAATTACAAGGTCAAAAGAGCCCCATAGCAAGTAAACCCTTAATTTTACAGATTTTCGTGTGCTATAGTACACGACATTTTATGGTGACTCAGAATTTCGACATCATTTTTGCCAAAAACTTACATGGACCTCCGTTAAGACCTTAGCAATGGAGCCAGTTGATCTCCACTGCCAAAACAATCCATTTACAAGGTCGAACAAGCCCCAAAGAAAGTAAACCCCACATTTTGTCGATTTTCGTGTGCTATAGTTTACAACATTTTATGGTTACTTAGAATTCCTATGTCATTTTTGCTAGAAATCTACTTGAACCTCCGTTAAGACCTTAGTTATGGACCAAGTTGGTCGCCATAGCAAAAATGGCCCATTTACAAGGTCAAATGAGCCCCAGAGTAAGTAAACCCCCTATTTGCCAATTTTCGTGTGCTATAGTCCACGACATTTTATGGTAACCCAAAATTCCGTTGTCATTTTTGTCGAAAACTTATATGGACCTCTGTTAAGACTTTAGATATGGAGCCAGTTGATTGCCACAGCCAAAACGGCCCATTTAGAAGGTCAAATGAGCCTAGAAGCAGGTAAAGCCCCCATTTTATCGATTTTTGTGTGCTATAGTCCATGTCATTTTTGCCAAAAACTTACATGGACCTCCGTTTAGACCTTAGATATGGAGCCAGTTTGTCCTTATGTCCAAAATGACATATTTACAAGGTCAAACGAGCCCAGAGCAGGGAAACCCCCCATTTTAATGATTTTAGTATGCTATAGTCCACGACATTTTATGGTGACCTACAATTCCGACATCATTTCTACCAAAAACTTACATGGACATCCGTAAAAACCTTAGGTATGGAGCACCCTGAGTAGGTAAAATCCCCATTTTGCTGATTTTTGTGTACTATAGTCCGTGACATTTTATGGTGACCCAGAATTTCAATGAAATTTTTTCCAAAAACTTACATGGATTTTCGTTAAGAACTTAACTATAGAGCCAATTGGTCACCACGACCAAAAAGACCCATTTAAAAAGTCAAATGACCCAAAGACTAGGTAAGCCCCCTATTTTGCTGATTTTCGTGTGCTATAGTCCACAACATTTTATGGTGAACTGGAATTTTGAAATTATTTTTGCCAAAAACTTACATGGACCTTCATTAAGACCTTAGCTATGGATCTTATTGGTCACCATGGAAAAAAATGGCCCATTTACATGGTCAAACGAGCCCTAAAGTAGGTAAACCCCCCATTTTGCCAATTTTCGCCAGCTATAGTCCACGACATTTTATGGTTACCTAAAATTCCGTTGTCATTTTTGTCGAAAACTTACATGGACCTCCGTTAAGATCTTATCTATAGAGCCAGTTGATCGCCACGGCCAAAACGACCAATTCAGAAGGTCAAACGAGCCCAGATGTAGGCTAAGCCCCTATTTTGCCAATTTTCGTGTGCTATTTCTACGACATTTTATGGTGACCCAAAATTCCGACGTCATTTTATCCATAAACTTACATAGACCTCCGTTAAGAGCTTAGCTATGGAGCCAGTTGGTCGCCATGGCCAAAACGACCCATTTACAAGATCAAACGAGCCGGAGAGTAGGTAAATCCCCCATTTTGTCGATTTTCGTGTGCTATAGTCCACAACATTTTATGGTGACCCAAAATTTCAACATTATTTTTGCCAAAAACTTACACGGACCTCTGTTAAGACCTTAGCTATGGATCTTATTGGTCTCCATGACCAAAAAGGCCCAACAACAAGGTCAAACGAGCCCCATAGCAGGTAAACCCCCAAATATGCTAATTTTCGTGTGCTATAGTACACGACATTTTATGGTGACTCAGAATTTTGATGTCATTTTTTAACAAAAACATGCATGGACCTCCGTTAAGACCTTAGAAATGTAGCCGATTGGTTGCCATGACCAAAACGTCCCATTTACAAGGTCAAACGAGTCCCAGAGTAGATAAATCCCCTATTTTGCCGATTTTCGTGTGCTATTGTCCATATCATTTTATGGTGACTTGAAATTCAGACGTCATTTTAACCAAACACTACATAGACCTCTGTTAAGACCTTAGCTATAGAGCCAGTTGGTCATCACGCCAAAATGGGACATTTAAAAAGTCAAAATAGCCCAAAGCATGTAAATCCCCCATTTTGCCGATTTTCGTGTGCTATAGTCCACATCATTTTATGGTGACCCAAAATTCTGACGTCATTTTTCCCATAAACTTAGATGGACCTCCATTAAGACATTAGCTATGGAGCCAGTTGGTCGCCATAGCAAAAACAGCCTATTTACAAGGTCAAATGATCCCCAGAGAAGGTAAACTCCCAATTTTGTCAATTTTGGTGTCCTATAGTCCAAGACATTTTATAGTGACCCAGACTTCCGATGTCATTTTTACCAAAAACTTACATGGACCTCCGTTTAGACCTTAGCTATAGAGCCAGTTGGTAGTCATGGCTAAAATGGCCCATTTACAAGGTCAAACATGCCCCAGAGCAGTTAAACCCTCCATTTTGCAGATTTTCTAGTGCTATAAGTCCACACTATTTTATGGTGACCCCGAATTCTGACGTTATTTTTACCAAAAAATTACATGGATCTCCATTCAGTCCTTAGATATGGAGCCAGTTGTCGCCACAGCCAAAACTGCCCATTAACAAGATCAAAAGAGCCCTAGAGTAGGAGCCCTCCCGATTTTGTCGATTTTCGTGTGCTATAGTCCACGGGATTTTATGGTGACCCAAAATTCTGACGTTATTTTTGTTAAAAACTTACATGTACATCTGTTAAGACATTAACTATGGAGCTAGTTGCTTGCCACGGCCAAAACGACCAATTTCCAAGGTCAAACGATCCCCATAGCATGTAAACCCCCTATTTTACCAATTTTAGTGTGCTATAGTCCATGATTTTATGGTGACTCAAAATTTCGACGTTATTTTTATCAAAAACTTGCATGGACCACCGTTAAGACCTTAGCTATGGAGCTAGTTAGTTTCCACGGCCAAAACGGCCCATTTACAAGGTCAAATGAGCCTAAGAGCAGGTAAACCCCCTCTCCATTTTCACTATTTTCATGTGCTATATCCACGACATTTTATGGTGACCCAGAATTTCGACATCATTTTTACCAAAAACAGATATGGACTTCCGTTAAGACGTTAATATGGAGCAAATTTGTCGCCACGGACAAAACGACCCATTTACAAGGTCAAACGAGCCCCAAATCAAGTAAACCCCCAATTTTGTCGATTTTCATGTGCTATAATCCATGACATTTTATGGTGACCCAAAATTTTGTTGTCATTATTTCAAAAAACTTACATGGACTTCTGTTAAGACCTTAGATATGAAGCCAATTGGTCGCCACGGCCAAAACGACCAATTTACAAGATCAAACGAGCCCTAAAGAAGGTAAACCCTCAATTTTTCCAATTTTCGTGTGCTATAGTCCAAAACATTTTATGGTGACCCAGAATTCAGACATTATTTTAACCAAAAACTTACATGGACCTTTGTTAAGACCTTAGATATGGATCGAGTTGGTCGCCACGGCCAAGACGGCACATTTACAAGGTCAAACTCGCCCCTAAGCAAGTAAACCTCCAATTTTATCGATTTTTGTGTCCTATAGTCCACAACATTTTATGGTGTCTCAGAATTCTAACGTCATTTTTACCTAAAACTTACATGGAACTACATTAAGACCTTAGCTATGGAATTAGTGGGTCGTCATAGCCAAAACGACTCATTTACAAGGTTAAACGAGCCCCCGAGCAGGTAAACCCCCCATTTTTTTAAATTTTCGTGTGCTATAGTCCACGACATTTTATGGTGCCACAGACATCCGAAGTTATTTTGCCAAAAACTTACTTGGACCTCCGTTAAGACATTAGCTATGGATCCAGTTGGTCACCACTACTTTAAAGGCCCATTTAGAAGATCAAACGAGCCCCAAAGTAGTAAACCCCTTAATTTTGTCGATTTTCATGTGCTATAATCCACGACATTTTATGGTGACCCGAAATTCCGATGTCATTTTTGCCAAAATCATACATGGACCTCCATTAAGACCATAATAATGAAGCCAATTGGTCTCCACGACCAAAACGGCCCATTTACAAAATCAAACGAGCCATAGAGAAGATAAACCCTCAGTTTTCTAATTTTCGTGTGCTATAGTCCACTATATTTTATGGTGACCCAGAATTCAGACGTCACTTTAACCAAGAACTTACATGGACCTCTGTTAAGACCTTATATATGGATCTAGTTGGTCACCACGGCTAAAACGGTCCATTTACAAGGTCAAACACGCCTTAGAGTATGTCAATCTCTAATTTTGCCAATTTTCACGTGCTATAGTCCACGACATTTTATGGTGACTCAGAATTCTGAGGTTTTTTTGCCTAAAACTTACATGGACCTACGTTAAGAACTTAGCTATGGAATCAGTGGGTTGCCACAACCAAAACGACTCATTTACAAGGTCAAACGAGCCCAAGAGTAGGTAAACCTCCCATTTTACCAATTTTCGTGCTCTATAGTCCACGACATTTTATGGTGATCCAGAATTTCGATGTCATTTTTGCCAAAAACTTACATGGACCTCTATTAAAACCTTAGCTATGGAGCCAGTTGGTCACCACGACTAGAATTGCTTATTTAAAAGGTATAACGATCCCCAGAGAAGGTAAATCCCCTATTTTGCAGATTTTCATGTACGTGCACGACATTTTATGGTGACCCAGAATTCAGTAGTCATTTTTGCCAAAAAATTACGTGGACCTTCGTTAAGACTTTAGCTATGGATCTAGTTTGTCGCCACAACCAAAACAACCTATTTACAAGGTCAAATGGGTCCAGAGCAGGTAAACCCCCCATTTACCCATTTTTGTGTGCTATAGTCCACGACATTTTATGGTAACCCGAAATTTCGACATCATTTTTACCAAAAACTTACATGGAACTTTGTTAAAACCTTAGCTATGGAGAAAGTTGGTCGCCACAGCCAAAACGGCCCATTTACAAGGTTAAACGTTCCCGAGTGCAGGTAGACGCCCCATTTTCGTGTGCTATAGTCTACGACATTTTATGGTGACTCAGGATCCAACGCCATTTTTAAAAAAAATTTACATAAATGTCCATTAAGACCTTAGGTATGGAACCAGTTGGTCGCCTTGGCCTAAATGACCCATTTTTAAGGTCAAACGAGCCCAGAGCAGGTAAATCCCCATTTTATCAATTTTTGTGTACTATAGTCAATGACATTTTATGGTGGCCAAGATTTACGATGTCATTTTTGCCAAAAATTTACATGGACATCCGTTAAGACTTTTTATATGAAGCTAGTTTGTCGCCACAGTTAAAATGACCTATTTTCTAGTTCAAATGAGCCCAGAGCAGGTAAATCTACTCCTTTGCTTATTTTCGTTAGCTATTGTCCATGACATTTTATGGTGATCCATAATTTCGATGTAACTTTTGCCAAAAACTTACATAGACATCCGTTAAGACCTTAGCTGTGGAGTTAGTTGGTCACCATGGCCAAAAACGACACATTTACAAGGTCAAACGATCCCTAGAGTAGGTAAACCCCCCATTTTGCCAATTCTCGTATGCTATAGTCCACGACATTTTATGGTGACCCGAAATTCCGATGTCAATTTTTCCTAAAACCTACATATACCTCCGTTTAAACCTTAGTTATGGAGCCAATTTGTCACCATGGCCAAAACGGCCCATTTACAAGGTCAAATGAACACCAAAGCATGTAAACCCCCATTTTGCTGATTTTCTTATGCTATAGTCTACGGCATTTTATGGTGAACCAGAATTTCGACGTCATTTTTGCCTAAAACATACATGTACCTCCGTTAAGACCTTAGTTATAGAGCCAATTGGTCGCCACGGTCAAAACGGCTCATTTACAAGGTAAAACAAGCCTAGAGCAGGTAAACCCCTTATTTTGTCAATTTTTGTGTGCTATAATCCATGACATTTAATAGTGATCCGAAATTTTGACGTCATTTTTGCTAAAAACTTATATGGACCTATGTTATGACCTTAACTATGGAGTCAGTTGGTCTCCACGGCTAAAATGGCCCATTTAGAAGGTCAAACGAGCCCAGAGCAGGTAAACCCCCCATTTTGCCGATTTTCGTGTTCTATAGCCCACAAAATTTTATGGTGACCCAGAATTTTGACGTCATTTACATCCATGGACCTTTGTTAGGACCATAACTATGTAGCCAGTTGGTCACCACAACAAATATGGCCCATTTACAACGTCGAACGAGCCTTAGAGCAGGTAAAACCCTCATTTTGCCAATTTTCCTGCGCTATAGTCCACCATCTTTTATGGTGAACCGAAATTCTGATGTCATATTTGTCAAAAACTTACATGGACCTCCGTTAAAACATTAGTTATGGAGCTAATTGGTCGCCATGACAAAAATGGCCTATTTACAAGGTCAAACGAGCCTAAAGGTCCGCGACTTTTATATGGTGACCTAGAATTTTGATGTTATTTTCACCAAACACTTACATGGACCTCCGTTAAGAACATAGTAATAGATCCAGTTGGTCGCAACGGCTAAAACAACCTATTTACAAAGTCAAACGAGCCTAGAGTAGGTAAACCCTTCATTTTATCAATTTTCATATGTTATAAAACACGACATTTTATGGTGACATAGAATTTTGGCGTCATTTTTGCCAAAAACATATATGGATCTCCATTAAGACCTTAGTTATGGAGCTAGCTGGTCGCCATGGCCAAAACAGCCAATTTACAAGGACAAACGAGCCCCAGAGCAAGTAAACCCCCCATTTTATTGATTTTCGTGTGGTATTGTCCACAATATTTAATGGTGATTTCGACGTCATTTTTGCCAAAGTAGACCTTATCTATGGAGCCAGTTGGTCGCCATAGTCAAACCAACCTATTTACCAGGTCAAACGAGCCCAGATTGGGTAAATCCCCCATTTTGCTAATTTTTGTGTCCTATAGCCCACGATATTTTATGGTGACCCAAAATTCCAACGTCAATTTTGCCTAAAACTTACATGGACCTCCATTAAGACCTTAGCTATGGATCCAATTGGTCGCCACGACCAAAATGGCCCAATTACAAGGTCAAATGAGCCCCAGATCAGGTAAACCCCACATTTTACTGATTTTTGTGTGTTATAGTTGACGACATTTTATGGTCACCCGGCATTCCAACGTCATTTTTGTCAAAAAACTTACATGGACCTCTGTTTATCCCTTAGCTATGGAGCCAAATTGTCGCCACGGGCAAAAGGGCCCATTTACAAGGTCAAATGAGCCTAGAGAAGGTAAACCCCCTATTTTGCTAATTGTTTTGTTCTATAGTCAATGACATTTTATGGTGACACGAAATTCCGACGTCATTTTAGCAAACAACTTACATGGATCTCAGTTAAAACCTTAGTTATAGAGCTAGTTCATCGCCATGGCCAAAATGGCCCATTTACAAAGTCAAACGAGCCCCAGAGCAAGTAAACCCCCATTTTGCTGATTTTTGTGTGCTATAGTCGACGATATTTTATGGTCACCCAGAATTCCAACGTTATTTTTGCAAAAAGACATACATGGACCTCCCGTTAGACCTTAGCTACGGAACTAGGTTGTCTCCACAGCCAAAACGGCCCACACCCAAAATTCTGACGTTATTTTAGGAAACAACTTACATGTACCTCCGTTAAGAACTTAGTTATGGAGTTAGTTGGTTGCCATGGCCAAAACGACCCATTTACAAGGTCAAACGAGCCTCAGAGCAGGTAAGCCCCCCATTTTGCTGATTTTCGTGTGGTATAGTCCACGTCATTTTTTGGTAACCCAGAATTTCGACGTCATTTTTGCTAAAAACTTATATAGACCTCCGTTAAAACCTTATCTATAGATTCAAGTTGTCGCCACAGCCAAAATCGCCCATTTACAAGGTCAAATGAGCCCAGAGCAGGTAAACCCCTAATTTTTATGATATTCGTGTGGTATAGTCCACGTCATTTTATGGGGACCTAAAATTCGACGTCATTTTTTCCAAAAGCATACATGGACCTCCGTTAAAACCTTAACTATGGAGCCAATTGGCCGCCAAGGTCAAAATGGCCCATTTAAAAGGTCAAACAAGCCCAGGAAAGGTAAACCCCATCTTTTTCCAATTTTTGTGTGCTATAGTCCACGACATTTTATTGTGACCCGAAATTTCGACGTCATTTTTGCCAAAAACTTACATGGACCTCTGTTAAGACCTTTTCTATGGATCCAGTTGGTCGCCACGTCTAAAACGGCCCATTTACAAGGTCAAATGAGCCTTGAATAGGTTAACCCCCCATTTTATCGATTTTCGTGTGCTGTAGTCCACGACATTTTATGGTGACCCAGAATTCTGACGTCATTTTTGCAAAAAACTTACATGGACATTAGTTAAGATTTTAGCTATGGATCCAGTTGGTGGCCACAACAGAAATAGCCCATTTACAGGTCAAACAAGCCTAGAGCTGGTAAACCCCATATTTTATCAATTTTTGTGTGCTATAGTCCACGAGATTTTATGGTGACCCAGAATTTCGACGTCCTTTTTTCCAGAAATTTACATAGACATCTGTTAAGACCTTAGTTATGGAACCAGTTGGTCACCATGGCCAAAACGACCTATTTACAAGGTTGAACGAGCCCAAAGTAGATAAACACCCAATTTTAACGATTTTCGTGTGCAATAGTCCACGAAATTTTAGGCTGATCTAAAATTTTGACATCATTTTTGCCAGAATATTACATGGATCTCCTTTAAGAACTTAGCCGTGGAGCCAATTGGTTGCCATCGGTAAAACAACCATTTACAAGGTCAAACGAGCCCCAAAGCAGATAAGCCCCCTATTTTCTTGATATTCGTGTGCTATAGTTCATTACATTTTATGGTGATCCAGAATTTCGATGTTGTTTTTGCCAAAAACTTACATAGACCTTCGTTAAGACCTTAACTATGGAGCCAGTTGGTCGCCACGACCAAAATAGCCTATTTACAAGGTCAAACGAGCCCTAGAGGAGGTAAACCCCCATTTATGGTGACCCAAAATTCCGTTGTCTTTTTTGCCAAAAACTTACATGGACCTCCGTTAAGACCTTAACTATGGAGATACTTGGTTAACATAGTCCCCAGAGCAGGTAAACCCACATTTTTCTGATTTTCGTGTGCTATAGTCTAAGGTATTTTGTTGTGACCCAAAATTTCGACGTCATTTTTGCCAAAAACTTATGTGGACCTCTGTTAAGACCTTAGCTATGGATCCAGGTTGTTGCTACAGACAGAACGACCCATTTACAAGGTCAAACGAGTCCAAGAGCTGGTAAATCGTTTATTTTGCAGATTTTCATGTGCTATAGTCCATGACATTTTTTGGTAACCCGAAATTTCAATGTCAATTTTGCCAAAAACTTACATGGACCTCCTTTAAGACCTTAGTTATGGATCCAGTTGGTCACCACTGCCAAAACGACACATTTACAAGGTCAAACGATCCCCAGAGTAGGTAATATTTTGCCATTTTTCGTGTGCTATAGTCCACGACATTTTATGGTGACCCGAAATTCCAATGTCATTTTTGCCAAAAACATACATGGACCTCCGTTATGACCTTAGCTATAGACCCATTTTACTAATTTTTATGTGCTATAGTCCACAATATTTTATGGTGACTCGGAATTTCGAAATCATTTTTATCAAAAACTTACATGACTTCCGTTAAGACCATAACTATGGAGTCAGTTGGTTGCCATGGCCAAAATGACCCATTTACAAGATCAAACGAGCCCCAGAGTAGGGAAACCCCCCATTTTGATGATTTTTGTATGCTATAGTCCACAATATTTTATGGTGACCCAGAATTTCGACATTATTTCTCCCAAAAACTTATATGGATATCCGTTAAGACCTTAGCTATGGATCCAGCTGGTCGCTATGGCTGTAGCAGCCCATTTAGAAGGTCAAACGAGACTAGAAGTCCAAAATTTCGTGTGCTATAGTCCACGACATTTTATGGTGACTCAAAATTTTGATGTCATTTTTTCCATAAACTTACATGGACCTCCATTAAGACCTTAGCTATGGAGCTAGTTGGTCGGCACAAACAAAATGGCCCATTTACAAGGTCAAATGAGCCCCAAAGTAGGTAAATCACCCATTTTGCCAATTTTCATATGCAATAGTCCATGACATTTTATGGTGACCCAGAATTCCGACGCCATTTTTTGCCATAAACTTGAATGGAAATCTGTTACGACCTTATCTATAGATCCAGTTTGTCGCCACAGCTATAATGACCCATTTACAAGGTCAAACGAGATGCAGTGCAGGTAGACCCCTCATTTTGCCAATTTTCATGTGCTATAGTCCACAATATTTTATGGTGACCTAGAATTCCGACGTCATTTTTTCCAAAAACTTACATGGACCTCTGTAAATACCTTAGCTATGGAGCCAACTGATCATCACAGCCAAAACATCCCATTTACGAGGTTAAATAATCCCCAGAGTAGGTAAACTCCCTATTTTTCCTATTTTAATGTGGTATAGTCCACAACATTTTATGGAGACCTTGAATTCTGATGTCATTTTTGGCAAAAACTTATATAGAACTCCGTTAAGACCTTACCTATGGAGCTAGTTGCTCACCACAGTCAAAACGACCAATTTACAAGGTCAAACGAGCCTAAGAGTAGGTAAACCTCCTCTATTGCCTATTTTCGAGTTCTATAGTCCACGACATTTTATGGTGATCCAGAATTTGGATGTCATTTTTGCCAAAAGTTTACATGGACGTCTATTAAGACCTTAGCTATGGAACCAATTGGTCACGACGGTGAAAACAACCTATTTTTAAGGTCAAAAAAGGCCCCAGAGCTGGTAAACCCCCTATTTTGTCGATTTTCGTATGCTATAGTCCACAACCTTTTATGGTGACTAACAAATACGACGTCATTTTTGCCAAAAATTTATATGGACGTACGTTAAGACCTTAACTATGGATCTAGTTGGTTGCCACAGCCAAAACGGCCTATTTTCAAGGTCAAACAAGCCCAGAGCAGGTAAACCCCCTCCTTTGCTTATTTTCATGAGCTATTGTCCACAACATTTTACGGTGATCCATAATTCTGACGTCAGTTTTGTTGAAAACATACACAGACATCCGTTAAGACCTTAGCTATAGAGGCAGTTGGTCGCCACAACAAAAACGACCCATTTACATGGTCAAACAAGCCCTAGAGCAGGTAAACCTCCCATTCTCTTGATTTTCATATGCTATAGTCCATGACATTTTATGGTGACCCAGAATTCTGATGTCATTTTTGCCAAAAACTTACATGGACCTCCGTTATGACCTTAGCTATGGATCCTATTGGTCGGCACGGCTAAAAAGGACCAATTACAAGGTCAAATGATCCCTATAGCAGGTAAACCTCCCCCCCCCCCCCCCATTTTGCCTATTTTCGTGTGCTATAGTCCATGTCATTTTATGGTGACCCCGAATTTCGATGTCATTTTTGCCAAAAACTAACATGGACCTCCGTTAAGACCTTAGCTATGGATCCATTAGTTGGGACGACAAAAAGGGCCCATTTACAAGGTTAAACGAGCCCTAGCGCTGGTAAATCCCTATTTTGCCAATTTTTGTGTGCTATAGTCCACGACATTTTATGGTGACCCAAAATTCAGATGTAATTTTTTCTAAAAACTTAATTGGACTTCTGTTAAGACCTTAGCTATGGACCTAGTTGGTCACCAATGCCAAAACGACCCATTTACAAGGTCAAACGAGCCCCAGAGAAGATAAATCGCCCATTTTGCCAAAAACTTACATGGACCTCCATTAAGACCTTAGTTATGGAGCCAGTTGGTCGCCACGGTCGAAACGACCCATCTAGAAGGTCAAACGAACCCAGTTCAGGTAAACCCCCCAATTTGCCAATTTTATGGTGATCCAAAATTTCGACGTCATTTTTGCCAAAAACTTACATGGACCTCTGTTATGAACTTATCAATGGAGACAGTTTGTCGCCACAGCCAACACGGCCCATTTACAAGCTCAAAAGAACCTAGAGGAGACAAACCCCCCATTTTACCAATTTTTGTATGCTATAGTCCACGACATTTTATGGTGACCCGAAATTTCAACATCATTTTTGTCAAAAACTTACACGGACCTCTATTAAGACCTTAGCTATGGAACCAGTTTGTTGTCACGATCAAAATGGCCTATTTACAAGGTCAAATGACCCCTACAACATGTAAATCCCTTATTTTGCCGATTTTCATGTGCCATAGTTCACGACATTTTGTGATGACCTAAAGTTCTGTCGCCATTTTTATGAAAAACTACCTCCGTTAAGACCTTAGCTATGGAGCCAGTTGGTCTCCACTACCAAATTGGCCAATTTACAAGGTCAAACTAGCCACAGAATAGGTAAACCCCCCATTTTACCAATTTTCATATGCTATAGTCTATGATATTTTATGGTGACCCGTAATTTCGACGTTATTTTAACCAAAAAATTACACGGGCCTAGGTTAAGACCTTAGCTATGGAGCCAGTTGGTCACCACGGCTTAAATAGCCCATATACAAGGTCAAACGAGCCCAATGCAGGTAAACCCCTTATTTTGCCGATTTTAGTGTGCTATAGTCTACGACATTTTATGGTGGTCCAAAATTCTTCTGTCATTTTTGCCAAAAACTTATATGGACCTCCGTTAAGACCTTAGCTACAGAGCCAGTTGATCGCCATGGCTAGAACGGCCCGTTTACAAGGTCAAAGCCCTATAGAAGGTAGACCCCCTATTTTGCCAATTTTCGTGTGCAATAGTCCTCATCTTTTTATGGTGACCTGGAATTTCGACGTCAGTTTTTCCAAAAACTTACATAGACCTCTGTTAAGACCTTAGCTATGGAGGCATCTGGTCGCTACGCCAAAACGGCCCATTTACAAGGTCAAAATAGCCCAGAGCAGGTAAACTCCCCATTTTGCCAATTTTCATGTGCTATATTCCATAGCATTTTATGGTGACCCAAAATTTTGACGTCATTATTGCGAAAAACATAGATAGACCTCCATTAAGACCTTAGTTGAGGAGCCAGTTGGTCGCCACAGCCAAAACAACTTATTTACAAGGTCAAATGAGCCTAGAGCAGGTAAACCCCCAATTTTGCTGATTTTCGTGTGCTATAATCCATGGCATTTTATGGTGACCCATAATTTCGACGTCATTTTTTCCAAAAACTTACATGGACCTCTGTTTAGACCTTAGCTATGGAGCCAATTGGTCGCCACAGCCAAAACGGCCCATTTACAAGGTCAAACAAGTACATAGCAGGTAAACCCCATATTTTGCTAATTTTCGTCTGCTATAGTCCACGACATTTTATAGTGACCAGGAATTCCAACATCAGCTTTGCCAAAAATTGCATTGACCTCCGTTAAGGCCTTAACGATGGAGTTAGTTGCTCTCCATATTCAAAATGACCTATTTACAAGGTCAAACGAACCCAGAGCAGGTAAACCTTCAATTTTACTAATTTTTGTGTGCTATAGTCCACAAAATTTAATGTTGACCTAGGATTTCGATGTCATTTTTGCCAAAAACTTACATGGACCTCCTTTAAGACCTTAGCTATAGAGCCAGTGGGTCACCACGACAGAAACAACCCATTTATAAGGTCAAACGAGCCCTGAGCTGGTAATCCCCCCATTTTGCCGATTTTTATGTGCTATAGTCCACGACATTTTATGGTTACCCGTAATACCGATGTCATTTGAACCAAAAGCTTACACGGACCCAGGTTAAATGAGCACATTTACAAGGTAAAACCAGCTCTAGTTACTTGCTCTGGGCTGGTTTGACCTTTAGAATAGGTCGTTTTGTCCGTGAGGGCCAACTGGCTCCATAGCTAAGGTCTTTACAGATGTCCATGAAAAATTTCAGCAAAAGTGAGGTCAGAATTCCAAATCACGAAAATATCCATGGACTATAGCACATGAAAATCGACAAAATGTGGGGTTTACCTACTTCGAGGCTCGTTTCACCTTAAAAATGGGCCGTTTTAGCTATGCTGGCCAACTGGCTCCATAGATAAGGTATTAAAGGACGTCCATGAAAAATTTTGGCAAAAATATGGCCGAAATTGCGGATCACCAAAACATTCACGGACTATAGCACACGAAAGTCGGCAAAATGGGGGGTTTACTTGCTCCGGGGCTCGTTTGACCTTGAAAATGGGTTGTTTTGGCCATGAGGGACAACATGATCAATAGCTAAGGTCTTAATGGATGTTCATGAAAACTTTTGGAAAAAATGAGGTCGGAATTCTGGATCACCAAAACAGATGGTTAACTATAGCATACGAAAATTGGTAAAATGGGGGGATTACCAGCTTCGGGGCTCATTTGATCTTGAAAATGGGTCGTTTTGGCCGTGAAGGCCAACTGGCTCCATAGCTAAAGTCTTAACGTATGTCGAAAAATTTAGTTAAAAATAAGGTCAGAATTGTAGAACACCAAAAAATCCATGTACTATAGTAGACGACTATTAGTAAAATATGGGGTTTACCTGTACCGGGGCTCGTTTAACTATGAAAATGGGTTGTTTTTGCCATGAGAGCCAACTTGATCCATAGCTAAGGTCTTGACGAACTTCCATCAAAAATTTCGGCAAAAGTAATGTTGGAATTCTAAATCACAAAAAAAAATGGTGAGCTATAGCACACGAAAATAGGCAAAATAGGGGGTTTACCCGCTCCGGGGATCATTTGACCTTGAAAATGGGTCATTTTAGTCGTGAGGACCAAATGCCTCCATATCTAAGGTCTTAAAGGATGTCTAAGAAAAGTTTTAACAAAAATGAGGTTGGAATTCCGAATCACCAAAAATCCATGGACTATAGCATACAAAAATCAGCAAAATAGGTGGTTTACCTGCTCTGGGGATTGTTTGACTTTGATATGGGCTGTTTTGGCCGTGAGGGCCAACTGGCTCCATAGTTAAGGTCTTAATGAATGTCTATTAAAAATTTAGGCAAAAATGAGGTCGAAATTCTGAATCACCAAAAAAGATAGTGAACGCTAGCACACAAAAATCAGCAAAATAGGGGGTTTACCTACTCCGGAGCTTATTTGACCTAGAAAATAGGCTATTTTGACTGTGAGGGACTACTGACTCCTTAACTAAGGTCTTAATAGACATCCATGAAAAATTTCGACAAAGATGAGGTCGTAATTCTAGATCACTAAAAAATCCATGGACTATAGCACATAAAAATCAGCAAAATGGGGCATATACTTGCTCTGGGGCTCGTTTGCCCTAGGAAATGGGTCGTTTTGGCTGTGAGGGCCAATTGGCTCCATAGCTAATGTCTTAACGGACATCGATGAAAATTTTTGGCAAAATTAAGGTTGAAATTCTGGATCACCAAAAAAGATGGTGAACTATAGCACACAAAAATCAGAAAAATGGGAGATTTAGTTGCTCCGGGGCTCATTTGACCTTGAAAATAGGTCGTTTGGGCCATGAGGGCTAAGCGGATCCATAACTAATGTCTTAATGGACGTCCAGGAATAATTTCAGCAAAAATAAGGTCGAAATTCTAGATCAGCAAAAAATATGTTGAATTATAGCAAACGAAAATCGGCAAAATAAGAGATTTACCTGCTCATGGGCACATTTGACCTTTAAAACGGGCCGTTTTGGCCGTTAGGGCCAACTGGATCCACAGCTAAGGTCTTAACAAATGTCCATGAAAAATTTTGGCAAACATGAGGTCGGAATTCTAGGTCACCAAAAAATCAATAGACTATAGCACACGAAAATCGGCAAAATAGGGGGTTTACTTCGGAGCTCCTTTGAACTTGAAAATGGGCTGTTTTGGCTGTGAGGGCCAACATGCTGTATATCTTTGGTCTTAACGGATGTCCATGAAAAATTTTGGGAAAAACTGAGGTCGAAATTCCAGATCACCAAAAAATTCATGGACTATAGTACACCAAAATCAGCAAAATGGGTGGTTTACCTGCTCCGGGGTTCGTTTGACCTTAAAAAATGGCTGTTTTAGCCGTGAGGGCCAACCAGTTTCATAGCTAAGGTCTTAACAGACGTACATGAAAAATTTCATCATAAATGAGGTCAGAATTCCGAATTACCAAAAAAGATGGTGAATTATAGTAAACAAAAATCGGCAAATGGGGTGTCTACCTTCTTCGGGGTTCAGTTGACCTTGAAAATGGGCCATTTTGGCCGTGAGGGTAAAATAGATCCATAGCTAAGGTCTGAAAGGATATCGATGAAAAATTTTGGCAAAAATGAGGACGGAATTCCGGATCACCAAAACATCCATGGACTATAGCACACAAAAATCAACAAAATGGGGGGTTTACCTACTCCGGGGATCGTTTGACCTTTAAAATGGGATGTTTTAGCCGTGAGAGATAATTGTCTCCAAAGTTAAGGTCTTAACGGACGTCCATGAAAAATTTCAGCAAAAATGAGATCAAAATTTCAGATTACCAAAAAATACATTGACTAAGTATTTATACTGTCTAAGGCATGACAAAATTATTTTGTTGTAGTAATTTAATAAATTTTTCATGTTGTTAGTATATTTATGTTTATTATTGCTTGTATCATGTTCCTATATATGATTTCTATACGTGGTGTGAGGTATTCGTTCTTTCCTATGAGTATGAGGTTTCTGATTAATATCTGGTTCGTACGTTGGTCAGCCAAATTTTGATGGTCGCTGTTGCCAAGAGGGCGTTTAGACCTGTTAATGGTGGTCCTGTAGCTAAGATGACTTTAGGAACTGAACTGTTGTAAAACCAAGAGAACCTCCCTTAGAAATCTTATTTGGATCTTTGATATCTATTTTAATATTCATTTATATACCTACTAGCATGTTAAATTTGTTGAATTACTTATTGAAATAATTTGTACTGTAAGTCCATTAGACAGTATTTTCTAAAACTATGAATACAAATCAACATACTTTAAATAATATCAATTTATCTTCTTAAGCAACTAAGATTGCTAAAGTTGAAAATGATTTACAAAAATGGAGTATACCAGAAGAACCTTTCAAAAAGATTTATCAAATCGGTAATTTTAGTTGGATTACTCGTCATAATATTAAGACTTGTGAATCTACTATTACTATTAATAACTTTCTAGAAGTTATTCATTTACTTAAAGAAAATGATATAAATCGTTATAAATCTATCTTTAATTATTTGCATATTGGTTTAGTGCAAGTTGCTGTTAAACATTTATTTAGAAAGGGACTTGATATTCCTGTTTGTGTCATCCTTCGAGATGGCAGGTTTTTGAATTTTGATGATTCTTTGTTAGTAGTTTTTCAGAGTAACCTAGCTGATGGGTCAGTTTACTTTAATTGTTATCCTAACTTTTCTTTAGACATTAATGACCCTAACGTCATGGATTTTTTGACCATCAATGTCAAAACCAAATACTTAAACAGTAAAATCAATACTCGTGAGTAGCTATTATCTACCGTGTTTACTATAGACTTATGAAAACTACCCTTGCACCAAAAGCTTATAATGAGAGCATCAAAGGTGAAACTATGCTTATGGAAGCCAACCATGAACATAGTTCTATTTTCGTTCCTCGTCTCCTCCAATGGAAAGATATACTTTCTAATAATGATTGGCGTTTTGAAAATATAACTCAACCTTTTGCATCTCATTCTGAAAGATCTCGGATTGAAAGAGTTATTCAATTTCCTGATGGGTCCATAGAACTCAAATTTCTTTACAATACAATTAGGAGATCTTCATCTAATCGAAGGTCATCCTGGTCCGCCTCTACTTCGTATCCTATGAGATTCGTTCACAGACCACCTTCTTCTTTAAAAACCTCGGAGGAAGCAGCGGATGAAGAAATTTCTATTGCTAAATTTGTAGCTAACAACATAGGTAAGGTAATAGGCGTTGACTTTTCTAGAGATATCCCTAAGGTCTTCTATCAAGATCAACCTATCAGTCCTACTGCAAGTGAGATGGAACCTCCCTAAACGGAGAAACCAGGTTGGCTTGGTATGATAAAGACATGTAAAGTCTTCAACCCAGATCCAGACATACTACACAAGATGTGGACTAATCTGGATAATCAGATTAAGAGAAAATGGTATGTAGCTACCTATACTCTTAAAGAAAGAGAATCCTTCAGATATTCTTGGATGAAAGGTATGAAAATAATACGTTGTGAAATCAAAATTCTTTAAATGGTTTGAGATGACTGGTAAGATTGAAAATCAAACCGAGTTACTACAGGTTATCATTAATAAATGGTATACTACTTCTAATAAGATTGTTAAATCTGTTACTCCTCCTCTTGAAGGTATTAACATTCCTATTGCAGGAACAATGATTAAAGCTTCCCCTTTCAAAGAGAAAAGCGATAAGACTGGTACTATACTCACTACTGCAAATATTGACAGAGCAGTAGAACAAAACAACTACTCAAACCAAATTCTTCATGTAATCTCCAAACAAATTGAAAATACAAAACCTATCTTAAGTGGAAGACCTATCCCGGCCCCAACTTCATCCAACCATAATATTGAACCTAACCCAGGATTCAAACTATCAGAATTTTCCAAAGAAAAATTCCCTAAACTTTCAGAGACCTTTGAAATCTCAGGAAATAACCTTATTGACCAAATAAATGAACAACTTACCAAATTCTAAGTCTCTAAGCAAGAAGACAAAACTCAAAACAAGGTTTCTACCCTTCAAGAGAAATCCGTTACAACCACTCAGGATAAAGACATCCTTCTTCAAAAGTCATCCAATGATAGATTCCATAACCGGAAAAATTATCATAGTCGACCCTCTTTCCCAGACTTGCAGTATGAGGAAAATGCTTTCTTATCTACTTCTTCTCATGAAGGAAGAAGCATAACTGAATGGAATATTGATGGTCTTGCAGAACATAAAATTTACAATAAACTCCATGAGATGGGAGTAGCCATTACAGCTTACAAAATGAGAGGATCAGCAAATAAAGAAGTTGCTACTATGATTGCTACAGGATTCACCGGCATGATAAAACATTGGTGGGATAACTACTGCAAAGATGAGACCAAGTAACTCATCAATAATGCCACATCAACAAAAACAATTGTAAAGTTTGAAGAAAACAACCAAAGTACTTCTCAAGTCACTAGAGAAGATGTTTGTGCAACTTTGTTATATCCTATAGCGAAGCATTTCATTGGCAAACCAAAGTTATTTCAAGATAGAAGTCTCCAAATCTTGAATAATCTCAGCTGTCCAAACTTAGACAGTTTTATACATTATAAGCATGCTTTCCTTAATAAAGTAATTCTTAGACCAGATTGCCACCTGGATTTTTGGAAGGAACGCTTTATTAGCGGATTACCTCCTCTCTTCACTGATAAGGTAAGCACTAAGATTCAAGATTGCAATGACGGTCACATTCCTTATAGCAGTTTAACACATGGGGATTTGGTAAGCACCATAAATGTTGTAGGATTGGAACTCTGCACAGACATTAAGCTAAAGCATCAGCTTAAGAAAGAGCAATCATCTTCAAGACATGAGCTTGGGAGCTTTTGTAGAGATTTTGGTTTTATCACTCCACCTGACGATGTGAAGAAAGATAAAAAAAAGAAAAGAAATCTCATAGGAAAAAATCTCGAAGAAGAGATGATTCTACAAAACCTAAGAAAAGAAGGTCCAAGAGACCTAGAGATTCCAAGACAAATGTCTGTTGGACTTGTGGTAAGGCAGGTCACAAAGCCAATGAATGTCGATCATAAACCAAGAAGAAAAAGATCAATCTTCTTGGCATAGCTGATGAAACCAAAGGTAAACTTTTAGCTATACTTGATGAACCTTTTTCTGAATCTTCAGGTACATCTAATGAATACAGCAATGACGGAGACATTAATCTCGACTATGAATCAGACGAAAGCCAATCAAGAAATAATTGCGCCTGTATTGAAGCATTTTGTACTTGTGATAATATGCATACTATCAGGGTTCTTTCGAATCATTCAAAAGAAGCTCTATTTGATGTTACTCAGCACATAACTAATGATGAGGTTAGGAATCGTTTTCTCTTGGAACTCAAAAGCATCATCCTCAACACTGACAAACCTAAATCTCATCTAGTTGTTGAACCTTTCAGCATGAAGCAGATAATAAATCATTCGGAAAAGCAAGTTGAACCAACTATCTCCGATCTTCGTCATGAAGTATCTAACCTCAAAGATGAGATTAGAGATATCAAATCTAGACTAGGAAACGTTGAAATGGATGTTCTTACTGAATAGATTCTCAAGAAGGCCAATTTACAGGAGCAGGATTCAGGACATGAATCTACCCAAGATGATGACATTGAGTCTATCAACAATGACCATTTGGCTGAACCTATTATCACCAATACCGGTAATAATCCTTCTACCTCAGTAGCAGCAGAAGTAATGGTAATATCTTCAATACGGCTTCAGATTCATCATATTCCAGTTAAAATTGTAGTTAGTAAACATTTTGTTATTAACAAAATTGTTTTGCTTGACAGTGGTGCAGATCGGAACTGCATAGTAAAAGGTATAGTCCTTATGAAGTATTTGCAAAAAAGTACTTCAAAATTATACTCTGCTACAGGAGAATTTTTGAAAATTAATTATAAGCTTTCTAAAGCTCATATTTGTAATAATGGCATTTGTTTAACAAATGATTTCATAATTACTGAAGATATCAATAAAGATATTATTCTCGAAATACCTTTTATTACTCAGATAAAACCTTTTTATATGGATTTAAATGGTATTAATACTACTATACTTGGAAAAGAATTACATTTTCCTTTTGTTAAAACTCTTTCACAAGATGAAATTGATTTTATTAGAAACCACACTATTTTTCATATTAATAACCTTTCACAACATATCACCTTTTTAAAGGATGAAATTCGTGTTAAGAAAATCGAACAGATTTTAAAAACCCAGAGATGGTTACTAAGATAGCTAAACTTTGTGAGTTTTGAAAAAGAAATATGTTCAGATTTTCCTAATTCATTTTGGGAACGCAAGAAACATATCGTTTCCCTACCATACATTGATGGATTCAATGAACAGGCTATTTAAACTAAAGCTAGGCCTATTCAAATGAATCATGAAATGATGGAATTTTGCAAGAAAGAGATTGACACTCTTTTACAAAATAAGATCATCAGGGTTTCTAAATCTCCTTGGAGTTGTTCTGCTTTCTACGTTAACAATAAAGAGATTATATTTATGATATGTTAATCTTTTCAGAGAACATTGATTATTCTTATATGTCAATAGTTTATATTTATGATATGCTAATCTTTTCAGAGAACATTGATTCTCACTTTAAACATCTTAATACATTTTTTAAAATTGTTAAAAATAATGGTTTAGTAGTAAGTACTAAGAAAATGGTTCTATTCCAAACTACTATCAGATTTTTAGGACATGATCTTTATCAAGGAACCTATAAACCTATTCGCAAGGCCATCGAGTTCTCTTCCAAGTTTCCTAATGAAATTCCTAATAAAACTCAGCTTCAGAGATTTTTAGGAAGTTTAAATTACATTACTGATTTTATTCCCAAAGTCAGACATGTTTGTGAGCCTTTGTACAAAAGACTCAGAAAAAATCCTGTCCCTTGGAGTTTTGAACAAACTGAGGCTGTCATTAAAGTTAAAGCCTTAGTTTAAAATATTCCCTGTTTAGGAATCCCCAATCCTAATGCTTTTATGATTGTCGAAACTGACGCATCTGATGCAGGTTATGAAGGCATTCTTAAACAAAAAATAGATCTTGAATCTACAGAACAACTTGTTCATTTTACATTCGAAATCTGGAATTCTGCTCAAAAGAATTATTCAACAGTGTAAAAGAAATTTTAGCTATAGTGCTATGTATCACTAAATTCCAAGATGATCTTATTAACAAAGAATTTTCATGAAGAGTAGATTGCAAATCTGCTAAGGAAATTATACAAATAGATGTTAAAAATCTTGTTTCAAAGCAAATCTTTGCTAGATGGCAAGCTCTACTATCTAGATTTGATTTTAGAATTGATTTTATGAAAGGAGAAGAAAATTCTCTTCCTGATTTTCTAACCCGTGAATTTTTGCAGGGTAAAAATGAGGCCATTTAAACCGGTCACTCCTTCTAAAGGAGAAGAACTTCAAAAGCAAAAATGGCTAGACCATTTACCCTTCCCCAGTTACTTCCAAAACAGGAATATCCACAGAGGCCTACAGCCCCTTTCCAAAACAAATTTTCAGTTCTAGCCGAGTTTCCAAAGCTCCTTCTACAACACTAACTCAGCCTCCAAAGTTACTTGGTCCACCCCAACCAAAGCTGATCAACCTTAGACCAGCGAAACCATTAGACAAAGGAGCTTCTTCTAGTTCTATCCAATCCAAACAGAGTTATGAAATGAAAACTCCAAAATCATTTGCCCAAGCAGTTAACCAGAGTTAACAAAAACTATTCCCAAAACCACTAACCCAAAGGAAGAATCTTTTGATTTTTTGACTTCGCAGGTATTGCCAATTATGGCATTAAACAAGGAGTATGGGAATATTGAGATACAACAGCTACTCAAACCTTGCTATATAGACTCAAATTTTGTGGATACTGACAATCCACTTAAGATAAGAAGATTCTATGAAGCCATTCTTGTTGGTACTGATTTTATTGAGATCGAGCATTCCAGGGATGTGAACAATCCCTCTATTGTTGAATATTCAAGGTTTACTATTAAAAGAATCTTGGATCCATTTGAATGGTTTGCAGACCATTTACATACACCGATTGCGTTATCAGTAACTCATCGTCCACAGACTTATAATTGGTATGATTATAAAGCAGTATGGATGAATTTTCTTTATCTACGACCAAGACATACTTGGTTTATAAAGTAAAACCCAAGCATTGTTAAAGCCATTATACCAAAGATGGTTTTACGAATAGTGGAATTTATTCGGAGGAACCAAGGAAGTTCTCCCTCAGCAATTTCTCAACAGGTTTGAAGAATTTCAGATCAAGGAAGAAATCTCCACTTTACCTGAGCATATTAAATTATGCAAATATTATGTTCAAAAAAGAATATCATATATTATTACTTGGAATTTTTCTAAGAATAATATTGATCGAATCTAATATTTCTGTAAGCAAATCCAGGTTAAAGGTTGGGTCCCCAAACAACCTAACACTAAAGTCCAGTCTCGCAACAAGGCCAGTTCATAAAGTTCTTCAAAGAATTCTTCCAAAGAAGCACTTAGGAAGAAACAGAAATAAGCACTGGAAAATCTAGAAAAATATGATGAAGATCAAATCATGAAAATGATTGAAGAAGCAGCTTCAATAGAAGGCGGCAATGAAGACAATGGAGACATGTGTAATCCCAAAGGATTGGCTTTGGCTTACATGGATCCCAACTATGAATAATATAAGACTTCTTTGGAAAAGTAGAGGAAAAGCCAGAATTCCTTCTTCCAAAGTAAAGACTTTCATTATTCGATTTAGGCATCTTTAGAAAAGCCAAACGACAAAACTTTGAATAAAGCTAATCTCCATTATCTCCAAATATAAAAAGAATATTCCCACTCAGCCACTCTTTTACAAAAGAAGTAGGCCCTCATATTTCCACTATGAAGAAAGTTATTCTCCAATAACTCTACTTTAATCGTAGACCCCTCTTTTAGTGTCGGCAACATCCTAGCCCTCCATTTGTAAGTCTAAGATGCAAAGACACTATCACCTTCTCCTATATAAGGAGACCTCATTTCTCTTATAGAGCATCAGAAAATTTAGTTATCTCTAAATCACTCTAAAAGCTCTCTCTCTATGTACTATTTCTCCATGTTGGATATGCAATAAACTTCAGTTTCTTGTAAGTGTTTCTTCTTAGTTTTCTTCTTTTTAATTCCACATACTTAAGATCCTTTATATCGTTAAGACCTTAACTATGGAGCCAGTTGGCCCTCACGGTCAAAACAGCCCATATCAAAGTCAAACGATCCCCAGAGCAGATAAACCACCTATTTTGTCAATTTTCGTGTGCTATAGTCCATGAATTTTTGGTGATTCGGAATTCCGACCTCATTTTTGTTGAAACTTTTCTTGGACGTCCGTTAAGACCTTAGCTATGGAGGTAGTTGGTCCTCATAACTAAAACAACCCATTTTCAAGGTTAAATGATCCCCGAAGTGGGTAAACCCCCCATTTTGCCTATTTTCGTGTGCTATAGTTCACCATATTTTTTGGTGATACAAAATTTTGACCTCATTTTTGCCGAAATTTTTGATGGACTTCCGTTAAGACCTTAGCTATGAATCAAGTAGGCTCTCATGGAAAAAACAACCTATTTTCATGGTCAAATGAGCCCTGGTGCAGGTAAACCCCACATTTTACTGATAGTCATGTGCTATAGTACATAGATTTTTTGGTGTTCTACAATTCTGACCTTATTTTTAACTAAATTTTTCAAGGACGTATGTTAAGACCTTAGCTATGGAGACAGTTGGCCCTCACGATCAAAACGACCCATTTTCAAGGTCAAATAAGCCTCGAAGCTGGTAATCCCCCCTTTTTACCAATTTTTGTATGCTATAGTTAACCATTTATTTTGGTGATCCGAAATTCCAACCTCATTTTTTCCAAAATTTTTCATGAACATCCGTTAAGACTTTAGCTATTGAGCATGTTGTCCCTGATGGCCAAAATGACCCATTTTCAAGGTCAAACGAGCCCCGGAGCAGGTAAACCCCCTATTTTATCGACTTTCGTGTGCTATAGTCCATGGATTTTTTGGTGATTCGGAATTCTGGCCTTTTATTTGCCAAACATTTTCATGGACGTCCATTAAGACCTTATCTATGAAACCAGTTGGCCAGCATAACTAAAACGACCCATTTTCAAGGTCAAACGAGTCTCGAAGCAGGTAAATCCCATATTTTGCCCATTTTCACGTGCTATAGTCCATGGATATTTTCGTGATCCAAAATTCTGACTTCACTTTTGCCAAAATTTTTCATGGACGTCCGTAAAGACTTTAGCTATGGAGCTAGTTGGCCCTCATGGACAAAATGATCCATTTTAAAGGTTAAACAAGCCTCGGAGCAAGTACACCCCCATTTTGCCGATTTTCGTGTTCTATAGTCCATAGATTTTTTGGTGATCCGAAATTTCAATCTCATTTTTTTCAAAACATTTCATGGACGTCTGTTAAGACCTTATTTGTTGAGCCAGTTGGCCCTCCAGCCAAAATGACCCATTTTTAAGGTCAAATGAGCCTCGGAGCAGGTAAATCCCCTATTTTGCCGATTTTTGTGTGCTATATTTCACCGCCTTTTTGGGTGATCTGAAATTTCGACCTTATTTTTTCTGAAATTTTTGATGGACGTCTGTTAAGACTTTTGTTATGGATCCAGTTGGCCCTCACAACAAAAATGGCCCATTTTCAAGGTCGAATGAGCCCCCAGGTAAATCCCCATTTTTCAATTTTCGTGTGCTATAGTTCACCAACTTTTTTGGTGATCCAAAATTTCGACCTCACTTTTACCAAAACTTTTCATGAACGTCCGTTAAGACCTTAGATATGTAGCTGGTTGGCCCTCACGGCCAAAATGACTTATTTTCACTGTCAAATAAACCCGGAGCAAGTAATCCCCCCATTTTGCCTATTTTCGTGTGCTATAGTTCGTCATCTTATTTGGTGATTCCGAATTTTGACGTCATTTTAGCCAAAATTGTTCATGGACGTCTGTTAAGACCTTAGCTATGGAGCCAGTTGGCCCTTATGGACAAAACGATCCTTTTTAAAGGTCAAACGATCCCAGGAATAGGTAAACTTAACATTTTGCTGATTTTCGTGTGCTATAGTCCATGGATTTTTATGTGATCTAGAATTTCGACCTCATTTTTGCTGAAATTTTTCATGGACATCCGTTAAGACCTTAACTATAGAGCCAGTTCACCTTCACGACCAATTTAGCCCATTTTCAAGCTTAAACGAACCTCGAAGCAGGAAAACCCCACATTTTGTCATTTTTCGTGTGCTATAGTCCATAGATTTTTTGGTGATTCGAAATGTCGTTCGAAATTTCTCATGGAAATCCGTTAAGACCTTAGCTATGGAGCTAGTTATCCCTCACGGCTAAAATAGCCCATTTCCAAGTTCAAACGATCCCCAGAGCAGGCAAACCCCTGATTTTGTCAATTTTAGTTTAGTATAATACATGAAATTTTGGTGATCCAGAATTTCGACCTCATTTTTGCCGAAATTTTTTATGGTTGTCCGTTAAGACTTTATATATGAATCTAGATGGCCATCACGACAAAAAGGGCCCATTTTCAAGGTCAAAGAGCCCAGAGCAGGTAGACCCCTATTTTTGAATTTTCGTGTGCTATAGTACACCATCTTTTTGGTGATCCAAGATTTTGACCTCATTTTCTTCGTAATTTTTCATGGGCATCCATTAAGACCTTACCTATTGAGTCAGCTGGCTCTCACGGCCAAAATGGCCTATTTTCATGGTCAAACATGGCACATATCAGGTAAACCCCCTATTTTACCTATTTTCGTATGCTATAGTCCATGGATTTTTTGGTGATCCAGAATTCCGACCTCATTTTTGCCAAAATTTTTTATAGACATTTTTTAAGACCTTAGCCATGGAGCCAGTTGGCCCTCACAACTAAAATGACCCATTTTCAAGGTCAAACAAACCTTGGAGCAGGTAAACCCCCCATTTTGCCAATTTCATGTGCTATATTCGACAGATTTTTTGGTGATCCAGAATTACGACCTCATTTATTCCAAAGTTTTTTATGTACATCCGTTAACACCTTATCTACGGAGCTAGTTGGCCCTCACGGCCAAAATGACCCATTTTCAAGGTCAAACAAGCCCTGGAGCAAGAAACCCCCCCCCCCCGCCCCATTTTACCATTTTCGTGTGCTATATTTAACAGATTTTTTGGTGATCTAGAATTTCGACCTTATTTTTTATGAAAGTTTTTATGGACGTTCGTTAAGACCTTAGTTATAAAGAAAGTTGGCCCTCACAGCCAAAATGGCCCATTTTTAAAGTCAAACGATCCTAGAGCAAGTAAACCCCCCATTTTTTCGATATTCAGGTGCTATAATCCATGGATTTTTCGATGATTAATAATTCTGAACTCATATTTACCAAAATTTTTCATGGACATCCATTAAGACCTTAGCTATGGAGCCAGTTTCCCCTCATGGCTAAAACGGCTAATGTTCAATGTCAAATGAACCCTGGAGCAGGTAAACCCACAATTTTACAGATTTTTGTGTGCTACAGTTCACTATCTTTTTTTGGTGATTTGTAATTTCGACCTCATTTTTGTCTAAATTTTTAATAGACATTCGTTAAGGCCTTAACTATAGAGCCAGTTGGCCCTCACGGCCAAAACAACCCATTTCAAAGTCAAACGATCCCCGGAGCAGGTAAACCACCTATTTTGGTGATTCAAAATTTTGACCTCATTTTTTCTGAAACTTTTCTTGGACGTTCGTTAAGACCTTAGCTATGGAGGCAGTTGGTCCTCACGACTAAAACAATCCATTTTCACGGTCAAATGATCCCCAAAGCTGGTAAACCCTCCATTTTGCCTATTTTCGTGTGCTATAGTTCACCATCTTTTTTGGTGATACAGAATTCCGACCTCATCTTTGTCGAATATTTTGATGGGCGTCCGTTAAGGCCTTAGCTGTGGAGCGAGTTGGCTCTCATGGCAAAAACAACCCATTTTCATGGTCAAACGAGCCCCATGTAGGTAAACCCTATATTTTATTGATAGTTGTGTGCTATAGTACATGGATATTTTGGTGTTCTGCAATTTCAACCTCATTTTTCACAAAATTTTCCATGGACGTATGTTAAGACCTTAGCTATGGAGCCAATTGGCCCTCACGACCAAAACGGCCCATTTTCAAGATCAAATGAGCCTCGGAGCTAGTAAACCCCTTATTTTACCAATTTTCGTATGCCATAGTTAACCATCTGTTTTGGTGATCCGAAATTCCGACCTCATTTTTTTCAAAATTTTTCATGGTCATCCGTTAAGACCTTAGCTATAGAGCCTATTGTTCCTCATGGCCAAAACGGCCCATTTTCAAGGTCAAACGAGCCCCGGAGAAGGTAAACCCCCAATTTGCTGATTTTCGTGCGCTATCGTCCGTGGATTTTTTGGTGATTCGGAATTTCGGCCTTATTTTTGCCAAAATTTTTATGGACATCTGTTAAGACCTTAGCTATGGAGCTAGTTGGCCAACACTGCTAAAACAGTCCCATTTCAAGGTCAAACGAGCCTCGAAGCTAGTAAACCCCACATTTTGCCGATTTTTGCGTGCTATAGCCATGAATTTTTTTGTGATCCGGAATTCTAACCTCACTTTTGCTAAAAAATTTCATGGGCATCCGTAAAGACCTTCGTAAGGAGTAAGTTGGCCCTCACGGATAAAACGGCCCATTTTCAATGTCAAAGTAGTCTCGAAGCAAGTAAACCCCCCATTTTGACGATTTTCGTGTGCTATAGTCCATGGATTTTTAGTTGATCCAGAATTTCAATCTCATTTTTGCCAAATTTTTTTATGGACGTTTGTTAAGACCTTAGCTATGGAGCCAGTTGGCCCTCATGGCCAAAACGGCCCATTTTCAAGGTCAAACGATCCCTGGAGCGGGTAAACCCTCAATTTTGTCAATTTTCGTGTGCTATAGTAAATGGATTTTTTGGAAATCTGGAATTTCGATCTCTTTTTTGCCAAAATTTTTCATGGACATCTGTTAAGACTTTAACTGTAGAGCCAGTTGGCCCTCACAGCTAAAACAACCCATTTTAAATGTCAAACGAATCTCGAAGTAGGTAAACCCCCCATTTTGCCAATTTTTATGTGCTATAGTCCATGTATTTTTTGGTGATCTGGAATACCGACCTCCTTTTTGCTGAACATTTTCATGGATGTCTGTTAAGACCTTAGCTATGGAGCTAGTTGGCCCTCACGGCCAAAATGACCCATTCTCAAGGACAACTGAACCCTGGAGAAGGTAGACACCCCATTTGCCGATTTTCGTGTGCTATAATTCACCATCTTTTTTGGTGATCTGGAATTCTGACCTCATTTATGATGAAAATTTTTCATGTACGTCTGTTAAGACCTTAGATATTGAGCCAATTGGCCTTCACAGCCAAAACGGCCCATTTTCAAGTTCAAAGGAGCTCCGGAGCAGGTAAACCCCTAATTTTGCCATTTTTTGCGTGCTATACTTCTCACATCTCTATGACTCTTTGTTCTCATGACCTCAAAATGATTGACTACATTCAATATAAAAGAGAAAAAAAGATTTATCCCCCTATTCAACTACCCATCCAAGAGCATTTGGCTTCAGAGTACTTTTTTTTTTCTTCTTTGGACTGCATAAATCTTATTTTTCAACCCAAAGGAGGATAATAATTATGCCAATTCTCCCTAAAAATCTCTTCAGGTGATCAAGGGGGACTCTCTTTTTTAGTAGATGAGATTAGGATTAAAGGTATTATCTCAACGCCTCTTTTCTCTGGCTTGCTCTTTCAAATCCAATTTTGGCCTACAGTAATGTAATCGATATTTCATCTCCTAAATTATTTTTTCTATGAAAGTAAGAGGTGGAAAGTTTTATTAGATATTCTGCCTTATTCCATGAGATCTAGAAGCACTTCTGTAACTTTCTCTCTTCCCTAACGTTCTTTTTTTTTACTTTTTTCAAAGGGCAATGAAGGCCTTCCTTATAAGTTCTTGCTCGATTGAAAGGATATAACACATACAAAACCTTCACTTCGTTGACTTTATGAGGTCTAACCTTCACCACGACATTAGTGGCTTAGCTAGTCCATGAATTTATTGGTGATCCAAAATTTCGACCTTATTTTTGCTGAAATTTTTCATGGACGTCCATTAAAACCTTAGTTATGGTGCCAGTTGGCCCTCACAGCCAAAACAACCCATTTTCAAGGTCAAACGAGCCCCGGAGCAGGTAAACCCCCTATTTTGCTGATTTTCATGTATAGTCCATGGATTTTTTGGTGATCTAGAATTCCGACATCATTTTTATCAAAATTTTTCATGGACGTCTGTTAATACCTTAACTATGGAGCCAATTGGCCCTAACGGCCAAAACGACCCATTTTCAAGGTCAAATGAGCCCCAGAGTAGGTAAATATCCCATTTTGCAGATTTTCATGTACTATAGTTCATTATTTTTTTGGCGATCCAAAATTCCGACCTCATTTTTACCAAAATTTTTCATGGACGTCTGTTAAGGCGTTAGCTATGGAGCCAATTGGCCCTCATGGAAGAAACGACCCATTTTGAAGGTCAAACAATCCCATGAGCAGGTAAACCCTACATTTTGCCGATTTTCATGTGCTATAGTCCATGGATTTTTTTGTGATCCGAAATTCCAATCTCATTTTTTGCCAAAATTTTTCATGGACGTCTATTAAGACATTAGATATTGAGCCAGTTGTCCTTCACGACCAATTTGGCCTATTTTCAAGGTCAAACGAGCCCCAGAGCAGGTAAACCCCACATTTTGTCGTTTTTATGTGCTGTAGTCCATTGATTTTTTGTTGATCTAAAATTCCATTCAAAATTTTTCATGGACATCCTTTAAGACCTTATCTATGGAGCTAGTTAGCCCTCACGGCTAAAATGACCCATTTTCAAGGTCAAATGATCCCCAGGGCAGGTAAACCATCCCATTTTGCCGATTTTCATGTGCTAAGTACATGAAATTTTGGTGATCCACAATTTCGACCTCATTTTTGCAAAAATTTTTCATGGTCATCCATTAAGATTTAGCTATGTATCCAGATGGCCCTCACGGCAAAAAAGGCCCAGTTTCATGGTCAAAGAGCCCCAAAGCAAGTAAATCCCTTATTTTCTGATTTTTGTGTGCTATAGCTCACTATTTTTTTTTGGGTGATCTAGGATTTCGACCTCATTTTCTTTAAAAATTTTCATGGACATCTGTTAAGACCTTAGTTATGGAGCCAGTTGGCCCTCACGACGAAAACAACCCATTTTCATGGATAAACGAGGCACATAGCAGGTAAACCCCCCTTTTTGCCTAATTTTGTGTGCTATATAGTCAATGCATTTTTGCTGATCCAAAATTCAGACCTCATTTTTGCCAAAAATTTTTTATGGACGTTCTTTAAGACCTAAGATATAGAGAAATTTGTCCCTCACAGCAAAAACGGCCCATTTTCAATGTCAAAGAATACAGAGCAGGTAAACCCCCTATTTTCTGATTTTCATATGCTATGCTTCACCATCTTTTTTGGTGATCCAGAATTTCAAACTTATATTTGCCAAAACTTTTCATAGACATCCGTTAAGACCTTGGCTATAGAGCCATATGACCCTCACGGCCAAAACGGCACATTTTCATAGTCAAACGAGCCCCAGAGTAGGTTTTTCCTGTGCTATAATCCATGAAATTTTTGGTGATCCAGAATTTCGACCTCATTTTTGCCAAACTTTTTTATAGACATCCATTAAGACCTTAGGTATGGAGCCAATTGGCCCTAACGGCCAAATCGACTCATTTTCAAGGTCAAACGAGCCCCAAAGCAGGTAAACCCCTCATTTTGCCGATTTTCGTGTGCTATATTCCATGGATTTTTTGGTAATCCGGAATTCCAACCTATTTTTGTCGAATTTTTTTATGGACATCCGTTAAGACCTTAGCTATGGAGCAAGTTGTCCTCACAGCCAAAACGGCGCATTTTCAAAGTCAAACGATCCCCGGAGCAGGTAAACCCCCATTTTGCCAGTTTTTGTGTGCTATAGTTAATGGATTTTTTGGTAATTCAGAATTCCGATCTCATTGTCTCTGAAATTTTTCATAGACGTCCGTTAAAACTTTAACTGTGGTGCCATATGGCCCTTACAACTAAAACAACCCATTTTAAAGGTCAAACGATCCCCAAAGTAGGTAAACCCCCTAATTTGCCAATTTTTGTGCACTATAGTCGATGAATTTTTTGGTGATCCAAAATTTCAATATCATTTTGACGAAATTATTCATGGACATCCATTAAGACCATTGTTATGGAGCTCAACCCATTTTCAAGGTCAACTAAACCTCAGAAAAGGTAGACACATTTGCCAATTTCGTGTGCTACAATTCACCATATTTTTTGCTAATTCGGAATTCTGACCTCATTTATGATGAAATTTTCATTTACGTCCATTAACACCTTAGATATAGAGTTGGTTGGCACTCACGGCCAAAATGACCATTTTTTAAGGTCAAACGAGCCTCGGAGCAGGTAAACCCCTAATTTTGCCGATTTTAGCTTGCTATAGTCAATGGATTTTTCGGTGATCCAGAATTTTGACCTTACTTTTGCTGAAATTTTTTGTGGATGTCCGTTTAAACCATAGCTATGGATCTAGTTGGCCCTCACGGCAATATTGGCCTATTTTCAAGATCAAACAAGCCCCGAAGCAGGTAATCCCCATACTTTATCGATTTTCGTATGCTAAAGTCCATAGATTTTTTGGTGATCCGAAATTTCGTTCGCATTTTTGCCAAAATTTTTCATGGACATCCGTTTAAACCTTGGCTATGGAAATAGTTGGCTCTCACAGCTAAAACAACCTATTTTCAAGGTCAAATGATCCCCGAAGCAGGTAAACCACCCATTTTGTCGATTTTCGTGTGCTATAGTCCACGAAATTTTTCTGATCCAGAATTTCGACCTCATTTTAGAAAAAAAATTTCATGGACGTCCGTTAAGACCTTAGTTGTGGAGCCAGTTGGCCCTCACGAACAAAACGTTCCATTTTCAAGGTCAACTGAGCCCCAGAACTGGTAAACCCCACATTTTGCCCATTTTCGTGTGCTATAGTTCGTAGATTTTTTGGTGATCCGAAATTCCGACTTTATTTTTGCCAAAATTTTTCATGGATATCTGTTACGACCTTATCTATGGAGCCAATTTGCCCTCACGACCAAAACGACCCATTTTCAAGATCAAACAAGCACTAGAGCAGGTAAACCCCCCATTTTGCCGATTTTTGTGTGTTATAGTCCATGAATTTTTTAGTGATGCAGAATTTCGACCTCATTTTTGCCTAAATTTTAATGGACGTCTATTAAGACCTTAACTATTGAGCCAGTTGGCCCTACCGGCCAAATTGACCCATTTTCAAGGTCAAACGAGCATTGGAGTAGGTAAAACCCACATTTTGCCAATTTTCGTATGCTATAGTCCATGTATTTTTTGGTGATCCTAAATTCTGACCTAATTTTTGCCTAAATTTTTAATGGACATCCGTTAAGACCTTAGCTACGAAGCTAGTTGGCCTTCACAGCCAAAAAGGCCTGTTTTCAAGGTTCAGAGTAGGTAAATCTCCCATATTGCCAGTTTTCGTGTACAATAGTTCACCATATTTTTTTGGTGATCCGAAATTCCGACCTTATTTTGGCCAAAATCTTTCATGGACGTCCATTAAGACCTTAGTTGTGGAGCCAGTTCGGCCTCATGGCCAAAATGACTCATTTTGAAGGTCAAATGAGCCCCGGAGTAGTTAAACCCCTCATTTTGCCAATTTTCATTTGCTGTAGTTCACCATATTTTTTGGTGATTCGGAATTACGACCTCATTTTTGCGAAAATTTTTCATGTACGTCTGTTAAGACCTTAGCTATGGAGCTTGTTGGCCCTCACAGCCAAAACGACCCATTTTCAAGATCCAACGAGCCTGGAGCAGGTAAACCCCCATTTTGTCGATTTTCGTGTGCTATATTCAACAGATTTTTTGGTGATTAGAAGTTTGACCTCATCTTTTATGAAATTTTTCATGGACATCCGTTAAGACCTTAGCTATGGAGCAAGTTGGTCCTCACGGCCAAAACGGCTCATTTTCAAGGTCAAACGATCCCCAAAGCAAGTAAACCCCATATTTTTCCTATTTTTGGGGGCTATAGTCCATGTATTTTTTGATGATCTAGAATTTCGGCCTCATATTTGCCAAAATTTTTCATGGACGTCCGTTAAAATCTTAGCTATGGAGCCAGTTGGCCCTCACAACCAAAACGACCAATTTTCAAGGTTAAACAATCACCAGACCAAGTAAACCCCCCTTCCCCATTTTTCTAATTTTCGGGTGCTATAGTCTATCTATTTTTTGATGATCCAGAATACCGACCTCATATTTGCTACAATTTTTCATGAAAGTTCGTTAAGACATTTGATATGGAGCCAATTTGCCCTCATGGCATAAACGGCCCATTTTCAAGGTCAAATGATCACTGGAGTAGGTAAACCCCCCATTTTATCGATTTTCATGTGCTATAGTTTACTATCTTTTTTGGTGATCCAAAATTTCAATCTCATTTTTGCTGAAATTTTTCACAAACGTCTGTTAAGACCTTAGCTATGGAGCTAATTGGCCCTCACAACCAAAACAACCCATTTCAAAGTCAAATGATCCCCGGAGCAGGTAAATCCCCTATTTTTCTGATTTTCGTGTGCTATAGTCCATGAATTTTTTGGTGATCCAGAATTTCGACCTCATTTTTGTCGAAACTTTTCTTAGATGTTCGTTAAGACCTTAGCTATAGAGGCAGTTGGTCCTTATGGCCAAAACAACCCGTTTTCAAGGTCAAATGATCCCTGGAGCGGGTAAAGCCCCCATTTTGCCTATTTTCGTATGCTATACAGTTCACCATCTTTTTTGGTGATACAAAATTCCGCCCTTATTTTTTACAAAGTTTTCCATGGTCCTCTGTGAAGACCTTAAATATGGAGCTAGTTTGTTCTCACGGCAAAAAGAGCCCATTTTGATGGTCAAACGAGCCCCTTTGTAGGTGAACCCCACTATTTGACTGATAGTCGTGTGCTTATAGTACATGGATTTTTTGGTGTTCTACAATTTCGACCTTATTTTTCACAAATTTTTTTAAGGATGTACGTTAAGACCTTAGCTATGGAGTCAGTTGGCCATGACGGCCAAAACGGCCCATTTTCAAGATCAAATGAGCCCTAGAGCTGGTAAACCCCCTATTTTACCAATTTTCATATGCTATAGTTAACTATCTATTTTGGTGATTCGGAATTCCGACCTCATTTTTTCCAAATTTTTTCATGGGCATTCGTTAAGACCTTAGCTATGGAGCCTGTTGGCCCTTACAACCAATTTGACCCATTTTAAAGGCCAAACAAGCTCCGAAATAGGTAAACCCCACATTTTGCCGATTTTCGTGTGCTATAGTCCAGGATTTTTTGGTTATCCAGAATTCCAGCCTATATTGGCCGAATTTTTTTCATGGACGTCCATTAATACCTAAGCTATGGAGAAAGTTGGCCCTCACAACCAAAATTGCCCATTTTCAAGGTCAAACGATCCCCGAAGCAAGTAAACCCCCATTTTGCCAATTTTCGTGTTCTATAGTCAATGGATTTTTTGGTAATCCAGAATTCCAATTTCATTTTTGCCAAAAATTTTCATGGATGTTCGTTACTGTGGTGCCAGTTGGCCCTCACGACTAAAACAACCCATTTTAAAGGTCAAACAATCCCCAAAGTTGGTGAACCCCCTATTTTGCCGAGTTTTGTGTGCTATAGTCAATGGATTTTTTGGTGATCACCAATTCTGACCTCATTTTTGCCAAAATTATTCATGGATGTCTATTAAGACCTTAACTATGGAGCTAGTTGGCCCTCACGACTAAAACAACCCATTTTCAAGGTCAACCGAACCCCGGAGAAGGTCAACACCCCATTTGCCGATTTTCGTGTGCTACAATTCACAATATTTTTTGGTTATTCGGAATTCTGACCTCATTTATGATGAAAATTTTCATGTACATTCGTTATGACCTTAGCCATGGAGCTGGTTGGCCCTCACGGTTAAAACGACCATTTTTTAATGTCAAACAAGCCCTGGAGCAGGTAAACCCCCAATTTTGCCAATTTTCGCGTACTATAGTCTATGAATTTTTTGCTGATCAAGAATTTTGACCATATTTTTGCTAAAATTTTTCATGGACATCTATTAAAACCTTAGCTATGGATCTAGTTGGCCCTCATGGCCAAAACGGGAAATTTTCAAGATCAAACGAGCCTTGGAGGAAGTAAACCCCTCATTTTGCTGATTCTCTTATGCTATATTCAATAGATTTTTTGGTGATTCGAAATTCCGACCTCATTTTTGAAATTTTTTTTCATGGATGTCCATTAAGACCTTAGCTATGGAGTTAGTTGGCCCTCACGGCCAAAATTACCTGTTTTCAAGGTCAAATGATCCCTAAAGAAAGTAAACCCCCCATTTTTCCAATTTTCAGATGCTATAGCCCATGAATTTTTTGATAATCTAGAATTCCAACTTCATATTTGCTGAAATTTTTCATAGACGTCTGTTAAAACCTTACTTATGGAGGCAATTGGTTCTCACGGCCAAAATTGTCCATTTTCAAGGTCAAACGAGCCCCAGAGCAAGTACACCCCACATTTTGCCGATTTTCATGTGCTATAGTTCGTGGATTTTTTGGTGATTCAGAATTTCGACCTCATTTTTGTCGAAAATTTTCATGAACATCCATTAAAACCTTATCTATGATGCCAGTTTACTCTCACGGCCAAAACGACCCATTTTCAAGGTCAAACAAGCACCAGAGTAGGCAAACCCTCTATTTTGCCGATTTTCATTTGCTATAGTCCATAAATTTTTTGGTGATGTAGAATTCTGACCTTATTTTTGCCAAAATTTTTTATGAACATCCGTTAAGACCTTAGCTATTGAGCTAATTGGCTCTCCCGACTAAATTGGCGCATTTTCAAGGTCAAACAAGCCCCAGAGTAGGTAAAACCCACATTTTGTCGATTTTTGTATGCTATAGTCCATGTATTTTTTGGTAATCCTGAATTCCAACCTATTTTTGCTGAATTTTTTTATGGACGTCCGTTAAGACCTTAGATATGGAGCAAGTTGGCCCTCACAGCCAAAATTGCCCATTTTCAAGGTCAATCGAACAGTCAATGAATTTTTTGGTAATCTAGAATTTCGATCTCATTTTTGTCAAAATTTTTCTTGAATGTCCGTTAAGACCTTAACTGTGGTGCCAGTTGGCCCTCACAACTAAAACAACCCATTTTAAAGGTCAAATGATCCCCAGAGAAGGTAAATCCCCTATTTTGCTGAGTTTTGTGTGCTATAGTCAATGAATTTTTTGGTAATCCAGAATTTCGACCTCAGTTTTGCAAAAATTATTCATGGACGTCTGTTAAGACCTTAGATATGGAGCTAGTTGGCCCTCACGGCCAAAATAGCCCATTTTCAAGGTCAACTGAACCCCGGAGAAAGTAGACACCCCATTTGCCGATTTTTGTGTGCTATAATTCACCATCTTTTTTGGTGATCCGGAATTCTGACCTCATTTATGATGATTTTTTTCATGGACATCCGTTAAGACGTTAGCAATGGAGCCAGTTGTCCCTCAAGACCAAAATGGCCCATTTTCAAGGTCAAATGTGCCTCGGAGCAGGTAAACTCCCATTTTACCGATTTTCATGTGCTATTATAGTCTATGGATTTTTTGGTGATCCGAAATTCCAATCTCATTTTTCCTAAAATTTTTCATCGACATTCATTAAGACCTTTGCAATGGATCCAATTAGCCCTCACGGCAAAAACAACCCATTTTGCAGGTCAAACAAGCCCATAGCAGGTAAACCCCCTATATTTCAATTTTTGTGTGCTATAGCTCTCTATCTTTTATGGTGATCCAGAATGTTAACCTCATTTGTGCCGAAACTTTTGTTGGACGTTCGTTAAGACCTTAGATATGGAGCCAGTTTTCCCTCACAGCCAAAACAACCCATTTTCAAGATTAAACAAACCCGGAGCAAGTAATCCCCCCATTTTGCCTATTTTCGTGTGCATAGTTCATCATCTATTTTGGTGATCCGCAATTCTGACCTTTATTTTGCCAAAAATTTTCATGGACATCTATTAAGACCTTACGTATGGATCCAGTTGGCCCTCATGGATAAAACGACCCATTTTGAAGGTCAAACGAGCCCAGGAATAGGTAAACCCTATATTTTTTCGATTTTCATGTGCTATAGTCAATGGATTTTTTTGTGATTTGGATTTTGACATTAGTTTTGCCAAAATTTTTGATGGACTGTTAAGACCTTAGATATACAGCCAATTGGCCCTCACGGCCAATTTGTCCCATTTTAAAGGCCAACCCCACATTTTTGCCAATTTTCGTGTGGTATAGTCCGTGGATTTTTTGGTGATCCAGAATTCCAACCTGATTTTTGATGAAATTTTTCATGGACGTCTATTAAGACCTTAGATATGAAGCCAGTTTTCCCTCATGGCCAAACCGACCCATTTTCAAGGTCAAACAAGCACCAGAGTAGGTAAACCCCCATTTTACCGATTTTTGTGTGTTATAGTCCATGAATTTTTTGGTGATGCAGAATTTTGACCTCATTTTTGCTAGAATTTTTTATGGACATCTGTTAAGACCTTAGCTATTGAGCCAGTTGTCCCTCCCAGCCAAATTGGCCCATTTTCAAGGTCAAACAAGCCCCGGAGTAGGTAAAACCCATAATTTGCCGATTTTCGTATGCAATAGTCCATCTATTGTTTGGTGATCCAAAATTCTGACCTAATTTTTGCCAAACTTTTTTATAGACATCCGTTAAAACCTTAGCTACGGAGCCAGTTGACCCTCAAGATAAATTTGGCCCATTTTCAAGGTCAAACGATCCCCGAAGAAGGTAAACCCCATATTTTGCCAATTTTAGTATGCTATAGTCTATGGATTTTATGGTGATCCAGGATTCCGACCTCATTTTTACCAAAATTTTTCATGGACGTCCTTTGAGATTGTCTTTATAAATCCAGTTGGCCATCACGGCTAAATCGGCCCATTTTCAAGGTGAAACGTGCCCCAAAGCAGGTAAACCCTCTATTTTGCCAATTTTCGTGTGTTATAGTCTATAAATTTTTTGGTGATCCGAAATTTTGACCTAATGTTACTAAATTTTTTTATGGACGTCCGTTAATTCTTTAGCTATGGAGCAAGTTGGTCATCACAGCCAAAGCGACCCATTTTCAAGGTCAAACGATCCCCAGAATAGGTAAACCCCCATTTTGCCAATTCTCGTGTGCTATAGTTAATGGATTTTTTGGTAATCCAGAATTCCGATCTCATTTTTGCTGATAATTTTTATGGACTTCCGTTAAGATCTTTACTGTGGTACCAGTTGGCCCTCACAACAAAAACAACCCATTTTAAAGGTCAAACGATCCCCAGAGTAGGTAAACCCCCTATTTTGTTGATTTTTTTATGCTATAGTTGATGAATTTTTTGGTGATCCACAATTCTGACCTTATTTTTGTCAAAATTATTCATGGATGTCTGTTAAGACCTTAGCTATGGAGCTAGTTGTCCCTCACGGCCAAAACGTCCCATTCTCAAGGTCAACTGAACCCCGGAGAAGGTAGACACCCCATTTGCCCATTTTCGTGTGGTCTAATTCACCATCTTTTTTGGTCATCCGAAATTCTAACTTCATTCATGATGAAATATTTTATGGACATCCGTTAAGACCTTAGCTATGGAGTCAGTTGACCCTCACGGCCAAAACGGCCCATTTTCAAGGTCAAATTGACCCGGAGCAAGTAATCCCCCCATTTTACCTATTTTCGTGTGCTGTAGTTCATCATCTTTTTTGGTGATCCAAAATTCTAACCTTATTTTTGCCAAAAATTTTTATGGACATCTATTAAGACTTTAGCTATAGAGCCAGTTGGCCCTCATGGATAAAACGACCCATTTTGAAGGTCAAACGAGCCCAGGAGCAGGTAAACCCTACATTTAGCCAATTTTTGTGTGCTATAGTCCATGAGTTTTTTTGTGATTCAGAATTTCGACCTCATTTTTTCCAAAGTTTTTCATGGATGTCTGTTAAGACCTTAGTTATAAAGCCAGCTAGCCTTATGGCTAATTTGATCCATTTTCATGGTCAAACGAGCCCCAGAGTAGGTAAATCACATATTTTGCCAATTTTTGTGTGCTATAGTCCATGAATTTTTTTGTGATCCAAAATTCTATCCTTATTTTTGCTTAAATTTTTAATGGACATCCGTTAAGACCTTAGCTATGCAGATAATTGGCCCTTACGGCCAAAACAACCCATTTACAATGTCAACTGAATCTCGGAGAAGGTAAACCTCCCCTCCATTTTGCCAATTTTTGTGTGTTATAGTCCATGGAGTTTTTGGTGATCCAAAATTTCGACCTTATTTTTTCCCGAAATTATTCATGGACGTCCGTTAAGACCTTAGCTATGGAGCAAGTTGGTCCTCATTGCCAAAACGGCCCATTTTCAAGGTCAAATGATTTTCGGAGCAAGTAAATCTCTATTTTACCAATTTTCGTGTACTGTAGTCCATGGATTTTTTGGTGATCCAAAATTCTGACCTCATTTTTGTTGAAATTATTCATGGACGTCCTTTAAGAGCTTAGCTATGGAGCTAGTTGGCCCTCACAGCCAAAACGACCTATTTTCAAGGTCAACTAAACCCCGGAGAAGGTAGACACCCCATTTGCCTATTTTCGTGTGCTACAATTCACCATCTTTTTTGGTGATCCAGAATTCTAACCTCATTTATGATGAAATTTTTCATGTTCTTTCGTTAAAACCTTAGCTATTGAGTTGGTTGGCCCTCACGGCCAAAACAGCCATATTATAAGGTCAAACGATCCCCGGAGCAGGTAAACCCCCAATTTTGCCGATTTTCTATGTTATAGTTCATGAATTTTTTGGTGATCCAGAATTTCAACCTTATTTTTGCTAAAAATTTTCATGACGTCTGCTAAAACTTTATCTATGGAGCCAGTTGGCCCTCACGGCCAAAATGACCAATTTTCAAGGTCAAATGAGCCCCGGAGCAGGTAAACCCCCTATTTTACCAATTTTTGTGTGCTATAATCCATGAATTTTTTGGTAATCCAAAATTTCGACCTTATTTTTGCTAAAATTTTTCATAGACGTCTGTTATGACCTTTGCTATGGAGCCAGTTGGTCCTACCCACCAAAACGACCAATTTTTATAGTCAAATGAGCCTCGGAGTAGGTAAATCTCCCATTTTGCCAATTTTCGTGTATGATAGTTCACCATCTTTTTTGGTGATCCAAAATTTAGATCTCATTTTTGCCGAAAGAATGGATGTCCATTAATACCTTAGCTATGGTTCCAGTTGTCCCTCATGGCCAATACGACCCATTTTCAAGGTCAAATGAGCCCCGAAGCAGGTAAACCCCCATTTTGCCAATTTTCGTTTGTTATAGTTCACTATCTTTTTTGGTGATCCAGAATTACGACATCATTTTTGCCAAAAACTTTCATGTACGTTCATTAAAACCTTAGATATGGAGCCTGTTAGCCATCACTGCTAAAATGGCCCATTTTCAAGGTCAAACGAGCCCTGGAGCTAGTAAACCCCCCATTTTGCTGATTTTTGCGTGCTATATTCAACATATTTTTTGGTGATTCAGAATTTCCACCTCATTTTTAATGAAATTTTTCATTGATATCCGTTAAGACCTTAGCTATGGAGAAAGTTGGCCCTCATGACCAAAAGTCATTTTCAAGGTCAAACGATCCCCAGAGCAAGTAAACCCCCTATTTTTCTGATTTTTGGGTGCTATAGTCCATGGATTTTTTGATGATCCGAAATTTTGACTTCATATTTGCTTAAATATTTCATGGACATCTGTTAAGACCTTAGCTATGGAGCCAGTTGGCCCTCAAGGCCAAAACAACCCATTTTCATGGTCAAACGATCCCCAGGCCATGTAACCCCCAATTTTTCTGATTTTCGGGTGCTATAGTCCATGAATTTTTTGATTATCTAGAATTCCAACCTCATATTTGCCAAAATTTTTCATGGAAGTCCATTAAGAGCTTAGATATGGAGCCAGCTTGCCCTCATAGCCAGAACATCCTATTTTTAAGGGCAAATGATCCTTGGAGCAGGTAAACCCCCCATTTTGCTGATTTTCATGTGCGATAGTTCACTATCTTTTTTGCTGATCTAGAATTTCGACCTTATTTTTGCAAAAAAATTTCACAAACATCCATTAAGACCTTAACTATGGAGCCAGATGACCTCACAGCCAAAACAACCCATTTCAAAGTCAAATGATCCTCGGAGCAAGTAAACCCTCTATTTTGCTGATTTTCGTGTGATATAGTCCATGGATTTTTTGGTGATCCGAAGTTCCGACCTCACTTTTGTCAAAACTTTTCTTGGACATTTGTTAAGACCTTAGCTATAGAGGCAGTTGGTCCTCACGGACAAAACAACCCATTTTAAAGGTGAAATGATCCCCATAGTGGGTAAACCCTCCATTTTGCCTATTTTTGTATGCTATATAGTTCACCATCTTTTTTGGTGATATAGAATTTTGACCTCATTTTTGCCAAAATTTTTCATGGTCATCCGTTAAGACATTAGATATGGAGTTAGTTGGCTCTTACGGCAAAAACAACCTATTTTCATGGTCAAACGAGCCTCGATGTAGGTAAACCTCCCATTTTACTAATAGTCGTGTGCTATAGTACATGAATTTTTTGGTGTTCTGTAATTCCGACCTCATTTTTCATGAAATTTTTCAAGGATGTACGTTAAGTCCTTAACTATGGAACTAGTTGTCCTCACGGCTAAAACGACCCATATTCAAGATCAGATGAGCCCCGGAGCTAGTAAACCCCCCATTTTACCAATTTTCATATGTTATAGTTCACCATCTGTTTTGGTAATCCAAAATTTTGACCTCATTTTTTCCCAAATTTTTCATAGATATCCGTTAAGAACTTAGCTATGGATCCAGTTGTCCCTCATGGCCAAAACGGCACATTTTCAAGGTCAAACGAGCCCCGGAGTAGGTAAACCCCCAATTTTGCCAATTTTTGTATGCAATAGTCCATGGATTTTTTGGTGATCCAAAATTTCGGCCTTATTTTAGCCAAAATTTTTCATGGACGTCCGTTAAGACCTTAGTTGTGGAGCTAAAATTTTCATGGACGACTATTATGAACTTAGCTATGGAGCTAATTGGCCCTCACACTCAATACGACCCATTTTCAAGGTCAAATGAGCCCTCACGGCCATAATGGCCTATTATCAAGGTCAGACAAGCCCCAGAATAAGTAGACCCCCCATTTTCCCAATTTTCATGTGCTATAGTCCATGGATATTTTGTGATGGGAATTCCGACCTCATTTTTGCCAATTTTTTAATGGACATTCGTAAAGACCTTATCTATGGAGCCAGTTGGCCTTCATAGCTTCAACGACCCATTTTCAAGGTCAAACGGACAACAGAGCAAGTAAACAACCCATTTTGCCAATTTTCGTGTGCTATGATTCACCATCTTTTTTGGTGATCCGGAGTTTTGACCTCATTTTTATAAAAAATTTTCATGGACATCCGTTAAGAGCTTAGCTATATAGCCAGTTGTCCCTCATGGCCAAAACGACTCATTTTCAAGGTCAAATGAGCCTCAGAGCAGGTAAACCCCATATTTTTCTAATTTTCATGTGCTATAGTCCATGAAATTTTTGGTGATCTGAAATTCCGACCTCATTTTTGTTAGAAATTTTTCATGGACTTCCGTTAAGACCTTAACTATGGAGCCAGTTGGCCCTCATGGCCAAAACGACTCAATTTCAAGGTCAAATGAGCCTCAGGGCACTTAAACCCCATATTTAATTGATTTTCGTGTGCTATAGACCATGAATTTTTTGCTGATCCGATATTCCGACCTTTTATTTGCCAAAAATTTTCATAGACATCCGTTAAGATCTTAGCTATGGAGCCAGTTGGCCTTCATGTTTAAAATGACCCATTTTTAAGGTCAAACAAACCTGGAGCAAGTAAACCCCCCATTTTGCCGATTTTCGTGTTCTATAGTTCACCATCTTTTTTGGTGATCCAAAATTCGACCTCATTTTTGCCAAAATTTATTATGGACATCTGTTATGACCATAGCTTTGGATCCAGTTGGCCTTAACAGCCAAAACGACCAAATTTCAAGGTCAAATAAACCCCGAAGCAAGTAAATGCCCTATTTTGCTGATTTTTGTGTGCTATAGTTCACCATCTTTTTTTGGTGATCCGAAATTTTGACCTCATTTTTGAATTTTTTTTTATGAACGTCCGTTAAGACCTTAGTTATGGAGTCAGTCAGCCTTTACGTCCAAAACGACCCATCTTTAAGGTCAAACCAACCATGGAGCAAGTAAGCTCCATCATTTACCTATATTCGTGTTCTATGGTTCACTATATTTTTTGGTGATCCAAAATTCTGATCTCATTTTTGCTGAAATCTTTTATGGACGTCCGTTAAGACCTTCGCTATGGAGCCAACTGCCCCTCATGGCCAAAACGACTCATTTTCAAGGTCAAATGAGCCTCAGAGCATGTAAACGTCACATTTTACTAATTTTCGTGCGCTATTATCTATGTATTATTTGGTGATCCGAAATTTCGACCTCGTTTTTACTGAAATATTTCATGGACATCCGTTAAGACATTATCTATGGAGCCAGTTGGCTCTCACAGCCAAACCGGCCCATTTTCAAGATCAAACGATCCCATAGCAGGTAAACCCCCCATTTTGTTGATTTTTGTGTGCTATAGTCCATTAATTTTTTGGTTATCCAAAATTTCGACCTTTGTTTTGCTTAATTTTTTTATGGACGTCTGCTAAGACCTTAGCTATGGAGCCAGTTTGCCCTCACGGCCAAAATGACCCATTTTCAAGGTCAAACAATCCCCGGAGCAAGTAAACCCCCTATTTTGCCGATTGTCGTGTTCTATAAATCACCATCTTTTTTGGTGATCCAAAATTCTGACCTCATTTTTGCCAAAATTTCTGATGGACGTTAAGACCTTAGTTATGGAGCCAGTTGGCCCCCACATCCAAACCGACCCATTTTCAAGGTCAAACAAACTTTGGAGAAAGTAAATCCCTCATTTTGCCGATTTTCGTGTGCTATAGTTCACCATCTTTTTTTGGTAATTCGAAATTCCGACCTCATTTTATCCAAAATATTTCATAGATGTCTGATAAGACCTTAGCTATGGAGGCAGTTGTCCCTCACGTCAAAAACAACCCATTTTCAAGGTCCCATTTTGCCGATTGTTGTGTTCTATAGTTCACCATCTTTTTTGGTGATCCAAAATTCCGACCTCAGTTTTGCCAAAATTTCTTATGGACGTCTGTTAAGATCTTAGTTATGGAGCTAGTTGGCCCTTACAACCAAAACAACCCCATTTTCAAGGTCAAACGAATCCCGGAGCAAGTAAATCCCTAATTTTGTCGATTTTTGTGTGCTCGAGTTCACAATCTTTTTATCTGGAATTTCGACCACATTTTTTGCAATAATTTTTCATGGACGTCCGTTAAGACCTTAGTTATGGAGCCAGTTGGCCCTCATGACCAAAACGACTCATTTTCAAGGTCAACCAAGCCTTAGAGCACGTAAACCCCATATTTTACCAATTTTTGTGTACTATAGTCCATGTATTTTTTGGTGATTCGGAATCCAACCTCATTTTTGCCAAAATTTTTAATGGGCATTCAATAAGACCTTAGCTATTGAGCCAGTTGTCCTCAAGGCCAAAACGGCCTATTTTCAAGCTCAAACGATCCCCATAACAGGTAAATCCCTCATTTTGTCGATTTTCGTGTGCTATAGTCTATGAATTTTTTGGTGATCCGGAAGTTCTACCTCATTTTTGCCAAAATTTTTTATGGATGTCCGTTAAGACCTTAGATATGGATCCAGTTGGCCCTTATGGACAAAATGACCCATTTTCAAGGTCAAACGAATCTCAAAGAAAGTACACCCTCAATTTTGTCAATTTTTGTACGCTATAGTACGCTATCTTTTTTGGTGATCTGAAATTCCAACCTCACTTTTGCCAATCTTTTTCATGAAAGTGTGTAAGGACCTTAGATATGGATCCAGTTGGACATCACTGCCAAAACGACCCATTTTCAAGGTCAAACGAGCCTTCGAACAGGTAAAACCCACATTTTGCCAATTTTTGTGTGCTATATATAGTTCATAGATTTTTTGGTGATTCGAAATTCCTACATCATTTTGACCAAAATTTTTTGTGGATGTCCGTTAAGACCTTAGCTATGGAGCCAGTTTGTCCTGATGGCAAAACAACCCATTTTCAAGGTAAAATGAGCCAGAGCAGGTAAACCCTCCATTTTGTCGATTTTCATGTGTTGTAGTCCATGGATTTTTTGTTGATTCAGAATTTTGACCTCATTTTTGCCGAAATTTTTTATGGACATTTGGTAAGACCTTATCTATGTATCTAGTTGGCCCTCACGGCCAAAACGACCCATTTTCAAAATCAAACGAGCCTCAGAGCCGGTAAACCCCACATTTTGCCCATTTTCGTGTGCTATAGTTCACTATCTTTTTTTGGTGATCTAGAATTCTGTCCTCATTTGTGCCAAAATTTTTCATGGACATCTGTTAAGACATTAGATATTGAGCCATTAGCCCTCACAGCCAAAACGACCCATATTCAAGGTCAAACGAACCTCAGAGTAGGTAAACCCCACATTTTGCTAATTTTCATGTGCTATAATCCATGGATTTTTCTTTGATCCAAAATTCTGACCTTATTTTTACCAAAATTTTTCATGGACGTCTGTTAAGACCTTAGTTATGGAGCCAGTTGGCCCACATAGCCAAAATGGCCAATTTTCCAGGTCAAACGAGCCCCAGAACAAGTAAACCCCCTATTTTGCCGATTTTCGTGTGCTATAGTCCATGGATTTTTTGGTAATTCGAAATCTGACCTCATTTTTGCCAAAATTTTTCATGGACATCTGTTAAGACCTTTGCTATGGAACCAGTTGGCCCTCACATCCAAAATGACCCATTTTCATGGTCAAACGAACCCAGAGCAAGTATACCCCCCATTTTGTCGATTTTCGTGTGCTATAATTCGCAATTTTTTTGGTTATCTGAAATTCCGACCTCATTTTTGCCAAAATTTTCATGGACACCTGTTTAGACCTTAGCTATGGAGCTAGTTGTCTCTCACGGCCAAAACAACCACTTTCTAAAGGTCAAACGAGCCTCAGAGCAGGTAAGCCCTATATTTTGTCAATTTTCGTATGCTATAATGCATGGATTTTTGCTGATCCAGAATTTTGACATCATTTTTGTCAAAATTTTTCATGCATGTTCGTTAAGATCTTAGTTATGGAGCCAGTTGGACTTCAGGGCCAAAAGGGCCAATTTTCAAGGTCAAACGATCCCTAGAGCAGGTAAACCCCTCATTTATCTGATTTTCGTGTGCTATAGTCCATAGATTTTTTGGTGGTCTGGATTTTCGACCTCATTTTTGCCAAAACTTTTTATGGACATTCGTTAAGACCTTAACTATGGAGCCAGTTGGCCCTCACGGCCAAAACGACCCATTTTCAAGGTCAAACGAACCCCAGAGCAAGTAAACCCCCAATTTTACCGATTTTGGTTTGCTATAGTTCAACATCTTTTTTGGTGATCCAGAATTTCGACCTCATTTCACCAAAATAATTTATGGACGTCTGTAAAGACCTTAGCTATGGAGTCAGTTGTCCTTTATGGCCAAAATGACCAATTTTCAAGGTCAAATGAGTCCCAGAGCAGGTAATCCCACCATTTTTTTTTTAGTATGATATAGTCCATGTATTTTTTGGTGATCTAGAATTCCGACCTCATTTTTGCCAAACTTTTTTATGGACGTCTTTTAAGACCTTAGCTATGGAGCCAGTTGGCCCTTACCGCTAAAATGACTCATTTACAAGGTAAAACAAGCCCCAGAGCAGGTAGACTCCCTATTTTTTTGATTTTCGTGTGCTATAGTCCACGACATTTTATGGTGACCCGAAATTTCGACATCATTTTTGCCAAAAAATTGCATGGACCTCTGTTAAGAACTTTGCTATGGAGCCATTTGGTTGCCACAGCCAAAATGGCCTATTTACAAGGTCGAACGAACTCCAAAAAAGGTAAACCCCCCATTTTGCCTATTTTTGTATGCTATAGTCCACGACATATAATGGTGACTCGGAATTTCAAGGTCATTTTTGCCTAAAACATACATTGACCTAGGATAAGACCTTAGCTATGGATCTAGTTGGTCGCGACAACCAAAACGGCTAATTTACAAGGTCAAACGAGCCCCAGAGTAGGTAAACCCCATATTTTATCGATTTTTGTGTGCTATAGTCCATGACATTTTATGGTGACCTAGAATTTAACCGTCATTTTTGCCAAACTTACATGCACCTTTGTTAAGACCTTATCTATGGAGCCAATTGGTCACTACGGCCAAAGATACCTATTTACAAGGTCAAACGAACTCCAGAATGGGTAAACCCCCCATTTTACCGATTTTCGTGTGCTATAATCAATGACATTTTATGGTGACTCGGAATTCTGATGTTATTTTTGCCTAAAACGTACATGGACCAACGTTAAGACCTTATCTATGGAATCAGTTGGTCGCCACTTCCTAGACATCTCATTTACAAGGTCAAAAACATACATGGACCTCCGTTAGGATATTAGCTATTGAGCTAGTTGGTCGCCACAGCCAAAACAACCCATTTATAGGGTCAAACGAGCCCCAAAGCAGTTAAACCCCCTATTTTGCCAATTTTCGTGTGCTATAGTCCACAACATTTTATAGTGACCTAAAATTCCGATGTCATTTTTACCAAAAACCTACATGGACCTCCTTTAAGACATTATCTATGGAGCCAGTTGGTCACCACGGCAAAAATGACTCATTTACAAGGTCAAACGAGCCCCCAGTGTAGGTAAACCTCCATTTTTCTAATTTTCGTGTACTATAGTCCACGACATTTTAAGGTGACTCAAAATTCCAACGTCATTTTTGCCTAAAACTAACATGGACCTATGTTAAGACCTTAGTTATTGAGTGAGTTGGTTGCAATGGCCAAAACGATCCATTTACAAGGTCAAACAATCCCAAGAGCAAGTAAACCCCTCATTTTGCAGATTTTCGTGTGCTATAGTCCACGACATTTCATGGTGACCCAAAATTTCGATGACATTTTTGCCAAAAACTTACATGGACCACATTTAAGACCATAGCTATGGAACAAGTTGGTTGCCACGGCCGAAACGACCCATTTACAAGGTCAAACAAACCCAGAACAGGTAAACCCCCTATTTTGCTGATTTTCGTGTGCTATAGTCCATGACATTTTATGGTGACTCAGATTTTCGATGTCATTTTTGCCTAAAACTTACATAGACCTATGTTAAGACCTAATCTATGGTGCTAGTTGGTCACCACAGCCAAAACGACCCATTTACAAGGTCAAACAAGCCCCTGAGTAGTTAAGCCCCTCATTTTAACGATTTTCGTGTGCTATAGTTCATTGCATTTTAAGGTGACCCAGAATTCTGACGTCATTTTTTCCAAAAACATACATGGACCTCCGTTCAGACCTTAGCTAGGTAGATAGCTGGTCACCATGGCTAAAACGGCCCATTTACAAGGTCAAATGAGCCCCAGAGCAGGTAAACCTCCCATTTTACTAATTTTCGCATGCTATAGTCCACAATATTTTATGGTGATCCGTAATTCCTACGTCACTTTTGCCAAAAACATACATGGACCTCCGTTAAGACTTTAGCTATGGAGCTAGTTGGTCACCATAGCCAAAACAACCCATTTACCAGGTCAAACGAGCGTAGAGCAGTAAACCCCCTATATTGTCAATTTTCGTGGGCTATAGTCCACGACAATTTATGGTGACCCAAAATTCTGACGTCATTTTTACAAAAATCTTACATGGACCTCCTTTAAGACCTTATCTATGGATCCAGTTGGTGGCCACGTCCAAAACTGCCCCTTTTCAAGGTCAAACAAACCCCAGAGCAGGTAAACCCCCAATTTTACCAATTTTTATGTGCTATAATCCATGACAATTATGGTGATCCGTAATTCCTACGTCATTTTAGCCAAAAACTTACACTGACCTTTGTTAATACCTTATTTATGGAACCAGTTGGTCTCCATGGCCAAAACGGCCCATTTACAATGTCAAACAAGCCCCCGAGTAGGTAAACCCCCTATTTTGCTAATTTTCTTGTGTTATAGTCCACTGCATTTTATGGTGACCCGAAATTCCTATGTCATTTTTGCCAAAAGCATATGTGGACCTCCGTTAAGACCTTAGCTATGAAGCTAGTTGGTCACCACAGCCAAAATGACCCATTTACAAGGTCAAATAGCCCTAGACCAAGTAAATCCCTTATTTTGTTGATTTTCGTATGATATATAGTCCACGTTATTTTATGGTGACCCATAATTCCGACGATATGTTCACTAAAAACATACATAGACCTCTGTTACAATGTTATCTATGGAGCCAATTGGTCACCATGTCCAAAATGGCCCATTTACAAGGTTAAACGAGCCCTAGAGCAGGTAAACCCGTCATTTTGCCTATTTTCTTGTGCAATAGTCCACGACATTTTATTGTGACCTAGAATTTCGATGACATTTTTGCCAAAAACTTACATGGACCTCTGTTAAGGCCATAGCTATGGAGATAGTTGGTCGCCACATCCAAAACAACCCATTTACAAGGTCAAACGAGCTCCAGAGCAGGTAAAACCCTCATTTTATCCATTTTTGTGTGCTATGGTGCACAGTATTTTATAGTGACTCTTAATTCTGATGTCATTTTTACCAAAAAATATACATTGACCTCCTTCAATACCTTAGCTATGGAGCCAGTTGGTCGCCATGGTAAAAAGGGCCCATTTACAAGGTCAAACGAGCCCTAGAGCAGGTAAACCCCCATTTTGCCGATTTTCATGTCCTATAGTCCATGACATTTTATGGTTACTCGGAATTCAGATGTTATTTTTACCTAAAACTTATGTAGACCTACGTTAAGACCTTAGCTATGAAACTAGTTGGTCGTCACTACCAAAGTGGCCCATTTACCATGTCAAACGAGCCCGAGAGCAGATGAACCCCTCATTTTGCAGATTTTTGTGTGCTATAGTCCACAACATTTTATGGTGACCCAAAATTTCGACGTCATGTTTGCCAAAAACATAAATGGACCTCTGTTAAGACCTTAGCTATGGAGCCAATTATTCTCCATGGTAAAAATGACCCATTTACAAGGTCAAACGAATCCCAGAACAGGTAAACCCCTCGTTTTACTAATTCTCATGTGCTATAGTCCACGACATTTTGTGGTAACTCAGATTTTCGACGTCATTTTTGCCTAAAACTTACATGGACGTATGCTAAGACCTTAGCTATAGATACAGTTGGTCGCCACGGCCAAAATTGCCCATTTACAAGGTCAAACGTGCCCTTGAGATATTAAACCCCTTATTTTAATGATTTTCGTGTGCTATAGTCCACTGCATTTTATGGTGACCCAGAATTTCGACGTCATTTTTGGCTAAAACTTACATGGACCTCTGTTAAGACTTTAACCATGGAGCCAGTTGGTCGCCATGTTCAAAACAACCCATTTACAGGGTCAAATGAGTTTCAGAGTAGGTAAACCCCCTTTTTTGCCGATTTTTGTGTGCTATAATCGACGACATTTTATGTTGACCCGAAATTCCGACGTTCTTTTTGCCAAAATCTTACATGTACCTCCGTTAAGCACTATTTATGCAGCGAGTTTGGTGCCAGCATCAAAACGGCTCATTTACAAGGTCAAACAAGCCCTAGAGCAGGTAAAATTTCAATGTCATTTTAAAAAAATACTTATATGGACCTCAGTTAGGACCTTAGCTATGGATCATGTTCGTCGCCATGGCCAAAATGACCTATTTACAAGGTCAAACGAGCCCGAGAGCAGGTAAACCCCCTATTTTGTCGATTTTTGTGTGCTATAGCCCGTGACATTTTATGGTTACCCAGAATTTCGAAAACATTTTTGACAAAAACTTACATTAACCTCAGTTAAGACCTTAGATATGGAGCCAGTTGGTCGCCATGGCAAAAATGGCTCATTTACAATGTCAAACAAGCCTCATAGCAAGTAAACCCCTCATTTTGCCAATTTTTGTGTGCTATAGTCCACGACATATTAAGGTGACTCAAAATTTTGATGTCATTTTTGCCAAAAACATACATGGACCTCCGTTAAAACCTTAGCTGTGGAGTCAGTTGATTGCCACAGCCAAAATGGCCTATTTACAAGGTTAAACGAGCCCCAGAGCAGGTAAACCCCCTATTTTGTCTATTTTCGTGTGCTATAGTCCATGGTATTTTATGGCGACCCAAAATTCTAATGTCATTTTTACCTAAAACTTACATGGCCACATTTAAGACCTTAGCTATGGATCTAGTTGGTCGCCATGGACGAAACGACCCATTTACAATGTCAAACGAGCCCAGAGCAATTTTTCTGATTTTTGTGTGCTACAGTCAATAGCATTTTAATGTGACCCAAAATTCTAATGTCATTTTTGCCAAAAACTTACTTGGACTTCCATTAAGACCTTAGCTATGAAGTCAGTTGGTCCCCACGGCTAAAAAGGCCCATTTACACGGTCAAGTGAGCCCCAGAGCAGGTAAACACCCCATTTTGCCGATTTTCGTGTGCTATAGTCCATAACATTTTATAATGACCTAGAATTCCAACATCAGTTTTGCCAAAAACATACATAGACCTCCTTTAAGACCTTAGCTATGGATCCAGTTGGTCGCCACCATCAAAATAGCTTATTTACAAGTTCAAACGATCCCTAGAGCAGATAAACCGCCTATTTTACTGATTATCGTGTGCTATAGTCCACGGCATTTTATGGTGACCCAAAATTCCGATGTCATTTTAACAAAAACATAGATATTGGACCTCTTTTAAGACCTTAGCTATGAAGCCAGTTGGTCACCACGGACAAAAAGGCCCATTTACAAGGTCAAACGAGCCTAGAGCTGGTAAACCCCTTATTTTACCGATTTACACATTCTACAGTCCACGACATTTTATGGTGACCCAGAAATATGACGTCATTTTTGCCAAAAGCATACATGGAACTCCTTTAAGACTTTAGAAATGGAGCTAGTTGGTCACCATGGCCAAAACGTCCCATTTACAAGGTGAAACGAGCCCCAGAGCAGGTAAAACCACTATTTTGCTGATTTTTGTGTGTTATAGTCTACGGTATTTTATGGTGACCTGGAATTCCGACGCCATTTTTGCCAAAAACTTATGTGGACCTATGTTAAGACCTTAAATATGCAACCAGTTGGTTGCCATGTCCAAAATGACCCATTTACAAGGTGAAATGAGCCCTAGAGTAGGTAAACCCCACATTTTGCTGATTTTCGTGTGCTATAGTCCATAGCATTTTAATGTGACCCAAAATTCTAATGTCATTTTTGCTAAAAACATACATAGACTTCTATTAAGACCTTAGCTATGAAGTCAGTTGGTCGCCATGGATAAAAAGGCCCATTTACAAGGTCAAACGAGCCCCAGAGCAGGTAAACACCCCATTTTGCTGATTTTCGGGTGATGTAGTCCACGACATTTTATAATGACCCAGAATTCCAAAGTTATTTTTGCCAAAAACTTACATAGACCTCCATTAAAACCTTAGCTATGTAGCCAGTTGGACACCACGGCCAAAACGGCCCATTAACTAGGTCAAACGAGCCCTAAAACAGGCAAACCACCCATTTTGTTGATTTTCATGTGCCATAGTCCACGACATTTTATGCTGACCTAGAATTTCGAAGTCATTTTTTCCAAAACATTGCATAGACCTCTATTAAGAATTTAGCTATGGAGAAATTTGGTCGCCACAGCCAAAACGACCCATTTACAACGTCAAATGAGCTTCAGAGCAGGTAAACCCTTTATTTTGCCGATTTTCATGTGCTATAGTCCAGACATTTTATGGTGAACCAAAATTTCGAAGTCATTTTTTCGAAAAACCAACATGGACCTCTGTTAAGATGTTAGCTACTGAGCTAGTTGGTCACCACGGCTAAAACAACCTATTTACAAGGTCAAATGAGCCCCAAAGTAGGCAAACCCCCCATTTTGCCGATTTTTGTGTCCACGACATTTTATGTTGACCCAGAATACCCATGTCATTTTTGCCAAAAACTAACATAGACATTCGTTAAGAGCTTAGCAATTGAGCCAGTTGGTCGCCATTGAAAAAGTGGCCCATTTACAATGTCAAACGAGCCCTAGATCACGTAAACTCCTCATTTTGCCAATTTTCGTGTGCTATAGTCCACAACATTTTATGGTGACCCAGAATTTCGAAGTCATTTTTGCCAAAAACATACATGGACTTCAGTTAAGACCTTAAATATAGATCCAGTTGGAGGCCACGACCAAAATGACCCTTTTACAAGGTCAAATGAGCCCCAAAGAAGGTAAACCCTTTCTTTTGCCGATTTTTGTGAGCTATAATCCACGACATTTTATGGCGACCCAGAATATCGATGTCATTTATGCCAAAAACTTACATGAAAGTCTGTTAAGACCCTAGCTATGGAGCTAGTTGGTCGCCATAGCCAAAACGACCCTTTTACAAGGTCAAACGAGCCTAGAGTAGGTAAACCCCATATTTTACCGATTTTCGTGTGCTATAGTCCTCAATATTTTATGGTGACCTGGAATTCTAACGTCATTTTTACAAAAAACTTACATAGACATACTTTAATACCTTAGCTATGGATCCAGTTGGTGGTTATGTGCAAACCTACCCATTTACAAGGTCAAACGAGCCCTAAAACAGGTAAACCCCCTATTTTACCAATTTTCATGTGCTATAGTCTATGACATTTATGGTGATCCGTAATTCCTATGGTATTTTAACCAAAAACATACATTGAACTTTAGTTAAGACCTTAACTATGGAGTCAGTTGGTAGCCACGACAAGAATGGCCTTTTTACAAGGTCAAATGAGCCCCAAAAAAGGTAAACCCCTTCTTTTGCCGATTTTGGTGAGCTATAGTCCATGACATTTTATGGTGACCCAGAATCTCGACGTCATTTATGCCAAAAACTTACATGGACATCCGTTAGGACCTTAGCTATGGAGCCAGTTGGACGCCACAGCCAAAATGGACCATTTACAAGGTCAAACTAGCCCAGAGCAGTTAAACCCCCCATTTTGTTGATTTTCATATGCTATAGTCCACGGCATTTTATGATTACCCATAATTTGGATGTAAATTTTGCCAAAAATTTAGATGGACGTCCGTTTAGAACTTAAATATGGAGCTAGTTGGTCGCCACGGCCAAAATGACCCATTTCCATGGTCAAATGAGCCCCAGAGCGGGTAAACCCCCTATTTTGCCGATATTCATTTGCAATAGTCCACAACATTTTATGGTGAACTGGAATTCCAATGTCATTTATTCCAAAAATCTACATGGATCTCCATTAAGACCTTATCTTTGGGGAAAGTTGGTTGCCATTGCCAATTTAAAAGGTCAAATAAGCCCAGAGCTGGTAAACCCCCCATATTATCGATTTTTATATCACGACATTTTATATTGACCCAAAATTCCGACATCATTGTTTCCAAAAACATACATAGACGTCCATTAAGACCTTAGCTATGGAGCTAGTTTGTCTCTATTTAAAACACGGCCCATTTACAAGGTCAAACGAGCCTTAGAGAAGGTAAACCCCCTATTTTGTCGATTTTTGTGAGCTATAGTCCACAACATTTTATAGTGACCCAAAATTCCGACGTCATTTTTACCAAACACTTACATGGACTTTCGTTAATACCTTAACTATGGAGCTAGTTGGTCACTACGGCCAAAACGACCTTTTTACATGGTCAAATGAGCCCCAAAAAAGGTAAACCCCTTCTTTTTCCGATTTTGGTGAGCTATAGACCACGACATTTTATGGCGACCCAGAATCTCGACGTAATTTTTGCCAAAAACTTACATAGACGTCCATTAATACCTTAGCAATGGAGCCAAGTTGTCGCCACAGCCAAAACGGCCCATTTATAAGATCAAATGAGATCAGAGCAGGTAAACCCCCCATTTTGCCAATTTTTGTATGCTATAGTCCATGACATTTTATGGTGACCTAGAATTCCGACGTCATTTTTCCCAAAATCTTATATGGACCTCTGTTAAGTCCTTAACTATTGATCCAGTTGGTTGGCACAACAAAAAAGGCCCATTTAAAAGGTCAAATGAGCCCAGAGCAGGTACACCCCTAATTTTACTGATTTTCGTGTGCTATAGTCCACGACAATTTATGGTCAACCGAAATTTAGATGTCATTTTTGCCAAAAACATGCATGGACCTCCATTAAGACCATATCTATGGATCCAGTTTGTTGCCATGGACAAAACTGCCCATTTACAAGGTTAAACGAGCCTAGAGAAGGTAAAGCCCCCAATTTGCCAATTTTCGTTTGTTATAGTCCACGACATTTTATTGTTACCCAAAATTTCGATGTCATTTTTGTCAAAAACTTATATGGACCTCCGTTAAGACCTTAGATATGGAGTCAGTTGGTGTCCACAGCCAAAATGGCCCATTTACAAGGTCAAAAGTGCCCCAGCGTAGGTAAACCCCCCATTTTGCCGATTTTCGTGTGCTATAATCCATGACATTTTATGGTGACCCAGAATTCCGATGTCATTTTAGAATAAAACTTACATGGGCCTCCATTAAGACCTTATATATAGAGAAAGTTCATCGCCACGGCCAAAACGGTCCATTTAAAAGATCAAACGAGCTCTAGAGCAGGTAAAGCCCCTATTTTGCCGTTTTGGTGTGCTATAGTCCATGACATTTTATAGTAACCTAAAATTCCGATGTCATTTTCATCAAAAACCTACATGGACCTCCTTTAAGACATTATCTATGGAGCCAGTTGGTAGCCATGACAAAAACAGCCTATTTACAAGGTCAAACGAGCCCCAGAGCAGGTAAACCCCCATTTTCTGATTTTCGTGTGCTATAGTCCACGACATTTTATGGTGACTCGGAATTCCAATGTCATTTTTACCAAAAACATACAAGGACCTATGTTAAGACCTTAGCTATGGAACCAGTTGGTTGTCACTGCCAAAACGACCAATTTACAAGGGCAAACAAGTTCGAGAGCAGGTAAACCCCTCATTTTGAAGATTTTCGTGTGCTATAGTCCACGACATTTTATGGTGACCCAAAATTCCGACATTATTTTTGCCAAAAACATACATGGTCCTCTATTAAGACCTTAGGTATGGTTCCAGTTGGTCTCCACGGCCGAAACGACCCATTTACAAGGTCAAACACACCCAAAACAGGTAAACCCCCCATTTTGCTATTTTTTGTGTGCTATAGTCCATGACAATTTATGCTGACTTGGATTTTCGATGTCATTTTTGCCTAAAAATTATATGGACCTATGTTATAACCTTAGCTAAGGAGATAGTTGGTTTCCACAGCCAAAACGGCCCATTTACAAGGTCAAACGAGCTCCTGAGCAGTTATACCCCTCATTTTAACGATTTTTGTGTTATATAGTCCACTGCATTTTAAGGTGACCCAGAATTCTGACGTCATTTTTTACAAAAACGAACATGGACCTCCGTTCAGACCTTAGCTATAGAGATAGTTGGTCGCCACGGCCAAAACGGCCCATTTACAAGGTCAAATGAGCCCCAGAGCAGGTAAACCCAATTTTGCCAATTTTTGCATGTTATATTCCATGACATTTTATGATGACCCAGAATTCCTACGTCACCTTTGCCAAAAACATAAATGGACCTCCGTTAAGACCTTAGCTATGGAGCGAGTAGGTTGCTGCAGCCAAAATGACCTATTTACAAGGTCAAACGAGCCTAGAGTAGGTAAACCCCCTATTTTATCGATTTTCGTGTGCTATAGTCCATGACATTTTATGGTGACCCAAAATTCTGACGTCATTTTTACAAAAACTTACATGGACCTCCTTTATGATCTTAGCTATGGATCCAGTAGGTGGCCATGTCCAAAACTGCCCATTTACAAGGTCAAACAAGCCCTAGGGCAGGTAAACCCCCAATTTTACCAATTTTCATGTGCGATAGTCCACGACATTTTATAGTGACTCTGAATTCCGATGTCAGTTTTACCAAAAACCTATATGGACCTCCTTTAAGACCTTAGCGATAGAGCCATTTGGTTTCCATGGCAAAAACGACCCATTTACAAGGTCAAATAAGCCCAGAGCAGGTAAACCCTATTTTGCCGATTTTCATGTCCTATAGTCCACGACATTTTATGGTGACTCAGAATTTCGATGTCATTTTTGCCGAAAAATTACATGGACCTACGTTAAGACCTTAGCTATGGAACTAGTTGGTCGTCACTACCAAAACGACCCATTTACAAGGTCAAATGAGCCCGAGAGCAGGTAAACCTCTCATTTTACAAATTTTCGTGTGCTATAGTCAACGACATTTTATGGTGACCCGGAATTTCGGTGTCATTTTTGCCAAAAACTTACATGGACCTCCATTTAGACCATAGTTGTGGAGCCAGTTGGTCGCCATGGAAAAAATGACCCATTTACAAGGTCAAACAAACCCCAGAACAGGTAAACCCCCGTTTTGCTGATTTTTGTGTGCTATAGTCCACGACATTTTATAGTGACTCAGATTTTCGACATTATTTTTGCCAAAATCTTACATGGACGTACGTTAAGAACTTAGCTATAGAGCTAGTTGGTCGCCACGGTTGAAACGAACCATTTACAAGGTCGAACGAGCCCCTGAGATGTTAAACCCGTAATTTTAATGATTTTCGTGTGCTATAGTCGACTGCATATTATGGTGACCCGAAATTTCGTCGTCATTTTTGGCTAAAACTTGCATAGAAATATGTTAAGACCTTAGCTATGGAGCTAGTTTGTCGCCACGACCAAAATAACCCATTTACAAGGTTAAACAAGCTCCAGAGTTGGTAAACCCCCTATTTTGCCGATTTTCGTGTGCTATAATCGACGATATTTTATGTTGACCTGGAATTCCAATGTTATTTTTGCCAAAATCTTACATGTACCTCCGTTAAGAACTAGCTATGGAGCGAGCTGGTTGCCTCCATCAAAACGACTCATTTACAAGGTCAAACGAGCCCTAGAGCAGGTAAACCGCCCATTTTGTCGATTTTCGTATGCTATAGTCAACGACATTTTATGGTGACCTAAAATTCAAATGTCATTTTAAAAAAACACTTATATGGACCTCAATTAGGATCTCAGCTATGCATCTTGTTTGTTGCCTTGGCCAAAATGACTTATTTACAAGGTCAGACGAGCCCGAGAGCAGGTAAACCCCCCATTTTACTGATTTTCGTGTATTGTAGCCCATAACATTTTATGGTGACCCAGAATTCAGATGTCATTTTTGCCAAAAACATATGTTGACCTCCTTTAAGACCTTAGATATGGTGTCAGATGGTCGCCATGGCAAAAAGGGCTCATTTGCAAGGTCCAACGAGCCCTAGAGCAATTAAACCCCCCCTCCCCCCCCCCTAATTTTGCCAATTTTTGTTTGCTATAGTCCACGACATTTTAAGGTGACTCAAAATTCCGATGTCAGTTTTGCCAACAACATACATGGACCTCCATTAAGACCTTAGCTATGGAGCCAGTTGGTTGCCACGGCCAAAACGGCCTATTTACAAGGTCAAATGAGCCCCAGAGTAGGTAAACCCCCTATTTTGTCGATTTTCGTGTGCTATAGTCCATGGTATTTTATGGTGACCCAAAATTCTGATGTCATTTTCACCAAAAACCTACCTGAACCTCCATTAAGACCTTAGCTATGGATCTAGTTGGTCGCCATGGCCAAAACGACCCATTTACAAGGTCAAATGGGCCTAGAGCAGGTAAACCCCCATATTTTGCTGATTTTTCATGTGCTATAGTCTATAGCATTTTAATGTGACTCAAAATTTTAATGTTATTTTTTCTAAAAAATTACATGGACATCCATTAAGATCTTAGCTATGAAAGCAGTTGGTCGCCACGGCTAAATAGGCCCATCTACAAGGTCAGACAAGCCCCAGAGCAGGTAAATACCCCATTTTGCCGATTTTCGTGTGCCATAGTCCACGACATTTTGTGATGACCAATAATTTCGATGCCATTTTTGCTAAAACATTACATAGACCTCTGTTAAGACTTTAACTATGGATAAATTTGGTCACCACGGCCAAAACGTCCCATTTGCAAGGTGAAATGAGTCTCAGAGCAGGTAAATCCCCTATTTTGCCGATTTTCATGTGCTATAGTCTATGACATTTTATTGTGAACTAGAATTCCGACGTTATTTTTTCCAAAAACCTACATGGACCTCCGTGTTATAGTCTACGACATTTTATGGTGACCTAGTATTTCGATGTCATTTTTGCCAAAACCTTATATGGACCTCTGTTAAGACCTTAGGTATGGAGCCAGTTGGTGTCCATGGCCAAAATGGCCCATATACAAGGTCAAACAAGCCCAAGAGCAGGTAAACCCCCCATTTTGCCGATTTTTGTGTGCTATAGTCCACGACATTTTATGGTGACCTAGAATTCCGACATTATTTTTTCCAAAAACATACATGGACCTCCGTTAAGACCTTAGCTATGAAGCCAGTTGGTCAACATGGCCAAAACGATCCACTTACAAGGTCAAACGTACCCCAGAATAGGTAAACCCCCCATTTTCTAATCTTCGTGTGCTATGGTCCATGACATTTTATGGTGACTTAGATTTTTGATGTCATTTTTGCCTAAAACTTACGTGGACCTGTGTTAAGACCTTAGCTATGGAGTGAGTTGGTCGCACCTGCCAAAAACGACCTATTTACAAGGTCAAACAAGCCCTGAGTAGTTAAACCCATCATTTTAATGATTTTCGTGTGCTATAGTCCACTGCATTTTAAGGTGACCCAGAATTCGGACGTCATTTTTTACAAAAACATACATGGACCTCCGTTCAGACTTTAACTATGGAGCTAGTTGGTTGCCACAACCAAAACGACCCATTTACAAGGTCAAATGATCTCCAGAGCAGGTAAACCCTTCATTTTGCCGGTTTTTGCGTGCTATAGTCCACGACATTTTATGGTGACCCAGAATTCCTACGTCACTTTTGCCAAAAAAATAAATGGACCTCCGTTAAGACCTTAGCTATGGAGCTAGTAGGTCGCTGCAGCTAAAACGGCCCATTTACAAGGTCAAACGAGCCTAGAGCAAGTAAACCCCCTATTTTGCCGATTTTCGTGTGCTATAGTCCATGACATTTTATGGTGACCCGAAATTCTGACGTCATTTTTACAAAAAACTTACATAGACCTCCTTTATGACCTTAGCTATGGATCCAATTGCTGGCCACGTCCAAAACTACCCATTTACAAGGTCAAATAAGCCCATAGCAGGTAAACCCCCTATTTTACCAATTTTCATATGTTATAGTCCATGGCATATATTTTTATCCGTAATTCCTACGTCATTTTAATCAAAAACTTACACTAACCTTCGTTAAGACCTTATCTATGGAACCAGTTGGTCTCCACGGCCTAAACGGCCAATTTACAATGTCAAACATGCCCCCAAGTAGGTAAACCCCCTATTTTGCCGATTTTCGTGTGTTATAGTCCGCTGCATTTTATGGTGACTCAGAATTTTGACGTTATTTTCACTCAAAACATACATGGACCTCCATTAAGACGTTATATGTGGAGACAGTTGGTCTCCACAGCCAAAACGGCCCATTTACAAGGTCAAAGAGCCCTAGAGCTGGTAAACCCCTTATTTGGCTTATTTTCGTGTGCAATAGCCACAACATTTTATTGTGACCTAGAATTTCGACATCATTTTTGCCAAAAACATACATGGACCTCCGTTAAGACCTTAGCTATGGACCTAGTTGGTCGCCACAGCTAAAACGGCCCATTTACAAGGTCAAACGAGCTCTAGAGCAGGTAAACCCCTTATTTGTCAATTTTCGTGTGCTATAGTCCACGACATTTTACAGTGACTCTGAATACCAGTGTCATTTTCACCAAAAACCTACATGGACCTCCTTAAAGGCCTTAGCTATGGATTCAGTTGGTCTCCATGGCAAAAATGACCCATTTACACGGTCAAACGATCCCCAAAGCAGGTAAACCCCCATTTTGACGATTTTCATGTCCTATAGTCCATGATATTTTATGGTGACTCGGAATTCCGATGTCATTTTTGCCTAAAACTTACATGGACCTACATTAAGACCTTAGTTATGGAACAAGTTGGTCGTCACTACCAAAACAGCCCATTTACAAGGTCAAACGACTCCAAGAGCAGGTACACCACTCATTTTGCAGATTTTCATGTGCTATAGTCCACGACATTTTATATTGACACAAAATTTCATCGTAATTTTTCCCAAAAACTTACATGGACCTCTATGAAGACCTTAGCCATGGAGCCAGTTGGTTGCCATGGCCAAAATGACCCATTTACAAGGTCAAACAAACCCCAGAACAGGTAAACCCCCATTTTGCTAATTTTAGTGTGTTATAGTCCACGACATTTTATGGCGACTAGGATTTTCAACGTCATTTTTGCCTAAAAATTACATGGGCATATGTTAATACCTTAGCTATGGATTTAGTTAGTCGCCACGACCAAAACGATCCATTTACAAGGTCAAACAAGCTGCTGAGCAGTTAAACCCCTTATTTTAATGATTTTCATGTGCTATAGTCCACTGTATTTTATGGTGACCCAGAATTCCGACGTCTTTTTTGTCTAAAACTTACATGGACTACTGTTAATGCCTTAGCTATGGAGCCAGTTGGTCACCATGGCCAAAACATGCCATTTAAAAGGTCAAACGAGCTCCAGTGCAGGCAAACCCCCTATTTTACTGATTTTCGTGTGCAATAGTCCACGACATTTTATGGTGACTTGGAATTCCGACGTCATTTTTACCTAAAACTTACACAGACCTATTTTAAGACCTTAGCTATGAAGCTAGTTGGTCGCCACAACCAAAAAATCCTATTTACAAGGTCAAATGGGCTCCAGAGCAGGAAAACCCCCTATTTTGCTGATTTTCATGTGCTATAATCCATGACATTTTGTGTTGACCCGAAATTCCGACGTCATTTTTTCCAAAATCTTACATGGACCTCCATTAAGCACTAGCTATGGAGCTAGTTGGTTCCCACCATCAAAACGGCTCATTTACAAGGTCAAACGAGCCTTAAAGCAGGTAAATCGCCTATTTTGTCGATTTTCGTATGCTATAGTCCACAACATTTTATGGTGACCTATGATTCAGACGTCATTTAAAAAAAACTTATATGGACCTCCGTTAGGACCATAAATATGGATCTTGTTGGTCTCCATGGCCAAAACGACCCATTTACACGGTTAAACGACCCTGAGAGCAGGTAAACCCTCTATTTTGCCAATTTTTGTGTGTTATAGCCCACGACATTTTATGGTTACCTAAAATTCCAACGTCATTTTTGCCAAAAACATACATTGACCTCCGTTAAGACCTTAGATATGGACCCAGTTGGTCGCCACAACCAAAACGGCCCATTTACAAGGTCAAACGAGCCCAGAGCAGGTAAACCCCTCATTTTGACAATTTTCATGTGCTATAGTCCATGACATTTTAAGGTGACTCAAAATTTCGATGTCATTTTTGCCAAAAATATACATGGACCTCCGTTAGAACCTAGCTATGGGGCCAGTTTGTCAGCACAACCAAAACGGCCCATTTACAAGGTCAAACAAGCCTAGAGCAGGTAAACCCCCTGTTTTGCAGATTTTCGTGTGCTATAGTCCACGACATTTTATGTTGATCTGGAATTCCAATGTCACTTCTGCCAAAAACTTACATGGACCTCCATTAAGCACTAGTTATAGAGCAAGTTGGTTTCCACCATCGAATTAGCTAATTTACAAGTTCAAACGAGCCCTAGAGCAGGTAAACTGCCCATTTTACCGATTATCGTGTTTTATAGTCCACGACATTTTATAGTGACCCAAAATTCCGACGTCATATTAACAAAAACTTACATGGACCTCCGTTAAGACGTTATCTATGGAGCCAGTTGGTCGCTAATGCCAAAAAGGCCCATTTACAAGGTCAAATGATCCCAGAGGTGGTAAACCCCCCATTTTACCAAATTTTGCGTACTATAATTCACGACATTTTGTGGTGACCTAGAATTTCAATGTCATTTTTGCCAAAAGTTTACATGGACCTCCGTTAAGACCTTAGCTATGGAGCCAAATGGTCGCCATGGCCAAAATGGCCCATTTACAAGGTCGAACGAGCCCAGAGCAAGTAAACCCCCTATTTTGCCGATTTTCGTGTGCTGTGCCACGATATTTTATGGTGACCCAAAATTCTAACGTCTTTTTTTCCGAAAACTTACATAGACCTCTGTAAAGCCATAGCTATGGAGCGAGTTGGTCGTCCCATCCAAAATGGTCCATTTACAAGGTCAAACGAGCCCTAGAGCAGGTAAACCCCCATTTTTGCCAATTTTCGAGTGCTATAGTCCACAACATTTTATGGTGACCCAAAATTCCGTCGTTATTTTTGCCAAAAACTTACATGGACCTCCCTCAAGACCTTATCTATGGATCCAGTTGGTGGCCAAGGCCAAAATGACCCATTTACAATGTTAAACGATCCCCAGAGCTGGTAAACCCCCCATTTTACAAATTTTCATGTGCTATAGTCCACGACATTTTATGGTGACCCAAAATGTCGAAATCAGTTTTGCTAAAAACTTACATAGACCTCCTTTACGAACTTAGTTATGGATCCAGTTGGACGACATACCCAAAACGGCCCATTTACCATGTCAAACGAGCCCCAGAGTAGGTAAACCCCAAATTTAGTCCATGATATTTTATAATGACGTCATTTTAGCAAAAAACTTACATGGATCTCCGTTAAGACCTTAGCTATGGAGCTAGTTGGTTGCCATTGCCAAAACGGCCTATTTACAAGGTTAAACAATCCCCAGAGTAGGTAAACCCCTTATTTTAGTAATTTTGCGTTCTATAGTCCACGACATTTTATGGTGACCCGAAAATACGACATCATTTTTGCCAAAAACATACATGGACCTCCGTTCAGACCTTAGCTATGGAGCTAATTCGTCGCCAAGGCCAAAACGGCCTATTACACGGTGAAACGAGCCACAAGGCAGGTAAATTCTCTATTTTGCCGATTATCGTGTGTTATAGTCCACGATATTTTATGGTGACCTGGAATTTCGATGTCATTTTTGCCAAAAACTTACATGGACCTCCGTTAAAACCTTAACTATGGAACTAGTTGGTTGCCATGTCAAAAATGGCCCATTTACAAGGTCAAACAAGCCCCAGAGCCGGTAAACTCCCCATTTTGCTGATTTTCGTGTGCTATTGTTCATAGCATTTTAATGTGACCAGAAATTCTAATGTCATTTTTACCAAAAACTTACATGGACCTCCGTTAAAACCTAAACTATGAAACTAGTTGGTTGCCACATCCAAAATGGCCCATTTACAAGGTCAAATGAGCCCCAGAGCAGGTAAACCCCCCATTTGGCTGATTTTCATGTGCTATAGTCCATAGCATTTTAATGTGACCCAAAATTCTAATGTCATTTTTGCCAAAAACTTACATGGACCTCCATTAAGACCTTAGCTATGGAGCTAGCTGGTCACCATGGCTAAAAAGTCTTATTTACAAGGTCAAATGAGCCCCAGAGCAGGTAAACACCCCATTTTACTGATTTTCGTATGCTATAGTCCACAATATTTTATACTGACCCAGAATTCCAACGTCATTCTTGCTAAAAACATACATAGAACTCCATTAAGACCTTGGATATGGAGCCAGTTGGTCACCACAGCCAAAACGGCCAATTAACAAGGTCAAACGAGCCCCAAAGCAGGTAAACCCCCTATTTTGTCGATTTTCGTATGCTATAATCAACGACATTTTATGCTGACCCAGAATTCTGATGTCATTTTTGCCAAAATAATACATAGACCTCTATTAAGACTTAAGCTATGGATAAATTTGTTCTCCACAGAAAAACAACCCCCCAAAATAATACATAGACCTCTATTGCCAATTTTCGTGTGCTATAGTCAATGACATTTTATGGTGAACTAGAATTCTGACGTCATTCTTTACAAAATCCTAAATGGACCACTGTTAAGACGTTAGCTACTGAGCTAGTTGGTCGCCACGGCTAAAACAGTCTATTTACAAGGTCAAATGAGCCCCAATGTAGGCAAACCCCCTGTTTTATCAATTTTTGTGTCCAAGGCATTTTATATTGACCCGTTATTGCGATGTCATTTTTGCCAAAAACAAAAATAGACATCTGTTAAGTGCTTACCTATGGAGTTAGTTGTCTCCATTGCAAAAATGGCCCATTAACAAGGTCAAACGAGCCCTAGAGCATGTAAACCCCTCATTTTGCTGATTTTCGTGTGCTATAGTCTACGACATTTTATGGTGACCTGGAATTCTGATATCATTTTTGCTAAAAACTTACATGGACTTTAGTTAAGACCTTAACTATGGAGCCAATTGGTCACCACAGCCAAAATGGACCTTTTACAAGGTCAAATGAGCCCCAAAAAAGGTAAACCCCTTCTTTTGTCGATTTTGGTGAGCTATAGTCTATGACATTTTATGGTAACCTAGAATATCGACGTCATTTATGCCATAAACTTACATGGAAGTCCTTTAAGACCTTAACTATGGAGCTAGTTGGTCGCCACAGCCAAAACGGCCCATTTACAAGGTCAAATGAGCCTAGAGAAGGTAAATCCCCTATTTTGCCAATTTTCGTGTGTTATAGTCCACGACATTTTATGGTGACCCAAAATTCTGACATTATTTTTACAAAAAACTTACATAGACCTCCTTTAAGACCTTATCTATGGATCCACTTGGTGTCCACATCCAAAACTGCCCATTTACAAGGTCAAACAAACCCAAGAGCAGGTAAACCCCCCATTTTACCAATTTTCATGTGTTATAGTCAATGGCATTTATGGTGATCCATAATTACTACGTCATTTTAGCAAAAACTTACACTGACATTTGTTAAGACCTTATCTATGGAATCAATTGGTCTCCATGGCCAAAACGGCCTATTTACAATGTCAAACAAGCCCCCGAGTAGGTAAACCCGCTATTTTGCTAATTTTCGTGTGTTATAGTCCACTACATTTTATGGTGACTCGAAATTCCTACGTCACTTTTACCAAAAACATACATGAACCTCTGTTAAGACCTTAGCTATGGAGCGAGTTGGTTGCCACAGCCAAAACGTTCCATTTATAAGGTCAAACGAGCCTAGAGTAAGTAAATCCCCTATTTTGCCAATTTTCGTGTGCTATATAGTCCACATTATTTCATGGTGACCCAGAATTACGATGTCATTTTTGTCAAAAACTTACATGCACTTCCATTACGACGTTATCTATGAAGCCAGTTGGTCACCACGGTCAAAATGGCCTATTTACAAGGTCAAATGATCCCTAGAGCAGGTAAATCCCTTATTTTCCTTATTTTCGAGTGCAATAGTCCACGACATTTTATTGTGACCTAGAATTTCGACGTCCTTTTTGCCAAAAACTTACATGGACCTCCGTTAAGACCATAGCTATGGAGCTAGTTGGTCGCCACAGCCAAAATGACCCATTTACAAGGTCAAACAATCTCTAGAGCAGCTAAAACCCTTATTTTACCACCTTTAGTGTGCTATAGTCCACGACAATTTATAGTGACTCTGAATTTCGATGTCATTTTTACCAAAAATGTACATGGACCTCCTTCAAGACCTTAGCTATGGAGCTAGGTTGTCACCATGGCAAAAACAGCCCATTTACAGGGTCAAACGTGCCCTAGAGCAGGTAAACCCCCATTTTACCAATTTTCATGTCCTATAGTCTACGACATTTTATGGTAACTCAGAATTTCAATGTCATTTTTGTCTAAAACTTACATGGACCTATGTTAAGACTTTTGCTATGGAATCAGTTGGTCGTCACTACTAAAACGGCCTATTTACAAGGTCAAATGAGCCCAAGAGCAGGTGAACCCCTCATTTTGCAAATTTTCGTGTGCTATAGTCCACGACATTTTATGGTGATCCAAAATTCCGACGTCATTTTTGCCATAAACTTACATGGACCTCCGTTAAGACCTTAGCTATGTAGCCAGTTGGTCTCCATGGCAAAAACGACCCATTTACAAGGTCAAAAGAACCCTAGAACAGGTAAACCCCCCGTTTTGCTGATTTTCTTGTGCTATAGTCCACGACATTTTGTGGTGACTTAGATTTTCGACGTCATTTTTGCCAAAAACTTACATGGACGTAGGTTAAGACCTTAGTTATAGAGCTAGTTGGTTGCCACGGTTAAAACGTCCCATATACAAGGTCAAACGAGTCCTTGAGCTGTTAAACCCCTCATTTTAACGATTTTCATGTGCTATAGTTTACTGCATTTTATGGTGACCCAGAATTCCGACGTCATTTTTTGCTAAAACTTACATGGACCTCTGTTAAGACCTTAGTTATGGAGTCAGTTGGTCGCCATGGCCAAAATAACCCATTTACAAGGTCAAACGAGTTCCATAGTAGGTAAACCCCCCATTTTACCGATTTTTGTGTGCTATAATCGATGACATTTTATGTTGACCCAGAATTCCAATTTCATTATTGCCAAAATCTTACATGTACCTCCGTTAAGAACTAGCTATGGAGTGAGTTTGTTGCCACCATCAAAATGGCTTATTTACAAGGTCAAACGAGCCTTAGAGTAGGTAAACCGCCTATTTTGCCGATTTTCATGTGCTATAGTCCATGACATTTTATGGTGACCTAAAATTTCGACGTCATTTTAAAAAAACACTTATATGGACCTCTGTAGGACCTTAGCTATGGATCTTGTTTGTCGCCATGGCCAAAATGGCCCATGTACAAGGTCAAACGAGCCCGAGAGTAGATAAACCCCCTATTTTGCTGATTTTCGTGTTCTATAGCCCACGACATTTTATGGTTACCTGGAATTCAGATGTCATTTTTGAAAAAAACTTACATTAACCTCTATTAAGACCTTAGCTATGGAGCCAGTTGGTCGCCATGGCAAAAATGGCTCATTTACAATGTCAAACGAGCCCTAGAGCCCATTTTGCCAATTTTCGTGTGCTATAGTCCATGACATTTTAAGGTGACTCAAAATTCCTTTGTTATTTTTGCCAAAAACATACATAGACCTCCGTTAAAACCTTAGCTATGGAGCCAATTGATTACCACAGCCAAAACGGCCCATTTATAAGGTTAAATGAACCTAGAGCAGGTAAACGCCTTATTTTGCCGATTTTCGTGTGCTATAGTCCATGGTATTTTATGGTGACCTAGAATTTTGATGTCATTTTTACCAAAAACTTACATGGCCGTTGTTAAGACCTTAGCTATGGATCTAGTTGGTCGCCACAGCTAAAACAGCCCATTTACATGGTCAAACGAGCCCATAGCAGGTAAGCCCCCCTATTTTTCTAATTTTCATGTGCTATAGTCAAAAACATTTTAATGTGACCCAAAATTCTAATGTCATTTTTGCCAAAAACTTACATGGACCTCCATTAAGACCTTAGCTATGAACCCAATTGGTTTCCATGGCTAAAAAGGCCCATTTACATGGTCAAGTGATCCACAGAGCAGGTAAACACTCCAATTTATCGATTTTCGTGTGCTATAGTCTACAACATTTTATAATGACCCAGAATTCCAACATCATATTTGCCAAAAACTTACATAGACCTCCATTAAGATCTTAGCTATGGAGCCAGTTGGTCGCCATCGTCAATATCGCTCATTTACAAGTTAAAACGAGCCCTAGAGTAGGTAAACTGCCCATTTTACCGATTATGTGTGCTATAGTTCATGGCATTTTATGGTGACCCAAAATTCCGACGTCATTTTAAGAAAAACATACATCATTGCTAGAAAAAAGGCTTATGGCAATAGTTTTGAAACTATTGCAATAGATAAGATAACCGTTGCACTAGACCTATGGCAACAGTTTAGGGACCGTTTCATCTAATTGCGTTACGATAGGTGTATCGCAACAGTTTTGTGCAATGATAGGAAAATAATTGCCATAAATCTCTCTATTGCAACGGATATGAACTCGATGCCATAGGACAATATAGCAACGGATTTGTAGCCAAATGTAACGGTTTCAAATGTGTTGTAATGATATTTTATGGAACGGTTTTAGAATCTATAGCAATGGTTCAACTTGCATATTGCAATGTTTATTTGAACCATTTGCAACAGTTTGGTAGGCTATTGCAACAGCCAAATGGCATATTGCAACAGTTCAATATGCCAAATTATATTAATTTGATTGTAATAATTATTTTTATATATAATAAAAACATAGCACATAAAAATTTATAAAACTCTTAAAGTAATCTATTTTTGGTTCAACAAACACAATATTTGAAACAACAATTAGAAGAGTTACAATTAAAGCAACCAATAACTAGCTCCTCCAACAAGCGTGTTCAAATCCTCTCTCTATATAGTTTCTCAATATATACAGTTCTTCTATTCATAACTTATCTTTACATTTCTGTTTACTATTAAGAATGTCAAAACACTTATACTTGCATTCCATTTTTACTTGCTCGTTGATGACTTGTGGTCGAGGCTTTTACTAATTCCAAAATGCATAATTCATGGCCATCCAAATAAGAATCTGCACAAACAATAAGTTTATATAATGAAGCATGTATATATTCAACACTTGAAAATTTAAAAACAAAAATTGTAATTCCTAACCTAAATTGAATAGGGTAAGCACTGAACTCAAAATTTTAAGCAAGGGTGGAAATAAACTGACACTCTATCTGTTCATCCATATAGTTAAAGATGAATTATTCCAGCTAGTTCAAGACCACCATGTAGACCATTCTCGTAGGCATGTTTTATACGAAACAAAATGTTATGTGTAGCTAGATATACAAGAGTTAACCGAAACATATCAACTTCATTAGTTTAAAAATTTTGTCATTTAGATGGAGTAGGAAACACAAATAAACTTGACAACATGTATATCTTGAAATACAAGAGAACTCAAACTTTGAACCATGGCTAAATACAACAATTGAAAATTTTGAAAGTTAAAACACCTTTTCTCTTCAAGACTTTGAATTCATTCACTCAAGGTGTTCTTGATGTATATGGATATCACAAGATTTTCAAATAAGATTCAAAACAAGTTATCAGATGTTAGCCAACATTTAGATAAACAAAAATCTGGAAAATTTCATATTTTGATTAAAAATAGGCATATGTTGCCTTTTGAAGTAAAGAAATGACTTTTCTAACTATGAAGTTTTAAATATAAAAGAGAGATTCATTGAACTCAAGCATGTTTTATGCTTAAAAATAAACAAATAGTCTCATATTTATCGAATGGTGAATTTCATTTAAAATCTTTTTGTCTTGTGGCTAGAACTCTAAAATTGTAAAGCTCAAGAACTCACCATAAGCTCATCCTAAGACCTTAAATCTTTTCTAGATAAAATGAGTAGTAGAAGCAGATCATTGTGTCTCAAAGCATGACCTCGAAGTGTGTTACATAAACGGAACCACAAAATCATAAAAGAGAAGTGTATAAACCATAATTTCCTTAAAACTAATCAATTTAAACAAAGATGTTGATCACATATTGCTAAATGAAAACCAATGATGATTTGATCAAAATTAACATTAATATCTTTCTGAGTAAGTGAATCCTCTTACTCTCAATCACGCATGAATGACAACTAACAAATTTTCATAGTCTTTATAGAAGCATGAAGACACTTGAATTTCTAGAATTTCAAGAGAAAAAAGAGATGATGCATACCTATTTTGTGGAAGCAAACTGAGGTGATTTTCTTCGAGTCCCCAAATTCCACTTCGACTCTACTCTTCACTGAAGTTCAATCTCTGTAAAATGAAGATCAATATAAGAAATTAAAATTTTTTCACTACATACTAATAATTACAAGTTTAATAGTTGAGCTATAGTTATTTTAGAAAATTACCATGTTATTAGAAAGTTATCAAATTACCTTTTAAAAGTAAATAATACATTCTCAACAACTAATTCATAATACTAATTAATAAGCAACATACCTTCATAGATAGTTATTTGACTAGTTTGATATATTATTCCAAAATTACTTCACTAAATAGTTTCTACTTTCTAACTCCTTAGTTTCAGAGGGTTATATTTAGACCACTACTACAGTTTCAAGTTCCTTAACAAGAAAGATTCACAAGGTATTAGATTTTCACCTATTAGATTCTTTAATCTAGTATAGAGGGTTGTAAGAAATAAGAAATGTCTTTCTTGCATATATATCCTATAAGTATCTAGTGAATGGTTTGGGGCATGAGTGTGGTGCTCCTACATTTTCAACTTTGAAATGACCTAGATTTCTTTTGGTAAGAAGTCGTCACAAATATCATTTCTAAAGTAAGGCAAAAAATGAGAAATCCGAATCAGATTTTCAACTCACATTGGTTTCGCTATTTGCAAGTACTTTCATTATGTATGTTGTAGTCAATGCACTGCCCATTTTATTTGTTATCAAGATAGTACCAAAAATAAAAGGAAGTACTTTGGAACAAATCCAGGCTACTATTAATGCATCATAAAATACCTTAGCAGTTAACACCTCGATCAGTTCATCTTTTCTACTGAAATTTACTCCATCAAATAGCAAGAGAGTTGGTTGAAACTACATGCAAGTGTTTTTTGCATCGTGGATTACATTCCCTATTTTTCAGACACAAGCTTAAGAAGCTGCAAATATTGTAATCTCAGTATTACATTCCCTGTGATATTTTTAAAGGTAAATTAGGAACCATCGTCAACACTATTGACCTACAAAATATTGATAATATCTTCAATAGTATTTTTTTCTCAAATATAACCACATAGAGATTTGGCCATACCTTGCCAATTGTCAGAAACTCAAGCTTATAAGCGGGACCTGCAAGATATGTATCCTTGTTGTGACTAGTATGAATAGCTCTTCTAGTGTATCAGGTAATATTATTAGCTTCACATTCTGCTCTTGCAATGAATTGATGTTGTTTCTCATATGAATAGTAAATCTCTTCTTGATGGATTTTCCCCCAAATGCACCGGTTTGACTTCTATTAGCTGAATAAGAACAGTAGGGGACCTCATGAATGATTTTGTTTCCTCCACGTTCTGTGACGAGTTGATCTTTTTTCCACCTTCTTTCTGGTAGACTCGGGAACTACAGAATGATCAAGAACTATATGGTGTTCACGTCCACCACTTTCACTTTCATTTTCAACTTGTTTCTTGGTTCTAGCTTCTAATGTTTGGATATTTATACTAATTAGATCGCTAGGATTGGTTGGCGTATCTTGCTTAGAAACATGAGAACAGTTGTTGAAGACTAAACTTGGATCGCTTTCCTCGTCCACATTATCAAAGCCTCCAAATCCTTGCAGGTTTTATTTATCAAAAGGAAAAAGGATCAAAGAAAGTTGAGTGTATATAACAACTTTTCTCATTATAGCTGTGTGTCGGGCAATTTGTGATCATATCCTTGTACACATACCTGGAAATGATTTCTCATTATAATCTGTTCATCTTTTTGATTGTCTCGAATAATGTTCTGAGACATAAAATTTGAGAAATTTCAGTTGTTGTAACAGCATATAGTTGTGACCTTCTAAGTAAAACACTTATTTCTCCAAATGATTCTCAAGCAACAACCTTCCCAATTATCTGTTTTTGAACATATTTTAGAAAAAATAAGTTAAGGCTAATGTGTTTGTAAATGATATAATGATTGTTGAATGTGTTATACTTACTTGTTCACGTCCATTGATATCTACTAGAAGGTCCTACAATAGTATACATAACTGATTAATAATATGAAAAACAAATTCGATGTGTTCAAGTAATTGTTCCCAACATATTAACTTACCAATGCTCCTAAGACTATTATGTAAAAATCTGTTTCAGACTCATTCTGTAAAATTGCATCTTTCTTGGAAGGACAATATTCAGCTTCCATTTCAGGAACCTTAAATGAGGAAAATAAACCATTGAATATACATTGTATTCGTCAAGTGAGAAGGGGATCAGAACAATGTAGAACAAGAAATTACCAGTTGGAAAAGCAGGTCCCTGGAAATGCCTCAGAATAGATTGACATTTCGAACTATTGGTAAAAATAGGTAATGTGCAATGCTTGATCTGATAGATTTTTGTAGAACATTCATGGTCACTTTTTGTTGATGAATAATTATTTTATAATTCATGAGCAGATACAAGTCAATTTCAAGAAGACATCAACTACAGAATAGTCACAACACAAGCTACATATTATTATAATAGGAAATAGACCTAAAATCATGTCAAACAATAGCACTTTTGATAATTTAATGGAGAAAAAAAAAGAGGCACTTCAACAATTAGAAGGAATCAATAAAGGAGAAAAGAGGAATATCAGAAGTATGATGATCATATCCAAGAAATTATCCACCCATGGAACTTCACAACAGCTCATATACATCGATAAACCGGAAAGAATCCAACTGAGAAATGCGAAAAAAAGAGGAGCACTTACAAGTTACAGTCAGGGCTATAGCTCAAGCGACTATGGTGGACTCGGCTGGAGGCAGGAAGCGCTGGCTGGAGCAAATGGCGTTGTGCTCTAGATGGTGATGATTGACAGAGAAGATCACTTTTTGAACTAGTAGCAAATTTTAGTACCAACCAGTAGCAAATTTTAGTTTATTCCATTTTTATGTTAATGTATCTCTTGCTTCTTGTTGCTTTAACGTAAATCTTCAACAATAAGGAAAGTGTATTTTTGACATCCTACTCAAGTGAGAGGTGAAATCAATGAAGACATCATCAATGCAAGGGTGTTCAAACCCGATTGAATAAATCATGGACAAGAAATACAATATCAATGTCAAGTTAAATATGATCTAGAGTAGTTGATTTCATCATAACTCCAACAAAATATTAAACCCACAATAGCTACAATTTAATGGGAAAAAACCCACAATTAGAAAAATACATCAAATACACTAACCACACCCAAAGATTAAAGACAAAAGAAGAGATTCAAGAATAAAACCTCAAAAGCCCAAACCTGTATTTTCTTCAGCTATAACCCTAAAGATTGAAGAAGAGAAGCTCCAGCAGTTGAAGTAGAAAACCTCTAGATTTCTTAGATTTTACAAGAAAACATACAACCCTCCATTTCTTTAGATTTCACAATAGGTTTGAAGAGAAAAATAGGTTTAGATTCGAAATCAAAAATGGGTTTATGTTAGTCCTAAAATGAGAGAAATGAAGAACTTACCTGCAATGCTCCCCAACTTCTGTGTTCGATTGATCTGCTATGAATGGACGAAAAATTAGGTTAAAGAGAACAAGAGGGAGAACCTTTGTGTTCTAATAGTTGAAGAGATGGGAAATGAGCTTAGCAAATGTTTCCCTCGTTTGTATCAATATCTGATAAAGAGAAAAATAAATTGTATTTAAAAAATTAGTTAAATATAAAATAGAATGAAAATATTTTGGCGGTTCATCCAAAATAAGAGAGGGAAATTATGGAGGGCTTTAATAACCGTTCCAATAGAAAAAAATTCGCATTAAATATATCCATAGATGACTTAATGGCAACGGTTCTAGAAACCATTACAATATGTAGGTCTATTGCAACGGTTTTCACACAATGGCAACAGATTTATTACCAAGCCGTAGCAATAATACCCAATCCTTTTGGCAACGGTTCAAACCATTGCAATAGACCCTCTATAGTAACGATTGCTTAAGCGTTGCTAAAAAATTCATTGTCGTAGGCCTTATTTCTAGTAGTGCATGGACCTCTGTTAAGACCTTAGCTATGAAGCTAGTTGGTCGCCATGGCCAAATAGGTGCATTTACAAGGTCAAACGAGCCCAGAGCTAGTAAACCCCCTATTTTACCGATTTACGCATTCTATAGTCCACGACATTTTATGATGACCTAGAAATATGACGTCATTTTTGCCCAAAAAAATACATGGACCTCCGTTAAGACTTTAGCAATGGAGCTAGTTGGTCAACACGGCCAAAACGACCCATTTACAAGGTGAAACGAGCCCCAGAGCAGGTAAACCTCCCATTTTGCCGATTTTCGTGTGTTATAGTCCACGGTATTTTATGGTGACCTGACGTCATTTATGCCAAAACCTTACGTGGACCTCTGTTAAGACCTTAACTATGCAACCAGTTGGTTGCCACATCCAAAATAGTCCATTTACATGGTCAAACGAGCCCCCAGAGTAGGTAAACCCCCCATTTTGTTGATTTTCGTGTGCTATAGTCCATAGCATTTTGATGTGACCCAAAATTCTAATGTCATTTTTGCGAAAAACTTACATGGACCTCCATTAAGACCTTAGCTATGAAGCCAGTTGGTCGTCATGGCTAAAAAGGCCCATTTACAAGGTCAAACGATCCCCAGACCAGGTAAACACCCCATTTTACCAATTTTGGTGTGCTATAGTCCACAACATTTTATAATGACCCAGAATTCCAACGTCATTTTTGCCAAAAACTTACATAGACATCCATTAAGACATTATCTATGGAGCCAGTTGGTCACCATGGCCAAAATAGCCCATTAGCTAGATCAAACGAGCCCCAAAGCAGGTAAACCCCCCATTTTGTCGATTTTCATTAGCCATAGTGCACGACATTTTATGCTGACCCAGAATTCCATTGTCATTTTTGCCAAAACATTACATAGACCTTTGTTAAGACTTTAGCTATGGATAAATTTTGTTTCCATAGCCAAAACGCCCCATTTACAAGGTCAAATTAGCCTCAGAGCAGGTAAACCCTCTATTTTGCCAATTTTCGTGTGCTATAATCCATGACATTTTATGGTGAACCGGAATTCCGACGTCATTTTTTCCAAAAACCAACATGGACCTCTGTTAAGATGTTAGCTACTAAGCTACTTAGTCACCACGGCTAAAACAACCCATTTACAAGGTCAAATGAGCCCTAAAGCAGGCAAACCCCCCATTTTGCTGATTTTTATATCCACGACATTTTATGTTAACCTGGAATTTCGATATCATTTTTGCCAAAAACTAACATAGACATTCGTTAAGAGCTTAGCTATGGAGCCAGTTGGTCACCATTGCAAAAATGGCCCATTTACAATGTCAAACGAGCCCTAGAGCACGTAAACCCTTCATTTTTCCAATTTTCATACGCTATAGTCCACGACATTTTATGGTGACCCAAAATTCCGACGTTATTTTTGCCAAAAACTTACATGGACTTTAGTTAAGACCTTAACTATGGATTCAATTGGTCGCCACGGCCAAAATGGTCCTTTTACAAGGTCTAATGAGCCCCAAAGAAGGTAAACACCTTCTTTTGACGATTTTTGTGAGCTATAGTCCATGACATTTTATGGTGACCCAGAATCCCGACGTCATTTATGCCAAAAACTTACATGGACATTTGTTAAGACCGTAGCTATGGAGCTAGTTGGTCGCCATAGCCAAAACGGCTATTTACAAGGTCAAACGAGTCTAGAGGTGGTAAACCCCCTATTTTGCCGATTTTTGTGTGTTATAGTCCACGACATTTTATGGTGACCCGGAATTTTGACGTCAGTTTTACAAAAAACTTACATGGACATCCTTTAATACCTTAACTTTGGATCCAGCTGGTGGCCACATCCAAAACTACCCATTTACAAGGTCAAACGAGCCCCAGAATAGGTAAACCCCCCATTTTACAAATTTTCATGTGCTATAGTATGTGGAATTTATAGTGATCCGTAATTCCTATGTCATTTTAACCAAAAACCTACACTGACCTTTAGTTAAGACCTTAACTATGGAGCCAGTTGGTCGCCACGATGAAAATGGCCCTTTTACACGATCAAATGAGGCCCAAAAAAGTTAAACCCCTTCTTTTGCCCATTTTGGTGAGCTATAGTCCACGAAATTTTATGGTGACCTAGAATCTCGATGTCATTTATGCCAAAAACTTACATGGACGTCCGTTAAGACCTTAGATATGGAGCCAGTTGGCCGCCATAGCCAAAACAGACCATTTACAAGGTCAAATGAGCCCAGAGCAGTTAAACCCCCTATTTTGTTGATTTTTGTGTGCTATAGTCCACGACATTTTATGGTGACCCATAATTTGGACGTAAATTTTGCCAAAAATTTACATGGACGTCCGTTAAGAACTTAGCTATGGAGCTAGTTGGTCGCCACGACCAAACCGTCCCATTTACATGGTCAAATAAGCCCCAGAGCAGGTAAACCCCCCCATTTTGCCGATTTTCATTTGCAAAAGTCCACGACATTTTATGGTGAACTGGAATTCCGACGTCATTTTTTCCAAAAATCTACATAGATCTCCATTAAGACCTTAGATTTGGGGAAAGTTGGTTGCCATTGCCAATTTAAAAGGTCAAATGAGCCTAGAGCTGGTAAAGCCCCTAATTTGCCGATATTCATGTCCACGATATTTTATGTTAACCCGAAATTCTGATGTCATTGTTTCCAAAAACTTACATAGACGTCTGTTAAGACCTTAGCTATGGAGTTAGTTGGTCGCTATTGAAAAAATGGCCCATTTACAAGGTCAAACGAGCCCTAGAGCAGGTAAACCCCCTATTTTGCCGATTTTTGTGTTATAGTCCACAACATTTTATGGTGACCTGGAATTTTGACGTCATTTTTTTGCCAAAAACTTACATAGACTTCCGTTAATAACTTAACTATGGAGCTAGTTGGTCACCACGGCCAAAACGACCCTTTTACATGGTCAAATGAGCCCCACAAAAGGTAAGCCCCTTCTTTTACTGATTTTGGTGAGCTTTAGACCACGACATCATATGGTGACCCAGAATCTCGACGTCATTTTGGCCAAAAACATACATGGACGTCCATTAAGACCTTAGCTATGGAGCCAGGTTATCGCCACAGCCAAAACGACCCATTTACAAGGTCAAACGAGCTCAGAGCAGGTAAACCCCCATTTTGCCAATTTTTGTATGCTATAGTCCACGACATTTTATGGTGACCCAGAATTCCAACATCATTTTTTCCAAAATCTTATATGGACCTCCATTAAGACCTTATTTATGGTTCCAGTTGGTCGGCACGACCAAAACAGCCCATTTAAAAGGTCAAATGAGCCCCAGAGCAGGTAAACACACAATTTTACTGAATTTCGTGTGCTATATAGTCCACGACATTTTATGGTCACCCAGAATTTCAATGTCATTTTTGCCAAAAAATACATGGACCTCCATACATACCTTAGCTATGGTTCCAGTTGGTTGCCATGGCCAAAATGGCCCATTTACAAGGTCAAACGAGCCTAGAGAAGGTAAAACCCCTATTTTGCTGATTTTCGAGTGCTATAGTCCATGACATATTATGGTGACCCAGAATTCCGATGTAATTTTTGACAAAAAATTACATGGACCTCCGTTAAGAACTTATCTATAGAGACAGTTCGTGGCCACAGGCAAAACGGTCCATTTGTAAGATCAAATGATCTCCAAAGTAGGTAAACTCCCTATTTTGCCGTTTTGGTGTGCTATAGTCCACAACATTTTATAGTGACCTAAAATTCCGATGTCATTTTTACCAAAAACATACATGGACCTCCTTTAAGGCCTTATCTATGGAGCTAGCTAGTTACCACAGCCAAAACAACCCATTTTCAAGGTCAAACGAGCCCTAGAGCAGGTAAACCCCCATTTTTTTTATTTTCGTGTGCTATAGTCCACGACATTTTATGGTGACTCGGAATTCCAATGTAATTTTTGCCAAAAACTGACATGGACCTATTTTAAGACCTTAGTTATGGAATCAGTTGGTTATCACTGCCAAAACGGCCCATTTACAAGGTCAAACAAGTCCGAGAGCTATAGTCCACGACATTTTATGATATAGTCCACGACATTTTGAAGATTTTTGTATGCTATAGTCCACGACATTTTATGGTGAGCCAAAATTCCGACATCATTTTTGCCAAAAAACATACATGGACCTCTGTTAAGACCTGAGCTATGGAGCCAGTTGGTTGCCATGGCCAAAACAACCCATTTACAAGGTCAAACGCACCCCAGAACAGGTAAACCCCCTATTTTGCTGATTTTCGTGTGCTATAGTCCATGAAAATTTATGGTGACTAGGATTTCCAACATCATTTTTGCCTAAAACTTATATGGACCTATCTTAAGACCTTAGCTAAGGAGCTAGTTGTTCGCCACAGCGAAAATGCCCCATTTACAAGGTCAAATGAGCCCCTGAGTTGTTAAACCCCTCATTTTAATGATTTTCGTGTGCTATAGTCCACTGCATTTTAAGGTAATCCAAAATTCTAACGTCATTTTTTACAAAAACATACATGGACCTCCGTTTAGACCTTAGCTATAGAGCTAGTTGGTCGCCACGGCCAAAACAATTCATTTACAAGGTCAAATGAGCCCAGAGCAGGTAAACCGCCAATTTTGCCAATTTTCGTGTGCTCTACGATATTTTATGTTGAATCGGAATTCCTATGTCACTTTTGCCAAAAACATACATGGACCTCTGTTAAGACCTTAGCTATGGAACTAGTTGGTCGCCACAACCAAAACAGCCCATTTACGAGGACAAACGAGCCTAGAGCAGGTAAACACCCAATTTTGCCGATTTTCTTGTGCTATAGTCCACGACATTTTATGGTGACCCAAAACTCTAACGTCATTTTTACAAAAAACTTACATGGACCTCCTTTAGGACCTTAACAATAGATCCAGTTGGTGGCCACATCGAAAACTGCCCATTTACAAGGTCAAACGAGCCCCAGAGTAGGTAAACCCCCCATTTTATCAATTTTCATGTGCTATAGTGCACGACATTTTATAGTGACTCTGAATTCCGATGTCATTTTAACCAAAAACCTAGATGGACCTCCTTCAAGACCTTAGCGATGGATTCAGTTGGTTGCCATGGCAAAAACCACCCATTTACAAGGTCAAATGAGCCCAGAGCAGGTAAACCCCCATTTTGTCGATTTTCATGTCCTATAGTCTACGACATTTTATGGTGACTTGGAATTCCGACGTCATTTTTGCCTAAAAATTACATGGACCTACGTTAAGACCTTAGCTATGGAACTAGTTGGTCTTCACTACCAAAACGGCCCATTTACAAGGTGAAACGAGCCATAGAGCTGGTAAACCCCTCATATTGCAGATTTTCGTGTGCTATAGTCAACGACATTTTATGGTGACTCAAAATTATGGTGTCATTTTTGCCAAAAACTTATATGGACCTCTATTAAGACCTTAGTGTTGGAGCCAGTTGGTCACCATGGCAAAAATGACCCACTTACAAGGTAAAACGAACCCCAGAATAGGTAAACCCCTCGTTTTGCTGATTTTCATGTGCTATAGTCCACGATATTTTATGGTGACTCGAATTTCCAACGTCATTTTTGCCAAAAACTTATATGGACATATGTTAAGACCTTAGCTATAGAGTAAGTTGGTCTCCACGGCCAAAACAACCCATTTACAAGGTCAAACGAGTCCCAAAAGTAGGTATACCCCCGTTTTGATAATTTTCATATCCTATAGTCCTCAACATTTTATGGTGACAAGGAATTCGAACGTCATTTTTCCCTAAAACTTACATGGACCTACGTTTAAACCTTAGTTATGGAACCAACTGGTCGTCACTACCAAAACGGCCCATTTACAAGGTCAAACGAGCACGAGAGCAGGTACACCCCTCATTTTGTAGATTTTCGTGTGCTATAGTCCACGATATATTATGGTGACACTGAATTTCGACGCCATTTCTCCCAAAAACTTACATGGACCTCTGTGAAGACCTTAGCTATGTAGTATGTTGGTCGCCACGGCAAAAACGACCCATTTACAAGGTCAAACGCACCCCAAAATAGGTAAACCCCCTTTTGCAGATTTTCGTCTGTTATAGTCCACGATATTTTATGGTGACTTGAATTTTCGACGTTATTTTTTCCTAAAAATTACATGGACCTACGTTAATACCTTAGCTATGGATCCAGTTAGTCGCCATGGCCAAAACAACCCATTTACAAGGTCAAACGAGCTGCTGAGCAGTTAAACCCCTTATTTTAATGATTTTTGAGTGCTATAGTCCACTGCATTTTATGGTGACCCAAAATTCCGATGTATTTTTTGGCTAAAACATACATGGACCACTTTTAAAACCTTAGATATGGAACCAATTGGTCACCACGGCCAAAACATGCCATTTACAAGGTCAAACGAGCTCCAGTGCAGGCAAACCCCCTATTTTGCCGATATTCATGTGCAATAGTCCACGATATTTTATGGTGACCTGGAATTCCGACGTCATTTTTTCCTAAAACCTACATGGACCTATGTTAAGACCTTAGCTGTGGAGCTAGTTGGTCGCCACGGCCTAAACAACCCATTTACAAGGTCAAACGGGCTCCAGAGCTAGACAACCCTCCATTTTACCGATTTTCGTGTGCTATAATCCACGACATTTTACGTTGACCCGAAATTTCGACGTCATTTTTTCCAAAATCTTACATGGACCTCCGTTAAGCACTAGCTATGGAGCGAGTTGGTTGCCACCATCATAATAGCTCATTTACAAGGTCAAACGAGCCCTAGAGCAGGTAAACCGCCCATTTTACCGATTTTCGTGTGCTATAATCCACAACATTTTATGGTGACCTATAATTCTGATATCATTTAAAAAAAAACTTATATGGACCGCCGTTAGGACCTCAGCTATGGATCTTGTTGGTCACCATGGCCAAAACGACCCATTTACAAGGACAAATGAGCCTGAGAGTAGGTAAAACCTCCATTTTGCTGATTTTTGTGCGCTATAGCCGACTACATTTTATGGTGACCTGAATTTCCAACGTTATTTTTGCCAAAAACTTACGTTGACCTCCGTTAAGACCTTAACTATGGACCGAGTTAGTTGCCATAGCCAAAATGGCCAATTTACAAGGTCAAACGACCCCCAAAGCAGGTTCACCCCCTATTTTGACAATTTTCGTGTGCTATAGTCCACGACATTTTAAGATGACTCAAAATTCCGATGTCATTTTTGCCAAAAACATACATGGACCTCCGTTAAGACCCTAGCTATGGGGCCAGTTGGTCGCCACGGCCAAAACGGCCCATTTACAAGGTCAGACAAGCCCAGAGCAGGTAAACCCCCCATATTTTTATGATTTTCGTGTGCTATAGTCCACAACATTTTATGGTGACCCGAAATTCCTACGTTATTTTTGCCAAAAACTTACATAGACCTCCGTTAAGCACTAGCTATGGAGCGAGTTGGTTGCCACCATCAAAATAGATAATTTACAAGTTTAAACGAGCCCTAAAGTAGGTAAACCACCCATTTTACCGATTATCGTTTGCTATAGTTCACGCATTTTATAGTGACCCAAAATTTTGACGTCATTTTAACAAAAACTCATATGGACCTCCGTTAAGACCTTAGCTATGAATCTAGTTGGTATCCAATGCCAAAAAGGTCCATTTATAAGGTTAAATTATCCCAGAGCTGGTAAACCCCTCATTTTACCAATTTTTGTGTACTATAATCCACGACATTTTGTGGTGACCTAGAATTTCGATGTCATTTTTACCAAAATCTTACATGGACCGCCGTTAATACCTCAGCTATGGAGCCAAAGGGCTGCCACGGCCAAAATGGCCCATTCACAAGGTCAAACGAGCCCTAGAGCAGGTAAACTCCCTATTTTGCCGATTTTTGTGTGCTGTACTATGACATTTATGGTGACCCAAAATTCTAACGTCTTTTTTTCCAAAAACTTACATGGACTTCCGTAAATCCATAGCTATGGAGCGAGTTGGTCACCATGGCCAAAATGGTCCATTTATAAGGTCAAACGAGCCCTAGAGCAGGTAAACCCCCATTTTGCCAATTTTCGTGCGCTATAGTCCACAACATTTTATGATAACCCAAAATTCCGATGTTATTTTATCCAAAACCATACATGGACCTCCCTCAAGACCTTATCTATGGAGCCTGTTGGTGGCCAAGGCCAAAACGACCCATTTACAAGGTCAAACGAGCCCCAGAGCTGGTAAACCTCCCATTTTACAAATTTTCATGTGCTACAGTCCACGACATTTTATGGTGACCCAGAATGCCGAAGTCATTTTTGCCAAAAACTTACATGGACCTCCTTTACGAACTTAGTTATGGATCCAGTTGGACAACATGCCAAAAATGGCCCATTTACCATGCCAAATGAGCCCCAGAGTAGGTAAACCCCCAATTTCACCGATTTTCTAGTCATATAGTCCACGATATTTTATAATGACCCAAAATTTTGACGTCATTTTTGCAAAAAAATTTCATGGATCTCCGTTAAGACCTTAGCTATAGAGTCAGTTGGTCGCCATGGCAAAAAGGGCCTATTTACAAGCTTAAACAATCCCCAGAGTAGGTAAACACCCTATTTTACTAATTTTCGCGTTATATAGTCCACGACATTTTATGGTGACCTAGAAATACGACATCATTTTTGCCAAAAACATACATGGACCTCCGTTCAGACCTTAGCTATAGAGCTTGTTGGTCGACACAGTCAAAACGGCCTATTTATAAGGTGAAACAAGCCGCAGGGTAGGTAAACCCTCTATTTTACTGATTTTCATGTGTTATAGTACACGGTATTTTACAGTGACCTAGAATTCCGACGCCATTTTTGCCAAAAACTTATATGGACCTCCGTTAAAAGCTTAACTATAGAACCAGTTGGTTGCCATGTCCAAAATGGCCCATTTACAAGGTCAAACAAGCCCCAGAGCAGGTAAACCCCCCATTTTGTTGATTTTCGTGAGCTATAGTGCATAGCATTTTAATGTGACCAGAAATTCTAATGTCATTTTGGCCAAAAACTTACATGGACCTCCGTTAAAACCTTAAATATGGAACCAGATGGTTGCCATATCCAAAATGGCCCATTTACAAGGTTAAACGAGTCCCAGAGCAGGTAAACCCCCAATTTGGTTGATTTTCATCTGCTATAGTCAATAGCATTTTAATGTGACCCAAAATTCTAATGTCATTTTTTCCAAAAACTTACATGGACCTCCGTTAAGACCTTAGCTATGGAGCCAGTTTGTCGCCACAGCTAAAAAGGTCCATTTACAAGGTCAAATAAGCCCCAGAGCAGGTAAACACCCTATTTTGCGGATTTTCGTGTGCTATAGTCCACAACATTTTATACTGACCTAGAATTTCAACGTCATTTTTGCCAAAAACTTACATAGACCTCTATTAAAACCTTAGCTATGGAACCAGTTGGTCACCACTGCCAAAATGGCCCATTAACAAGGTCAAATGAGCCCCAAAGCAGGTAAACCCCCCATTTTGTCGATTTTTGTGTGCCATTGTCCACGATATTTTATGCTGACCCTGAATTCCGATGTCATTTTTGCCAAAACATTACATAGACCTCTGTTAAAACTTTAGCTATGGATAAATTTGGTCTCCATGGCCAAAACGCCCCATTTACAAGGTCAAATGAGCCTCAGAGCAGGTAAACCGACTATTTTGCCAATTTTCATGTCATGACATTTTATGGTGAACTGGAATTCCGACGTCATTTTTTCCAAAATCCTACATGGACCTCTGTTAAGATGTTATCTATTGAGCTAGTTGGTTTCCACGGCTAAAATGGCCCATTTACAAGATCAAATGAGCCCCAAATCAGGCAAAACCCCATTTTGCCTATTTTTGTGTCCAAGGCATTTTATGTTGACCTGTTATTGCGATATCATTTTTTCCAAAAACTAAAATAGATGTTCGTTAAGATCGTACCTATGAATTCAGTTGTCGCCATTGCAAAAATTACCCATTAACAAGGTCAAACGAGCCCTAGAGCATGTAAACCCCTCATTTTGCCGATTTTCGTGTGCTATAGTCCACGACATTTTATGGTGACCAGGAATTCTGATATCATTTTTGCCAAAAACTTACATGGACTTCAATTAAGACCTTAACTATGGAGCCAGTTGGTTGCCACGGAAAAAATGGCCCTTTTACAAGGTCAAATGAGCCCCAAAGAAGGTAAACCCCTTCTTTTGCTGATTTTTCGTGAGCTATAGTCCACGACATTTTATGGTGACCAAGAATATCAACGTCATTTATGCCAAAAACTTACATGGACGTCCGTTAAGACCTTAGCTACGGAGCTAGTTGGTCACCACAGCCAAAACAGCCTATTTACATGGTCAAACGAGCCTAGAGCAAGTAAACCCCCTATTTTGCCGATTTTCGTGTGTTATAGTCTACGACATTTTATGGTGACCCAGAATTCTAACGTCATTTTTACAAAAAACTTACAATGACCTCCGTTAAGACCTTAGCTATGGATCCAGTAGGTGAACCCCCCATGTTACCAATTTTCATGTGCTATAGTCTATGACATTTATGGTGATCCGTAATTCCTACGTCATTTTAATCAAAAACTTACACTGACCATTGTTAAGCCCTTATCTATGGAACCATTTTGTCTCCACGGCCAAAACGACCCATTTTCAATGTCAAACGATCCTAGAGCAGGTAAACCCCCTATTTTGCCGATTTTCGTGTGCTATAGTCCATAACATTCTATTGTGACCTAGAATTCCGACGTCACATTTACAAAAAACTTACATGGACCTCTTTTAAGATCCTAGCTATGGATCCGGTTGGTCGCCACGTCCAAAACTACCCATTTGCAAGGTCAAACGATCCCCAGAGCAGGTAAACCCCCCATTTCACCAGTTTTCATATGCTATAGTCTATGGCATTTATGGTGATTCATAATTCCTACGTCATTTTAACCAAAAACATACACTGACCTTCTGTTAAGACCTTAACTATGGAGCCAGTTCGTCGCCACGGTGAAAATGACCCTCTTACAAAGTCAAATGAGCCCCAAAGAAGGTAAACCCCTTCTTTTGCCAATTTTGGTGAGCTTTAGTCCACGACATTTTATGGTGACCAAGAATCTCGACGTCATTTATGCCAAAAGCTTACATGGACGTCCGATAAGACCTTAGCTATGGATTCAGTTGGTCACCACGACCAAAACAGACCATTTACAAGGTCAAACGAGCCCAGAGCAGTTAAACTCCCCATTTTGCCCATTTTCGTGTGAGATAGTCCACTGCATTTTATGGTGACTAATAATTTGGACGTAAATTTTGCCAAAAATTTACAAGGACATCCGTTTAGACCTTAGTTATGGAGCTAGTTGGTTACCACAGCCAAAGCGGCCCATTTACATGGTCAAATGAGCCCCAGAGCAAGTAAACCCCCCATTTTACCAATTTTTGTTTGCAATAGTCCACGACATTTTATGATGAACTGGAATTCCGACGTCATTTTTTCCAAAAATCTGCTTGGATCTCCGTTAAAACCTTAGCTTTGGGGAAAGTTCATTACCATGGCCAATTTAAAAGTTCAAATGAGCTCAGAGCTGGTAAACCCCCCATTTTGCCAATTATTATTACCACGACATTTTATGTTGACCCAAAATTTCGACGACATTTTTCCAAAAACTTAGATAGACGTCCATTAAGATCTTAGCTATGGAGCCAGTTGGTTGCTATTGAAAAAATGGTCCATTTACAAGGTCAAACTGGCCCTAGAGCAGGTAAACCCCTTATTTTACTGATTTTCGTGTGCTATAGTCCACGACATTTTATGGTGACCCGGAATTCTGACGTCATTTTTGCCAAACACTTACATGGACTTCTATTAATACATTAACCATGGAGCTAGTTGGTCACCACAGCCAAAACAACCATTTTTCAAGGTCAAATGAGCCCCAAAGAAGCTAAACCCCTTTTTTTACCGATTTTGGTGAGCTATAGACCACGACATTTTATGGTGACCCAGAATCTTAACGTAATGTTTTCCAAAAACTTACATGGACATCTATTAAGACCTGAGCAATGGAGCCTGGTTGTCGCCATGGCCAAAACGGCCCATTTACAAGGTCAAACGAACCCAGAGCAGGTAAACCCCCTATTTTGCTAATTTTTATATGCTATAGTCCACGACATTATATAGCGACCCAGAATTTCGACGTCATTTTTTCCAAAATCTTACACGGACCTATGTTAAGACCTTAGCTATGGATACATTTGGTCAGCATGACCAAAACGGCCCATTTAAAATGTCAAATTAGCCCAGAGCTGGTAAATCCCTCATTTTACTGATTTTTGTGTGTTATAGTCCTCAATATTTTATGGTCACCCGAAATTTTGATGTCATTTTTGCCAAAAACATACATGGACCTCTATTAATACCTTAGCTATGGATCCAGTTGGTCGCCATAGCCAAAACGGCCCATTTACAAAGTCAAACGATCCCAGAAAAGGTAAAGCTCCTATTTTGCTGATTTTCGAGTGTTGTAGTCTACGACATTTTATGGTAACCTGGAATTTCGATGTCATGTATGCCAAAAAATTATATGGACCTCCGTTAAGACTTTAGCTATGGCGCCAGTTGGTGTCCATGGCCAAAATGGCCCATATACAAGGTCAAACAAGCTCGAGAGTAGGTAAACCCCTCATTTTTAAGATTTTTGTGTGCTATAGTCCACGACATTTTATGGTGACCCAAAATTTTGACATCATTTTGTCCAAAAACATACATGGACCTCCATTAAGACCTTAATATGGAACCAGTTAGTCGCCATGGCCAAAACGACTAATTTCCAAGGTCAAACGCACCCCAGAATAGGTAAACCCCTAATTTTACTGATATTCGTGTGCTACAATCCATGACATTTTATGGTGACTCGGATTTTCGATGTCATTTTTGCCTAAAACTTATGTGGACCTACGTTAAGACCTTAGTTATTGAGCGAGTTGGTCGCAACAGCCAAAATGACCCATTTACAAGGTCAAACAATCCCTGAGTAGTTAGAACCCTCATTTTAATGATTTTCGTGTGCTATAGTCCATTGCATTTTAAGGCGACACGAAATTCGGATGTCATTTTTTAAAAAAAATACATGGACCTTCGTTCAGACCTTAGCTATGGAGTTAGTTGGTCACTACGGCCAAAACGACCCATTTACAGGGTCAACTGATCCCCAGAGCAGGTAAACCCCCTATTTTGCCGATTTTTGCATGCTATAATCCACGACATTTTATGGTGACCTAGAATTCCTACATCACTTTTGCCAAAAATATAAATTTACCTCCGTTAAGACCTTAGCTATGGAGCTAGTTGGTCGCCGCAGCCAAAATGACCCATTTACAAGGTCAATCAAGCCTAGAGCAGCTAAACCCCCTATTTTGCTGATTTTTGTGTGCAATAGTCCATGACATTTAATAATGACCTGAATTCTGACATCATTTTCTCCTAAAACTTACATGGACCTATGTTAAGATCTTAGCTATGGAGCTAGATGGTCGCCACGGCCAAAATAGCCAATTTACAAGGTCAAATGGGTTCTAAAGAAGGAAAACCCCCATTTTCTCGATTTTCGTGTGCTATAATCCACGATATTTTATGTTGACCCAAAATTCTAATGACATTTTTTTAAAAATCTTTCATGGACCTCCGTTAAGCACTAGCTATGGAGTGAGTTAGTTGCCACCATCAAAATGACTCATTTACAAGGTCAAACGAGCCCTAAAGCAGGTAAATCGCCTATTTTACCAATTTTTGTATGCTATAGTCCACAACATTTTATGGTGACCTATAATTTCGAGGTCATTTAAAAAAAACTTATATGGACCTCCGTTAGGACCTCAGCTATGGATATTGTTGGTCGCCATGGCCAAAACTACCTATTTACAAGGTCAAACGAGCTAGAGAGCAGGTAAACACTCCATTTTGCCAATTTTTGTGTGCTATAGCCCACAACATTTTATGGTGACCCGAAATTCCAACGTCATTTTTGTGAAAAACTTACATGGACCTCCGTAAAGCCATACCTATGGATCAAGTTGGTCACCACGTCCAAAACAGTCCATTTACAAGGTCAAATGAGCCCTAGAGCAGGTAAACCCCCCATTTTGCCAATTTTCGTGCGCTATAGTCCACAACATTTTATGGTTACCCAAAATTTCGACGTTATTTTTGCCATAAAACAAACATGGACCTCTGTTAAGACCTTAGCTATGGATCTAGTTGGTTGCCACTGCCAAAACGGCCCATTTACAAGGTTAAACGAGCTCGAGAGTTGCTAAACCGCCCATTTTACCAATTTTTGTATGCTATAGTCCATGACATTTTATGCTGACTTGGATTTTCGACGTCATTTTTGCCTAAATATTTCATGAACTAAGTTAATACCTTAGTTATGGAGCCAGTTAGTCACCACGGCCAAAATGACCCATTTACAAGGTCATACGAGCCGCTGAGCAGTTAAACCCATTATTTTAATGATTTTCGTGTGCTATAGTCCACTTCATTTTATGGTGACCCGAAATTCCAACATCTTTTTTGGCTAAAACTTACATGGAACAATGTTAAAACCTTAGCTGTGGAGCCAGTTGGTCACCACTGCCAAAACATGCCATTTACAAGGTCAAATGAGCTCCAGTGCAGGCAAACCCCCTATTTTGTCGATTTTTGTGTGCAATAGTCAACAACATTTCATGGTGACCTGGAATTCCGATGTCATTTTTTCCTAAAACTTACATGGACCTATGTTAGGACCTTAGCTATGGAGCTAGTTGGTCACTACGGCCAAAACAACCCATTTACAATGTCAAACGAGCTCCAGAGCAGGAAAACCCCCTATTTTACCGATTTTTGTGTGCTATAATCCACGCCATTTTATGTTGACTTGAAATTCTGATGACATTTTTTCCAAAATCTTACATGGACCTCCGTTAAGCACTAGCTATGGAGCGAGTTGGTTGCCAACATCAAAACAACTCATCTATAATGTCAAACGAGCCTAGAGTAGGTAGACCGCCTATTTTATCAATTTTCGTGTGCTATAGTCCACAACATCTTATGGTGACCTATAATTCCGATGTCATTTAAAAAAAACTTATATGGACCTCTGTTAGGACCTCAGTTATGGATCTTATTGGTCGCCATGGCCAAAACGACCCATTTACAAGGTCAAACGATCTCGAGAGTGGGTAAACCCTCCATTTTACAGATTTTTGTGTGCTATAGCCCACAATATTTTATGATAACCCATAATTCCGACGTTATTTTTGTCTAAAACTTACATGGACCTCCGTAAAGCCATAGCTATGGAGAAAGTTGGTCACCATACCCAAAACGGTTCATTTACAAGGTCAAACGAGCCCTAGAGCAGGTAAACCCCCCAATTTTGTCAATTTTCATGCACTATAGTCCACAACATTTTATGGTGACCCAAAATTCCAACGTCATTTTTGCCAAAAAAATACATGGATCTCTGTTAAGACCTTAGCTATGGATCCAGTTGGTCGCCACTACCAAAACGACCCATTTAAAAGGTTAAACGAGCTCGAGAGTGGGTAAACCACCCATTTTGCCAATTTTCGTGTGTTATAGTCCACGACATTTTGTGGTGACCCAAAATTTCGACGTCATCTTTGCCAAAAATATACATGGACCTCCTTCAAGAACTTATCTATGGAACTAATTGGTCACCAATGCCAAAACGACTCATTCACAAGGTCAAACGATCCCCAGAGCTGGTAAACCCCCCATTTTACAAGGTCAAACGAGTCTAGAGCAGTAAACCCTCTATTTTGCCGATTTGCGTGTGCTATAGTCCACGACATTTTATGGTGACCCGAAATTCTAACGTCATTTTTACAAAAAAACTCACATAGACGTCCTTTAAGACCTTAACTATGGATCCAGTTGGTCTCCACAGCTAAAATGGCCTATTTACAATGTCAAACGAGCCTAGCGCAGGTAAACCCCCTATTTTACCGATTTCCATGTGCTATAGTCCACGACATTTAATGGTGACCTAGAATTTCGATGTCACTTTTACAAAAAGCTTGCATGGACCTCCTTTAAGACCCTAGCTATGGATACAGTTGGTTGCCACATCCAAAACTGCCCATTTTCAAGGTCAAACGAACCCCAAAGCAGGTAAACCACCCATTTTACAAATTTTCATGTGCTATAGTCTTTGGCATTTATGGTGATCTGTAATTCCTTCGTCATTTTAACCAAAAGCTTACATTGACCTTCAGTTAAGACCTTAAATATGGAGCCAGTTGGTCGCCACAGTGAAAATGTCCATTTTACAAGGTCAAATGAGCCCCAAAGAAGGTAAACCCTTTCTTTTGCCGATTTTGGTGAGCTATAGTCCACGACATTTTATGGTGACCCAGAATCTCGATGCCATTTATGCCAAAAATTTACATGGACGTCCATTAAGACCTTAGCTATGGAGCTAGTTTCTCACCATGGCCAAAACGGACCATTTACAAGGTAAAACGTGTCCAGAGCAGTTAAACCCTCCACTTTTCTGATTTTCGTTTGCAATAGTCCACTACATTTTATGGTGAACTGCAATTACGACATCATTTTTTCCAAAAATCTACACGGATCTCTGTTAATACCTTAGCTTTGGGGAAAGTTGGTTGCCATGGCCAATTTAAAAGGTCAAATGAGCCCAGAGCGGGTAAACTCCCCATTTTGCCGATTTTTGTGTCCACGACATTTTATATTGACCTAAAATTTCGACGTCATTATTTCCAAAAACTTACATAGACATCCGTTAACACCTTAGCTTTGGAGTCAGTTGGTCGCTATTGAAAAAATGGCCCATTTACAAGGTCAAACGAGCCCTAGAGCAGGTAAACCCCCTATTTTACCGATTTTCGTGTGCTATAGTCCACGACATTTTATGGTGACCCAAAATTCTGACCTCATTTTTTCCAAACACTTATATGGACTTTCATTAATACCTTAACTATGGAGCTAGTTGGTCACCACGGCCAAAACGACCATTTTACAAGGTCAAATAAGGTCCAAAAAAGGTAAGCCCCTTCTTTTGCTGATTTTGGTGAGCTATAGACCACGACATTTTATGGTGACCCAGAATCTCGATGTCATTTTTGCCAAAAACATACATGAACGTCTGTTAAGACCTTAGCTATGGAGCCTGGTTGTCGCCATAGCCAAATCGGCACATTTACAAGGTCAAACGACCCCATACCAAAATCTTACACGGACCTCCGTTAAAACCTTAACTATGGATCCAATTGGTCGGCACGACTAAAACGGCCCATTTAACAGGTCAAAGGAGCCTCAGAGCAGGCAAATCCCCTATTTTATCAATTTTCATGTGCTATAGTCCATGATAAGAAGCTCGAGAGTTTTAGACCCTAGCAATGGAGCAAGTTGGTCGCCACGGCCAAAACGACCCATTTACAAGGTCAAACGAGCCCCAGAACAAGCAAACCCTTTATTTTTTTGATTTTCGTGAGTTATAGTTCACGACATAATATGGTGACCAAGAATTCCGACGTCATTTTTGCCAAAAACTTACATGGACCTCTTTTAAAACCTTATCTATAGAGCCAGATGGTCGCCATGACCAAAACGGCTAATTTACAAGGTCAAACGAACCCAGAGCATCTAAATCCCTATTATTTGCTGATTTTCATGTGATATTATCCATGAAATTTTATGGAGATCCAGAATTTTGATTTCACTTTTGCCAAAAATTTACATAGACGTCTTTTAAAACCTTATCTATGGGGCCAGATGGTCACTACTGCCAAAACTGCCTATTTTCAAAGTCAAACGATCCCCAGAGCAGGTTAACCCCTTTTTTGCTTATTTTCATAAGCTATAGTCCACGACATTTTATGGCGATCCAGAATTACGAGGTCATTTTTACCAAAAATTTACATAGACCTCTGTTAAGACTTAGCAACGTAGCCTATGGACAAAATGGCGCATTTACAAGGTTAAACGAGCTCGAGAGCAGGTAAACCCCCCATTTAGCCAATTTTCGTGAGCTATAGTCCATGACATTTTATGGTGACCTAGAATTTCGATATAATTTTTTCCAAAAACATACATGGACCTCTAATAAGACCTTAAGTATAGTGCCAGTTGGTTTCTATGGCCAAAATGGCCCATTTACAAGGTCAAACGAGCCCCAAAGCAAGTAAACCCCCTATTTTATCGATTTTATTCTGCTATAGTCCATGGTATTTTATGGTGACACGGAATTTCGATGTCATTTTAGCCAAAAACTTACATGGACCTACATTAAGACCTTATTGGTGGAACCCGTTGGTCGCCATAGCCAAAACAGCCCATTTACAAGGTCAAACGATCCCAGAGCAGGTAAACCTCCTATTTTGCCAATTTTCGTGTGCTATAGTCAATGACATTTTATGGTGACACGGAATTTCGACGTTATTATTGTAACAAATTACATGTACATCCGTTATGACCTTAACTATGCATCTAGTTGGTCGCCACGTCCAAAATGACCTATTTACAAGGTCAAACGAGCCCTAAAGCAGATAAACCCCCCATTTTGCCAATTTTTGTGTGTTATAGTCCACGACATTTTATGGTGACCCAAAATTTTGATGTAATTTTCGCCAAAAAAATACATGGACCTTTATTAAGACCTTAGCAATGGAGCTAGTTGGTCGCCACGGCCACAACAACTCATTTACAAAGTCAAACGAGCCTTAGAGCAGGTAAACCCCCATTTTGTTGATTTTTGTGTGCTATAGTCCACGACATTTTATGCTGGCCTAGAATTTCTGCGTCATTTTTATCAAAAACTTACATGGACCTCCGTTAAGACCTTAGTTATGGAGTCAGTTGGACGCTACGGCCAAAACAACCCATTTACAACGTCAAACAAGCCTTAGAGCAGGTAAACCCCCTATTTTGCTGATTTTCATGTGCTATAGTGCACGACATTTTATGGTGACCCGAAATTCTAATGTAATGTTTGCCAAAAACATACATGGACCTTCATTAAGACCATAACTATAGAACCAGTTGGTCTCCACGGCCAAAACGACCCATTTACAAGATCAAACGAGCCACAAAGTAGGTAAACCCCCCATTTGGTCAATTTTTTTCTTCTATAGTCCACAATATTTTATGGTAACTCAGAATTTCGATGTCAGTTTTGCCAAAAACTTACATGCACCTCCATTAAGACCTTAGCTATGGATTCAGTTGATCTCTGTGGCCAAAACAAACTATTTGTAAGGTCAAACGAGTCCCAGTGCTGGTAAACCACCCATATTTCTGATTTTCATGTACTATAAAGCACGACATTTTATGGTGACCAGGAATTCCGATGACATTTTTGCAAAAAACATACATGGACCTTCATTAAGACCTTAAATATAGAGCTAGTTGGTCTCCAAGGCCAAAACGACTCATTTACAAGGTCAAACGAGCCACAAAGTAGGTAAACCCCCAATTTGGTCGATTTTTTTCTTCTATAGTCCACGATATTTTATGGTAACTCAGAATTTCGATGTCAATTTTGCCAAAAACATACATGCACCTCTATTAAGACCTTAGCTATGGATCCAGTTGGTCTCTGCGGCCAAAACGGACCATTTATAAGGTCAAACAAGTCCCAGTGCTGGTAAACCACCCATATTTCTGATTTTCATGTACTATAAACCACGACATTTTAAGGTGACCAGGAATTCTGATGACATTTTTGTAAAAAACCTACATGGACCTCCATTAAGACCTTACCTATGGATCCATTTGGTTACCACGAGCAAAACGGCCCATTTACAAGGTCAAACAAGCCCCAGAGTAGGTAAACCCCCTATTTTGTTGATTTTCGTGTGCTATTGTCCACGACATTTTATGATGACCCAGAATTTCGACGTCATTTTTGCAAAAATTACATAAACCTTTGTTAAGACCTTAACTATGGAGCTAGTTGGTCACAACGTACAAAACGACCCATGTGCAAGGTCAAACGAGCCCTAGAGCAGGTAAACCCCCCATTTTATCAATTTTCGTGTGCTATAGTCCACAACATTTTATGGTGACTAGGAATTCCAATGTCATTTTTGCCTAAAACATACATGGAACAATATTAAGACCTTAGTTATGGAACCATTTGGTCGCCACGGCCAAAACGGCCCATTAATAAGGCCAAACGAGCTCTAGAGTAGGTAAATCCCCCATTTTGCCAATTTTCGATTGCTACGACATTTTATGGTGACCCAGAATTCCAGCATCATTTTTGCCTAAAACTTACATGGACCTTCATTCAGACCTTATTTATGGATCCAATTGGTCGCCACAGCCAAAAAGGCCCATTTACAAGGTCAAACAAGTCACAGAGCAAGTAAACTCCCCATTTTGCTTATTTTCGTGTACTATTATCCACGACATTTTGTGGTGACCCAAAATTCCGACGTCGTTTTTGCCAAAAATTACATGCACCTCCATTGAGACCTTAAATATGGAGACATTTGGTTGCCACGGCCAAAACGACGTATTTACAAGGTCAAATGATTCCCAGAGCAGTTAAACCTCCCATTTTGCTGATTTTCATGTGCTATAGTCCACGACATTTTATGGTGACCTGGAATTTCGACGTCATTTTTGCCAAAAATAGATGCAGTTGGTGGTCACGTCCGAAATTGCCCATTTGCAAGGTCAAACAAGCCCTAGAGTAGGTAAACCCCCCATTTTACCAATTTTCATGTGCTAAGTCTATGGCATTTATGGTGATCCTTAATTCCTACGTCATATTAACCAAAAACTTACATTGACCTTCGTTAAGACCTTATATATGGAACCAGTTGGTCTCCACGGCCAAATTGGCCCATTTACAATGTCAAACAAGCTCTCGAGTAGGTAAATCCCCTATTTTGCCGCTTTTTGTGTGTTATATTCCATTGCATTTTATGGTGACCCAAAATTTCGATGTTATTTTCTCTAAAAACATACATGGACCTCCTTTGAGACGTTATCTATGGAGCTAGTTGGTCGCCACAGCCAAAACGGCCCATTTACAAGGTCAAACGAGCCCTAGAGCAGGTAAACCCCTCATTTTGTTAATTTTCGTGTGCAACAGTCAACTACCTTTTATTGTGATCTAGAATTTCGATGTCTTTTTTGCCAAAAACTTATGTGGACCTCCGTTAATACCTTAGCTATGGAGCTAGGTTGTTTCCACAGCCAAAACAACCCATTTACAAGGTCAAACAAGCTCTAAAGCAGGTAAACCCCTTATTTTGCCAATTTTCCTGTGCTATAGTCCACAACATTTTGTAGTGACTCTGAATTCCGATGTCATTTTTACTAAAAAACTAAATGGACCTCTTTCAAGACATTAACTATAGAGCCAATTGGCCGCCACGGTAAAAACGACCCATTTAAAAGGCCAAACAAGCCTCAAAGAAAGTAAACCCCCATTTTTACCATTTTCATGTCCTATAGTCCACGACATTTTATGGCGACTCGAAATTCCAACGTCATTTTTGCCTAAAAGTTACATAGACCTACATTTAGACCTTAGCTATGGAACCAGTTGGTTGTCACTACCAAAATGATCCATTTACAAGGCCAGACAAGCCCCAAAGCAGGTAAACCCCCATTTTGACGATTTTCATGTCCTATAGTCGACGACATTTTATGGTGACTCAGAATTACGACGTTATTTTTGTCTAAAACTTACATAGATCTTCGTTTAGACCTTAGCTATGGAACCAGTTGGTCATCACTATCAAAACGGCCCATTTACAAGGTCAAACGAGCCTTACAGCAGGTAAACCCCTCATTTTACAGATTTTCGTGTGCTATGGTCCACGACATTTTATGGTGACACAGAATTTCGACGTCATTTTTCCTAAAAACCTACATGGACCTCTGTGAAGACCTTATCTATAGAGCCAACTGGCTTCCATGGCAAAAAGATCCATATACAATGTCAAACGAATCCAGAACAGGTAAACCTCTCATTTTGCTGATTTTCGGGTCCTATAGTCCACAACATTTTATGGTGACTTAGATTTCCAACGTCATTTATTCCTAAAACTTACATAGACCTACGTTAACACCTTAGCTATGGAGCCAGTTGGTCGCCACAGCCAAAACGACCTATTTACAAGTTCAAACGAGCCCCTGAGTAGTTAAACCCCTTATTTAACGATTTTCGTGTGCTATACTCCACTGCATTTTATGGTGACCCAGAATTTTGATGTCTTTTTTGGATAAAAATTACATAGACCACTGTTAAGACCTTAGCTATGGAGCCAGTTGGTCACCATGGCCAAAACATGCCATTTACTAGGTCAAACGAGCTCCAGTGCAGACAAACCCCTCATTTTACCAATTTTCATGTGCAATAGTCCACGACATTTTATGGTGACCCAGAATTCCGAAGTCAGTTTTTCCTAAAACTTACATGGACCTATGTTAAGACCTTAGCTATGAATCTAGTAGGTCGCCACAGCCAAAACAGCCCATTTACACTGTCAAACGGGCTCTAAAGCAGGTAAACCCCCCAATTTGCCAATTTTCGTATGCTATAATCTATGACATTTTAAGTTGACCCGATTCCGACTTCATTTTTGCTAAAATCTTACATGGACCTCTATTAAGCACTAGCTATAGAGCGATTTGGTTGCCACCATCAAAACAGCTCATTTATAATGTCAAATGAGACTTAGAGCAGGTAAACCGCCCATTTTGTTGATTTTCGGGTGCTATAATCCACAACATTTGGTGGTGACCTAGAATTTCAATGTCATTTTTGCCAAAAGCTTACATGGACCTCCGTTAATACCTTAGTTATGGATCCAGTTGGTCGCCAAGGCCAAAATGACCCATTAACAAAGTCAAACGAGCCCAGAGCAGGTACACCCCTATTTTACCAATTTTCGTGTACTGTACCACGACATTTTATGGTGACCCAAAATTCTAACGTCTTTTTTTCCAAAAAATTACATAGGCCTCCATAAAGACATAGCTATGGAGCGATTTGGTCACCACGGCCAAAACAGTCTATTTACAAGGTCAAACGAGCCCTAGAGCTGGTAAACCCCCCATATTGCCAATTTTCGTGCGCTATAGTCCACAACATTTTTTGGTGACCCAAAATTCCAACGTTATTTTTGCCTAAAACATACATGGACCTCCCTCAAGACCTTATCTATGGAGTTAGTTGCTTCCCATAGCCAAAACGACCCATTTACAAGGTCAAATGAGCCCCAGAGCTGTTAAACCCCCCATTTTAAAAATTTTCATATGCTACAGTCCACGACATTTTATGTTTACCAAAAATTTCGATGTCATTTTTGCCAAAACATTACATAGACCTGTGTTAAGACTTTAGCTATGGATAAATTTGGTCTCCACGGCCAAAACGGCCTATTTACAAGGTCAAATGAGTCTCAGAGCAGGTAAACCCCACATTTTGCCAATTTTCGTGTGTTATAGTCCATGACACTTTATGGTGAACTGGAATTCCAACGTCATTTTTTCCATTCTCCTACATGGACCTCTGTTTAGACGTTAGCTACTGAGCTTGTTGGTCGCCATGGCTAAAACAACCCATTTACTAGGTCAAATGAGCCCCAAAGCAGGCAAACCCCCTATTTTGCCGATTTTTGTGTCCAAGGCATTTTATGTTGACCAGTTATTGCGATGTCATTTTTGCCAAAAACTAATATAGACGTCCGTTAAAAGCATACCTATGGAGCCAGTTGGTCGCCATTGCAAAAATGGCCCATTAACAAGGTCAAACGAGCCCTGGAGCACGTAAACCCCTTATTTTACTGATTTTTATGAGCTATAGTCCACGATATTTTATGGTGACCCAAAATTTTGAGATCATTTTTGCTAAAAACTTACATGGACTTCAGTTAAGACCTTAACTATAGAGCCAGTTGGTCGCCTTGACCAAAATGGCCCTTTTAAAAGGACAAATGAGCCCCAAAGAAGGTAAACCCCCTCTTTTGCCAATTTTGGTGAGCTATAGTCCACGACATTTATGGTGACCTAGAATATTGACGTTATTTATGCCAAAAACTTCCATGGATGTCCACTAAGACCTTATCTACGAAGCTAGTTTGTCGCCATAGCTAAAACGGCCCATTTACAGGGCCAAACGAGCCTAAAGCAGGTAAACTCCCTATTTTGCCAATTTTCGTATTCTATAGTCCATGACATTTTATGGTGACCCAATATTCTGACGTCATTTTTACAAAAAACTTACATGGACCTCCTTTAAGACCTTAGCTATGGATCTAGTTGGTGGCCACATCTAAAACTACCCATTTACAATGTCAAACGAACCCCAGAGAAGGTAAAACCCTATTTTACCAATTTTCATGTGTTATATTCCATGGCATTTATGTTGATTCGTAATTCTTACGTCATTTTAATCAAAAACTTGCACTGACCATTGTTAAGACCTTATCTATGGAACCATTTGGTCTCCACGGCCAAAACGGCCCATTTACAATGTTTCATGTCCTATGGTCCACAACATTCTATTGTGACCCATAATTTCGACGTCACTTTTACAAAAAATTAAATGTATCTCTTTTAAGACTCTAGCTTTGGATCTGGTTGGTAGCCACATCCAAAACTTCCCATTTACAAGGTCAAACGAGCCCTAGAGCAGGTAAACCCCCCCCCCCCCTCTCCCATTTTACCAATTTTCAAGTGCTATAGTCTATGGCATTTATGGTGATCCGTAATTCCTACGTCATTTTAACCAATAACTTATGCTGACCTTCAGTTAAGACCTTAACTATAGACCCAGTTGGTAGCCACGGCGAAAATGACCCTTTTACAAGATCAAATAAGCCCCAAAGAAGGCAAACCCCTTCTTTTGCTGATTTTGGTGAGTTATAGTCCACGACATTTTATGGTGACCAAGAATCTCGAAGTCATTTATTCCAAAAACATGGATGGATGTCCGTTAAGACCTTAGTTATGGATCCAATTGGTCACAACGGCCAAAATGGACCATTTACAAGGTCAAACGAGCCCAAAGCTGTTAAACCCCCTATTTTGCCGATTTTCGTGTGCTATAGTCCATGGCATTTTATGGTGACCCATAATTGGGACGTAAATTTTACCAAAAGTTTATATAAACGTCCGTTTAGACCTTAGCTATGGAGCTAGGTTGTCGCCATGGCCAAAGCGGCCTATTTACATGGTCAAATGAGCCCCAGAGAAGGTAAACCCCTTATTTTGCCAATTTTCGTTTGCAATAGTCCACGACATTTTAAGGTGAACTGGAATTCTGAAGTCATTTTTTATCAAAAATCTACATAGATCTCCGTTAAGACCTCAGCTTTAGGGAAAGTTGGTTTCCATGGCCAATATAAAAGGTCAAATGAGCCCAGAGTTGGTAAACCCCCCATTTTGCCGATTTTCATGTCCACGACATTTTATGTTGACTCGGAATTCTGACATCATTATCTCCAAAAACTTACAAAGACATCCGTTAAGACCTTAGCTATGGAGCCAGTTGGTCCCTATTGGAAAAATGGCCCATTTACAAGGTCAAACGAGCCCTAGAGCAGGTAAATCCCCTATTTTTCCGATTTTCATAAGCTATAGTCCACTACATTTTATGGTGAACCAGAATTCTGAAGTCACTTTTGCCAAACACTTACATGGACTTTCGTTAATACCTAAACTATGGAGCTAGTTGGTCACCACAGCCAAAACGACCCTTTTACAAGGTCAAATGAGCCCCAAAGAAGGTAGACCCCTTATTTTGCCAATTTTAGTGAGCTATAGACCACGACATTTTATGGTGACCCAGAATCTCGATGCCGTTTTTGCCAAAAACTTACATGGACATCTGTTAAGAACTTTACTATGGAGCTTAGTTGTCGCCACGGCCAAAATAGCCCATTTACAAGGTCAAACAAGCCCAGAGCAGGTAAACCCCCCGTTTTGCCAATTTTTGTATGCTATAGTCCACAACATTTTATAGTGATCCAGAATTCAGACGTCACTTTTTCCAAAATCTTACACGGACCTCCGTTAAGACCTTAGCTATGGAGCTAGTTGGTCTCCACGGCCAAAACGACCTATTTACAAGGTGAAACGAACAGCAGGGCAGGTAAACCCCTCATTTTGCCGATTTTCGTGCGTTATAGTCCACGATATTTTATGGTGACCTAAAATTCCAACGTCATTTTTGCCAAAAACATACATAGACCTCCGTTAAAATCTTAACTATGGAACTAATTGGTTTCCACGTCCAAAAGTGCTCATTTACAAGATCAAACGAGCCCCAGAGCTGGTAAACACCCCATTTTGCCGATTTTCGTGTGGTATAGTCCCCAACATTTTATACTGACCCTGAATTCCAACGTTATTTTTGCCAAAAATTTATATAAACCTCCATTAAGACCTTAACTATGGAACCAGTTGGTCACCATGGCCAAAATAGCCTATTAACAAGGTCAAACGATTCCCAAAGCAGGTAAACCCTCGATTTTGCCGACTTTCATGTGCCATAGTCCATGATATTTTATGCTGACTCAGAATTTCGATGTCATTTTTGCCAAAACATTACAGAAACCTCTGTTAAGACTTTATCTATGGATACATTTGGTCTTCACGGCCAAAATGGCCCATTTACAAGGTCAAATGAGCCTCAGAGAAGGTAAACCCCCCATTTTGCCAATTTTCGTGAGCTATAATCCATGACATTTTATGGTTAACTGGAATTCTGACGTCATTTTTTCCAAAATCCTACATGGACCTCTGTAAGGACGTTAGCTTCTGAGCTAGTTGGTCACCATGGCTAAAACGGCCCATTTACAAGGTCAAATGAGCCACAAAGCAGGCAAACCCTCAATTTTACCGATTTTTGTGTCCAAGGCATTTTATGTTGACCCATTGTTGCGATGTCATTTTTGCCAAAAACTAAAAAAGATGTCCATTAAAAGCTTACCTATGGAGCCAGTTGGTCGCCATTGCAAAAATCGCCCATTTATAAGGTCAAACGAGCCCTAGAGCACGTAAGCCCCTCATTTTGCCGAATTTCGTGTATTATAGTCCACGACATTTTATGGTGACCGAGAATTTTGAAATTATTTTTGCCAAAAACTTACAAAGACTTCAATTAAGACCTTAACTATTGAGCCAATTGGTCGCCACAACCAAAATGGCCCTTTTACAAGGTCAAATGAGCCCCAAAGAAGGTAAACCCCTTCTTTTGCCAATTTTGGTGAGCAACAGTCCACGACATTTTATGGTGACCCAAAAACTTACATAGATGTCTGTTAAGACTTTAGCTAAGGAGCTAGTTGGTTACCACAGCTAAAACGGTGCATTTACAAGGTCACACGAGCCTAGAGCAGGTAAACCCCTTATTTTGCCGATTTTCGTGTGCTATAGTCCACGACATTTTATGGTGACCCAAAATTCTGATGTAATTTTTACAAAAAACTTACATGGACCTCCTTTAAGACCTTAGCTATGGATTCAATTTGTGGCCACGTCCAAAACTGCCCATTTACAAGGTCAAACAAGGCCCCAAAGCTGGTAAACCCCCCATTTTACCAATTTTCATGTGCTATAAACCATGGGAATTATGGTGATCTATAATTCCTATGTCATTTTAATCAAAAACTTACAATGACCTTTTTTAAGACCTTATCTATGGAACCAGTTGGTATCCACGGCCAAAACGGCCTATTTACAATGTCAAATGAGCCTAGATCAGGTAAACCCCTATTTTTCTGATTTTCGTGTGCTATAGTCCACAACATTTTATGGTGATCCAAAATTTCGACGTCACTTTTACAAAAAACTTACATGGACCTCCTTTAAGACCCTAGCTATGGATCCAGTTGTTCGCCACATCCAAAACTACCCATTTACAAGATCAAATGAGCCCCAGAGCAGGTAAACCCCTCTATTTTACCAATTTTCATATGCTATAGTCAGTGACATTTATTGTGATCCATAATTCCTACGTCATTTTAACCAAAAACTTAAACTGACCTTCAGTTAAGACCTTAACTATGGAGCCAGATGGTCGCCACAGCGAAAATGGCCCTTTTACAAGGTAAAACAAGCCCCAAAGAAGGTAAACCTCTTCTTTTGTCGATTTTGGTGAGCTATAGTCCACGACATTTTATGGTGACCCAGAATCTCGACATCATTTATGCCAAAAATTAACATAGACGTCTGTTAAGACCTTAGCTATGGAGCTAGTTCGTCACCACGACCTAACTGGACTATTTACAAGGTCAAACGATCCCAAAGCAGTTAAACCCCCCATTTTGCCGATTTTCATGTGCTATAGTCCACGGCATTTTATGGTGTCCCGTAATTTGGACGTAAATTTTGCCAAAAATTTACATGGACATCCGTTTAGACCTTAGCTATGGAGCTAGTTGGTCACCACGGCCAAAGCTTCCCATTTACATGGTCAAATGATCCCCAGAGAAGGTAAACCCCCTAATTTGTCAATTTTCATTTGCAATAGTCCACGACATTTTATGGTGAACTGGAATTCTGACGTCATTTTTTGCCAAAAATCTACATGGATCATCGTTAAGACCTTAGCTTTGGGGAAAGTTGGTTGCCATGGTCAATTTAAAATGTCAAATGAGCCCAGACCTGGTAAACCCCCCATTTTGCCATTTTCGTGTCCACGACATTTTATGTTGTCCTGGAATTCCGACGTCATTGTTTTTAAAAACATATGTAGACATTCATTAAGACCTTAGATATGGAGCCAGTTGGTCGCTATTAAAAAAATGGCCCATTTACAAGGTCAAACGAGCCCTAGAGCAGGTAAACCCCCTATTTTGCCGATTTTCATGTTCTATAGTCCACGAACCCAGAATTCCGACGTCATTTTTGCATAACACTTACATGGACTTCCGATAATACCTTAACTATGGAGCTAGTTGGTAACCATGGCCAAAATGACCCTTTTACAAGGTCATGCGCCTCAAAAAAGGTAAACACCTTCTTTTGCCAATTTTGGTGAGCTATAGACCACGACATTTTGTGGTGATCCAAAATCTCGACGTCGTTTTTGCCAAAAACTTACATGGACGTCTGTTAAGACCTTAGCTATGGAGCCTGGTTGTCACCACAGCCAAAACAATCCATTTACAAGGTCAAACGATCCCAGAGCAAGTAAACCCTCCATTTTGCTAATTTTTATGCTATAGTTTGCGACATTTTATGGTGACCCTGAACTCCGACGTCATTTTTTCCAAAATTTTACACGGACCTCTATTAAGATCTTAGCTATGGATCCAATTGATTGGTACGACCAAAACGGCCAATTTAAAAGGTTAAACGAGCCCAAAGCAGGTAAATCCCACATTTTACCAATTTTTGTATGTTATCGTCCACGATATTTTATGGTTACCCAGAATTTCGATGTTATTTTTGCCAAAAACATACATGGACCTCTATTAAGACTTTAGCTATGGATCGATTTGGTTGCCATGGCCAAAACAGCCTATTTACAAGGTCAAGCAAGCCCAGAGAAGGTAAAGCCCTTATTTTGTCGATTTTCGTGTGTTATAGTCCACGACATTTTATGGTGACCCGAAATTTTGATGTCATTTTTGTCTAAAACTTATATGGACCTCTGTTAAGACCTTAGCTATGGAACCAGTTGGTGTCCATGGCCAAAATGCCCCATATACAAGGTCAAGCAAGCCCAGAGAAGGTAAAGCCCCCATTTTGCTGATTTTGGTGTGTTATACTCCACGACATTTTATGGTGACCCGAAATTTCGATGTCATTTTTATCTAAAACTTATATGGACCTCCGTTAAGACTTATCTATGGAGCTAGTTGGTGTCCATGGCCAAAATGCCCCATATACAAGGTCAAACATTCCCCAGTGCAGGTAAAGCCCCCATTTTACCGATTTTTGTGTGTTATAGTTTATGACATTTTATGGTGACCCAGAATTTCGATGTAATTTTTGACAAAAACTTACATGGACCTCCATTAAGATCTTAGCTATGGAGACAGTCCATTTTCACAGCCAAAATGGCCCATTCAAGAGATCAAACGAGCTCCAAAGCAGGTAAACCCTTTATATTGCCGTTTTGGTGTGCTATAGGTCACGACATTTTATAGTTACCTAAAATTCAAATGTCATTTTTACAAAAGACCTACATGGACCTCCTTTAAGACCTTATCTATGGAGCCAATTGGTCGCCATGGTAAAAATGGCCCATTTACAAGGTCAAACGAGCCCCAGAGCAGGTAAACCCCCATTTTTCCGATTTTCGTGTGCTATAGTCAATGACATTTTATGGTGACTTGGAATTTCAATGTCATTTTTGCCAAAAACTTACATGGACCTATGTTAAGTCCTTAGATATGGAACTAGTTGGTTGTCACTGTCAAAACGGCCTATTTACAGGATCAAACAAGCCCAAGAGTAGGTAAACCAATCATTTTGAAGATTTTTGTGTGCTATAGTCCACGACATTTTATGGTGACCCAAAATTCCGACATCATTTTTGCAAAAAACATACATGGACCTCTGTTAAGACCTTAACTATGGAGCCAGTTGGTTTCCATGGCCAAAACGACCTATTTACAAGGTGAAACAACCCCAGAACAGGTAAATCCCCCATTTTGTTGATTTTCGTGTGCTATAGTCAATGTCATTTTATGGTGACTCAGATTTTTGATGTCATTTTTGCCTAAAACTTACATGGACCTATGTTAAGACCTTAGCTATGGAGCAAGTCGGTCGCAACGGCCAAAACAACCCATTTACAAGGTCAAACGAGCCCCTGAGTAGTTAAACCCCTTATTTTAACAATTTTCATGTGCTATAGTCCACTGCATTTTAAGGTGAACAGGAATTCGGACGTTATTAATTTTTACAAAATCATACATGGACCTCCGTTCAGACCTTAGCTATGGAGCTAGTTGGTCGCCACGGTCAAAATGACCCATTTACAAGGTTAAATGATCCCTAGAGCAAGTAAGCCCCCTATTTTACCGATTTTTGCGTGCTATAGACCACAACATTTTATAGTGACCCAGAATTCCTTCGTCACTTTTGCGAAAAACATACATGAACCTCCGTTATGACCTTAACTATGGAGCTAGTTGGTCGCCACAGCCAAAAGGGCCAATTTACAAGGTCAAACGAGCCTAGAGCAAGTAAACCCCCTATTTTGCCGAATTTCGTGTGCTATAGTCCACGACATTTTATGGTGACCCTAAATTCTGACGTCATTTTTACAAAAAACTTACATGGACCTCTTTTAAGGCCTTAGCTATGGATCCAGCTGGTGGCCACATCCAAAACTGCCCATTTACAAGGTCAAACGAGCCCTAGAGAAGGTAAACCCCCCGTTTTACTAATTTTCATGTGCTATAGCTCATGACATTTATGGTGATTCGTAATCCCTATGTCATTTTAACCAAAAACATACACTAACCTTCGTTAAGACCTTATCGATAGAACTAGTTGGTCTCCATGGCCAAAACAACCAATTTACAATGTCAAAAAAGCCCCCGAGCAGGTAAACCCCCTACTTTGCCAATTTTCAAGTGCTATTGTACACTGCATTTTATGGTGATCCGGAATTTCGATGTTATTTTTCCTAAAAACATACATAGACCTCCGTTAAGACGTTCTCTATGGAGCTAGTTGGTCGCCACAGCCAAAACGACCCAGTTACACGGTCAAACGAGCCCTAGAGCAGGTAAACTCCTCATTTTGCTTATTTTTGTGAGCCCGTGACATTTTATTATTGCCTAGAATTCCAACGTCATTTTTTCCAAAAACATACATAGACCTCCGTTAAGACCTTAGATATGGAGCTAGTTCGTCTCCATAGCCAAAACAATCCATTTACATGGTCAAACTAGCTCTAGAGCAAGTAAACCCCTTATTTTGACAATTTTCGTTTGCTATAGTCCACGACATTTTATAGTGACTCTGAATTCTGATGTCATTTTTATAAAAAACCTACAAAGACCTCCTTAAAGACCTTAGCTATGGATCCAGTTGGTCACCATGGCAAAAACAACCCATTTACAAGGTCAAACGAGCCCCAAAGTAGATAAACTCCCATTTTGACGATTTTCATGTCCTATAGTCCACGACATTTTATGGTGACTCAGAATTCCGACGTCATTTTTTCCTAAAACTTACATGGACCTACATTTAGACCTTAATTATGGAACCAATTGGTCGTCACTACCAAAACGGCCCATTTACAAGGTCAAACGAGCCCAAAAGTAGTTAAACCCCTCATTTTGCAGATTTTCGTGTGCTATAGTCCACGACATTTTATGGTGACACAAAATTTCAACGTCATTTGTCCCAAAAAATTATATGGACTTCCATGAAGACCTTAGCTATGGAGCCAGTTGGTCGCCTTGGCAAAAAGACCCATTTACAAGGTCAAACGAACCCAGAACAGGTAAACCCCCCATTTTGCTAATTTTTGTGTGCTATAGTCTACGACATTTTATGGTGACTTGGATTTTCGACGTCATTTTTGCCTAAAACTTACATGGACCTACGTTAATACCTTATTTATGGAACCAGTTGGTCGCCACGGCCAAAACGACCCATTTATAAGGTCAAATGAGCCTTGAGCAGGTAAACCCCCCTATTTTGCTGATTTTTGTATGCTATAGTCCACGACATTTTATGGTGACCCAAAATTCCAATATTATTTTTGCCAAAAACTTACATGGACCTCCCTTAAGCACTAGTCATGTAGCCAGTTGGTCGCCACAGCCAAAACGACCCATTTACAAGGTCAATCAAGCCCCTGAGCAGTTAAACCCCTCATTTTAGCTATTTACGTGTGCTATAGTCCACGACATTTTATGGTGACTCAGATTTTCGATGTCATTTTTTCCAAAAACATACATAGACCTCTGTTAAGACCTTAACTATGGAGCCAGGTTGTCGCCATGGTAAAAACAACACATCTAAAAGGTCAAACAAACCCCAGAACAGGTAAACCCCCCATTTTACTGATTTTCATATGCTATAGTCCACGACATTTTATAGTGACTCGAATTTTCGATGTTATTTTTGCCTAAAACTTACATAGACCTATGTTAAGACCTTAGCTATGAAGTTAGTTGGTCTCCACTGCCAAAACGACCCATTTGCAAGGTCAAACAAGCCCTTGAGCAGTGAAACCCCTCCTTTTAACAATTTTCGTGTGCTATAATCCACTGCATTCTATGGTGACCCAGTATTTTGACTTCATTTTTGGCTAAAACTTACATGGACCTCTGTTAAGACCTTTGCTATGGATCCAGTTGGTCACCAAGGCCAAAACAACCTATTTACAAGGTCAAACAGCTCCAGTGCAGGTAAACCCTCAATTTTGCCGATTTTCGTGTGCTACAGTCCACGGCATTTTATGGTGACCTAGAATTTCAATGTCATTTTTACCAAAAACTTACATGGACCTACGTTAAGACCTTAGCGATAGGGCTTGTTGGTCGCCACAGCCAAAACAGCCCATCTACAAGGTCAAACGAGCTCCAGAGCAGGTAAACCCCCCATTTTGCCGATTTTCGTGTGCTATATTCCACGACATTTTATGTTGACCCGAAATTTTTACGTTATTTTTGCCAAAATCTTACATGGACCTCCTTTAAGTACTAGCAATGGAGAAAGTTGGTTGACACTATCAAAATGGCTCATTTACAAGGACAAACGAGCCCTAGAGCAGATAAATCGCCTATTTTGCCGATTTTCGTGAGCTATAGTCCATGACATTTTGTGGTGACCTAAAATTCTGATGTCATTGAAAAATAAACTTATATGGACCTCCATTAGGACCTTAGCTACGAATCTTGTTGGTCTCTATGCCCAAAACAGCCCATTTAAGGGGTTAAACGAGCCTCAAAGCAGGTAAACCCCCATTTTGCTAATTTTCGTGTGCTATAGCCCACGAGATTGCATGGTGACCCGGAATTCCGACATCATTTTTGCTAAAAATTTAAACGGACCATCGTTAAGGCCTTAGCTATGGAGTCAGTTGGTCAGCATTGCCAAAACGGCTCATTTACAAGGTCAAACGTGCCTTGGAGAAGGTAAACCCCTTATTTTGACGATTTTCGTGTTCTATAGTGCACAAGATTTTATGGTGACCCAGAATTCCTTCATCAATTTTTCCAAAAATTTACATAGACCTCTATTAAAACCTTAGCTATGGAGCGAGTTGGTCACTACATCCCAAATGACCCATTTTCTAGGTCAAACGAGCCATTAAAAAGCTAACCCCCAATTTGGCCGATTTTCATGTGCTATAGTCCACGGGATTTTTTGGTGACCCATAATTCTGATGTCATTTTTTCCTAAAATTTACATGGACCTCCGTTAAGACCTTAGTTATGAAGAGAGTTGGTCACCACGGCCAAAATGTCCCATTTACAAGGTCAAACAAGCCCCAGAGTAGGTAAACCCCTCATTTTGATGATTTTCGTGTGCTATAATCCACGGGATTTTATGCTGACCCAGAATTTCGACGTCCTTTTTGTCAAAATTTTACATAAAACTCAGTTAAGACCATAGCTATGGAGCCAATTGGTCACCACAACCAAAAGGGTCCCTTTACAAGGTCAAACGAGCCTTGAAGAAGGTAACCCTCCATTTGGCCGATTTTCATATGCTACAGTCCACGGGATTTTATGATGATCCAGAAATCTGACGTCATTTTTGCCAAAACTTTTCATGGACCTACATTAAGACCTTACCTCAGGAGCCAGTTGGTCACCATGGCCAAAACGGTCCATTTACAAAGTCAAACGAACCTCAAAGAAGGTAACCCTCCATTTGGCCGATTTTCATGTGCTATAGTCGATAGGATTTTATGGTGACCTGGAATTTCGACGTCATTTTTACCAAAAATTTACATGGACCTCCATTATGACCTTAGTTATGGAGCCAGTTGGTTACCATTGCCAAAGCGGTCCATTTACAACGTCAAAGGATCCCCGGAGAAGATAAACCCCTCATTTTGTCGTTTTTCATGTGCTATAGTCCACAGGAATTTATGGTGACTCGGAATCCCGACATCATTTTTGCCAAAAGTTTACATGGACCTCCGTTAAGGCCTTAGCTAAGGAGCCAATTGGTCAGCATGGCCAAAACGGCCCATTTAGAAGGCCAAACGATCCCCAGAGCAGGTACACCCCTCATTTTGCCAATTTTCGTGTGCTATAGTCCACAAAATTTTATGGTGACCCAGAATTTCAATGTCATTTTTGCTAAAAACTTACATGGACCTTTGTGAACACCTTATATATGAAGCCAGTTGGTCACCACGACCAAAACAACCCATTTACAAGGTCAAACGAATCCAAGAGCAGGTAGATCCCTCATTTTGCTGATTTTCGTGTGCTATAGTCCATGGGATTTTATGCTGACCCAGAATTCCAACATTATTTTTGCCAAAAATTTACATAGACCTCCGTTAAGACCTCAGCTATAGAGACAGTTGGTCACCACAGCCAAAATGGCCTATTTACAAGGTTAAACGAGCCTTGAAGAAGGTAACCCTCTATTTGGCCGATTTTCATGTGTTATAAGTCCACGGGATTTTATGGTGACCCAAAATTTCGATGTCATTTTTGCCAAAAAATTTCATTGACCTCTGTTAAGACCTTACCTATGGAGCCAGTTGGTCACCACGGCCAAAATGGTCCATTTACAAGGTCAAATGAGCCACAAAGAAGGTAACCCTCCATTTGGCCGATTTTCATGCGCTATAGTCGATGGGATTTTATGGTGAGCCGAAATTTCAGTGTCATTTTTACCAAAAATTTACATGGACCTCCGTTATAACCTTAGCTATGGAGCCAGTTGGTTACCACGGCCAAAACAGCCCATTTACATGGTCAAAGGATCCCCGGAGAAGTTAATCCCCTCATTTTGCCGATTTTCGTGTGATATAGTCCACGGGATTTTATGGTGACCCAAAATTTTGGTGTCATTTTTTGCTAAAAGTTTACAAGGACCTCAGTTAAGATCGTATCTATGAAGCCAATTGGTCACCACAGCCAAAACGACCCATTTAAAAGGTCAAACGAGCCCCAAAGCAAGTAAACCCCCATTTTGCTGATTTTTGTGTGCTATAGCCCACAGGATTTGTTGTAGACTAGAATCCCGACATCATTTTTGCCAACATTTTACATGGACCTCCATTAAGACCTTAGTTATGGATCCAGTTGGTCACCACGGCCAAAACGACCCATTTACAAGGTCAAACGAGCCTTGAAGGAGATAACCCTCTATTTGGCCGATTTTCATGTTCTACAGTCCATGGGATTTTATGGTGACCCAAAATTTCGATGCCATTTTTACCAAAAATTTTCATGGACCTTCATTAAGAGCTTACCTATGGATCCAGTTAGTTACCATGGCCAAAACGGTTCATTTACAAGGTCAAACGAGCCTCGAAAAAGGTAACCCTCCATTTGGCTGATTTTCATGTGCTATAGTCTAGGGGATTTTATGGTGACCTGGAATTTCGACATCATTTTTACCAAAAATTTACATGGAGATTCATTAAGACCTAGCTATGGAGCCAGTTGGTTACCACGAACAAAACAACTCATTCGCAAGGTCAAAGGATCCCTGGAGAAGGTAAACCCCCTATTTTGTTGTTTTTCGTGTGCTATAGTCCACAAGAATTTATGGTGACCCGTAATTCCGACGTCATTTTTGCAAAAAATTTACATGCACCTTCATTAAGACCTTAACTATGGAGTTATTTTGTCAGCACAGCCAAAATTGCCCATTTACAAGGTTAAACGAGCCCCAGAGCATGTAAACCACCATTTTGCCAATTTTCGTGTGCTATAGTCCACGGGATTTTATGGTGACCTATAATTCTAACATCATTTTTGCCTAAAATTTACATGGACCTCCGTTAAGACCTTAGTTACGGAGATAGTTGGTCAACACAGCCAAAACAGCTCATTTACAAGGTCAAACGATCCCCGGAGCAAGTAAACCACATTTTTCCAATTTTCATGTGTTATTGTCCACGGGATTTTATGGTGACCCGGATATCAGATGTCATTTTTGCTAAAAATTTAGATGGACCTCCGTTAAAACCGTAGATATGGAGAGAGTTGCACAAGGGTCATAACGACCCATTTTCAAAGTTAAACGAGCCCTTGAGCAGATAAATCCCCAATTTTGCCGATTTTCGTGTGCTATAGTCAACAGGGTTTTATGGTGACCCAGAATTCCAACAACATTTTTGCCAAAAATTACATAGACCTCTGTTAAGACAATAACTACAGAACTAGTTGGTCACCACGGCCAAAACAGCCCATTTACATGGTCAAACGATCCATGGACCAAGTAAACCCCCTATTTTGTCTATTTTCGTGTGCTATAGGCCACTAGATTTTATGGTGACCCGGCATTCTGACATCACTTTTGCAAAAAAATTTCATGGACTTCAGTTAAGACCTTAGATATGGAGTGATTTGGTCACCACAGCAAAAACAACCCATTTACAAGTACAAACGAGCCCCGGAGCAAGTAAACCCCTATTTTGCCGATTTTCGTATGCTTTAGTCCCCGAGAATTTATGGTGACCATAAATTCTAGCATCATTTTTGCCAAAAGTTTACATGAACCTCCGTTAAGACCTTAACTATGGAGTAATTTGGTCAGCACTGCCAAAACGACCCATTTAAAAGGTTAAACAAGCACTAGAGCAGGTAAACCCCCATTTTAGCGATTTTTGTGTGCTATAGCCCACGGGATTTCATGGTGACCCGAAATCCCAACGTCATTTTTGCCAAAAAATTACATGGACCTCCATTAAGACCTTAGCTATGGAGCCACTTGGTTAGCATGGCCAAAACGGTCCATTTACAAGGTCAAACGAGCCCCAGAGCAAGTAAACCCCCTATTTTACCGATTTTTATGTTTTATAGTCCACAAGATTTTATGGTGACCTAGAATTCCTTCGTCAATTTTGCCAAAAATTTACATGGACCTCTATTAAAACCTTAGTTATGGAGCCAGTTGGTCAGCACAGTGAAAAAGACCCATTCTCAAGGTCAAGCGAGCCCTTGAGCAGGTAACCCCCAATTTGACCGATTTTCGTGAGCTATAGTCCATGGGATTTTATGGTGACCCATAATTCTGACGACATTTTTGCCTAAAATATACATGGACCTCCAGTAAGACCTTAGTTATAGAGAAAGTTGGTCACCACAGCCAAAACGGCCCATTTACAAGGTCAAGCGAGCTCTTGAGCAGGTAAACGCCCTATTTTTCAAATTTTCATGTGTAATAGTCCACGGGATATTATGGTGACCCAAAAATTCGATGTCATTTTTGACAAAAATTTAGATGGACCTCAGTTAAAACCTTATATATGGAGAGAGTTGGTCACCACAGCCAAAACGGTTCATTTACAAGGTCAAATGAGCCCTAGAGACGATAAACCCCTCATTTTTGCCCATTTTCGTGCCCTATAGTCCACGGGATTTTATGATGACCTGGAATTTGGAGTCATTTTTGCTAAAAATTTACATCGACCTCCGTTAAGACCATATCTATGAAGTCATTTGGTCACCACGGCCAAAACGACCCATTTACAAGGTCAAAGGAGCCCCAGAACAAGTAAACCCCTCATTTTACCGATTTTCATGTGTTATAGTCCACTGGATTTTACGCTGACCCAGAATTCTGACATCATATTTGCCAAAAATTTACATGGACCTCTGTTAAGACCTGAGCTACGGAGCTAGTTAGCTAGCACGGCCAAAATGGTCCATTTCCAAGGTCAAAGGATCCTCGGGGAAGGTAAACCGATTATTTTTTCCAATTTTCGTGTTCTGTAGTCCATGAGATTTTATGGTGTCCCGAAATTTCGACATCATTTTTTCTAGAAATATACATGGACCTCTGTTAAGACCTTAGCTGTGGATCCAGCTAGCACCATAACCAAAACAACCCATTTACAAGGTAAAACGAGCCACACATCAGGTAAACCCCCTATTTTACCGATTTTCATGTCCTATATATAGTCTACAGGATTTTATGGTGACCCAAAATTCAAACATCATTTTTGCCAAAAATTTACATAGACCTTCCTTAAGACATGCGTTACGGAGCCAGTTGGTCAACACGGCCAAAACAGCCTATTTATAAGGTTAAACGAGCCCCGGAGTAGGTAAACCCCCATTTTACCGATTTTTGTTTACTATAACCTACGGGATTTCATGGTGACACGGAATACCGATGTCATTTTTGCCAGAAATATACATGGACTTCCGTTAAGTCCATATCTATGGAGCCAGTTGGTCACCATGGCTAAAGCGGCCCATTTAAAAGGTCAAAGGATCCTTGGAGCAGGTACACCCTCCATTTTGCCGTTTTTAGCGTGATATAGTCCACAGGATTTTATGGTGACCCGAAATTACGATGTCATTTTTGCCAAAAATTTACATAGACCTCCATTACGACCTTAGTTGTGGAACTAGTTGGTCATCACAGCAAAAACGACCCATTTTCAAGATCAAAAGTGCCCCTGAGCAGGTAAACCACACATTTTGCTAATTTTTGTCTTCTATAGTGCATGGGATTTTATGGTGACCCGAAATTTCATCGTCATTTTGGCCAGAAATTTACATTGACCTCCGTTAAGACATTAGGTATGTAGCCAATTTGTCACCACAGCCTAAATGGCCCACTTATAGGGTCAAACGATCCCCAGATCAGGTCAACCCCCCATTTTGCAGATTTTTGTTTACTATATTCCACGGGATTTTACGTTAACTCAAATTTCCAACGTCATTTTTGTCAAAAATTTACATAGACCTATGTTAAGACCTTAACTACGGAGCCAGTTGGTCAGCCCAGCCAAAATGGGCCATTTACAAGTTTAAACAATCCTCGAAGTAGGTTAATCCCCCATTTTGCAGATTTTTTTGAACTATAGTTTACGTGATATTATAGTGACCCAAAATTTCGACGTCATTTTCACCAAAAAGTTACATGGACCTCCGTCAAGACATTTGCTTTGGAGCCAATTGGATAGCAGGGCAAAAACGACCCATTTCCAAGGTGAAACGAGCGCCAAAGCAGATAAACCCCCCATTTTACAGATTTTCATGTGCTATAGTCCACGGTATTTTATGCTGACCCAGAATTCTGACATTATTTATGCCAAAAATTTACATGGACCTTCATTAAGACCTTAGCTATGAAGCTAGTTGGTCACCACGGCCAAAACGGCCCATTTACAAGGTCAAAAGATCCCCGGAGCAGGTAAACCCCTCATTTTGCCATCTTTTGTGTGCTATAGTCCAAGGGAATTTATGGTGACCCAGAATCCCGATGTCATTTTTGCCAAAAAATTACATGGACCTCCTTTAAGACCTTAGCTATGGAACCAGATGGTCAGCGAGGCCAAAACAACCCATTTACAAGGTCAAACGAACCCCGGAGGAGGTAAACCACCCATTTTGCATTTTTTCGTGTGCTATAGTCCACGAGATTTTATGCTGTCACGGATGGCTAAAATGGCCCATTTTCAAGGTTAAGACATTCTATATGGAGCCAGTTAGTCAGGATGGCTAAAATGGCCCATTTTCAAGGTTAAACAAGCCCCATAAACCCCCAATTTTACCAATATTCGTGTGCTATAGCCCACGGGATTGTATGGTGACCCAGAATCCCGAAATCATTTTTGCAAAATATTACATGGACCTCTGTTAGGACTTTAGCTATGGAGCCAGTTTTTCAACACAGATAAAACAGCCCATTTTCAAGGTCAAACGAGCCCCGGAGCAGGTAAACCCTCCATTTTGCCAATTTTCGTATTCTATAGTCAATGAGATTTTATGGTGACCTGGAATTTCGACGTCATTTTTGCCAAAAATTTACAAGGACCTCCGTTAAGACCTTATCTATGGAGCTAGTTGGTCATCATGGCCAAAACGACCCATTTTCAAGGTCAAATGAGCCCTTGAGCAGGTAAACATTCCATTTTGCTGATTTTTCGGGTCCAACAGTCCACTGGATTTTCTAGTAACCCGGAATTCCACTGTCATTATCAAAAAAAATTTGCAGGGCCCTCCGTTAAGACGTATGCTATAGAGCCAGTTCGTCACCATGATCCAAATGGCCCATTTACAAGGTCAAACAATCCCTAGAGCAGGTAAACCCCCCATTTTGCTAATTTTCGTGTGCTATAGTCCACGGGATTTTATGGTGACTTGGAATCCCGACGTCATTTTTACCAAAAAATTACATGGACCCCCATTAAAACCTTAGCTATGGAATCAATTAGTCAGCATGACCAAAACAGCCCATTTACATGGTCAAACGAGCCCCGGAGCAGGTAAAACCCTCATTTTACCAATTTTCGTATTTTATACTCCACGAGATTTTATGGTGACCCATAATTAAGACATTATTTTAACTAAAAATTTACATGGACCTCCGTTAAAACCTTAGCTATGGAGCTAGTTGGTCAGCATGGCCAAAACGACCCATTTTCAAGGTCAAATGAGCCCCATAACAGGTAAACCCCCTATTTTGCAGATTTTCGTATACTGTAGTCCACGGGATTTTATAGTGACCTGAAATTCTGATGTCATTTTGCCAAAAATTTAAATGGACCTCCATCAAGACATTCGTTATAGAGCTAGTTGGTCAGTACGGACAAAACGGCCCAATTTCAAGGTCAAACGAGCCCCGGAGCAAGTAAACCCCCTATATTGCCAATTTTCGTGTACTATAGTCCACGGGATTTTATGCTGACCCAAAATGGAGTCTGTTGGTCAGCACGGCCAAAACAACCCATTTTCAAGGTCAAACGAACCTCGAAGAAGGTCAAACCTTATTTTGTCGATTTTCATATTTTATAGTTCACGAGATTTTATGGTGACCCAAAATTTCGATGTCATTTTTGCCAAAAATATACATGGACCTCCATTAATATCTTAGATATGGAGCCAGTTAGACACCACAACCAAAACGACCCACTTTCAAGGTCAAAGGAACCCATGAGCAAGTAAACCCACCATTTTGCCGATTTCCCTATGCAACAATCCACGGGATTTTATACTGACCCAAAATTTTGATGCCATTTTTGTCAAAAATTTACCTGGACCTCCGTAAAGACCTTACCTATTGAGCCAGTTGGTCAGTACGTCCAAAACGGCCCACTTTCAAGGTCAAACGGGCTGTGAAGCAGGTAAAACCCCTATTTTGCCAATTTTCATATTCTATAGTTCACGTGATTTTATGGTGACTTGAAATTCCATGGTCATTTTTGCCCAAAATATATATACACATCTGTTAAGCCCTTATGTATGGAGCCAGTTTATCATAACGGCCAAAACGACCCATTTTCAAGGTCAAATGAGCCCCTAAGCAAGTAAACCCCCTATTTTGATGATTTTCGTGCGCTCTAGTCCACGAGATTTTATGGTGACCCGCAATTCCTAAGTCATTTTTACTAAACAATTTATAAGCACCTCCGTTAAGACCTTAGCTATAGAGCCAGATGGTCACCACGGCCAAAACAGACCATTTACATGGTCAAATGAACCCTGGAGCAAGTAAGCCCCCCATTTTGATGATTTTCGAGTGATATAGTCCACGAGCTTTTATGGTGACCTTGAATTCCGACGTCATTTTTCCTAAAAATTTACCTGAACCTCTGTTAAGACCTTAGATATGGGGGCAGTTTGTCACCACGGCTAAAACGACCCATTTACAAGGTCAAACGAGCCATCGAGTAGGTAAACCCCGAATTTTGATGATTTTCGTGTGCTATAATCCTGGGATTTTATATTGACCCAGAATTCTGAAGTAATTTTTGCCAAAAATTTACATGGACCTCCGTTAAGACCTTAGCTGTGGATCCAGCTAGTCACCATGACCAAAATGACCCATTTACTAGGTCAAACAAGCCACAGATCAGGTAAACCTCCTATTTTGCCGATTTTTGTGTCTTATATATAGTCCACGAGATTTTATGGTGACCTGAAATCCAGACATCATTTTTGCCAAAAATTTACATAGACCTTCGTTAAGACATTTGTTATGGAGCCAGCTGGTCAGCACAGATAAAACGACCAATTTTCAAAGTCAAACAAGCCCCAGAGCAGGTAAACCCCCCATTTTACCGATATTCGTGTGCTATAGTCCCCAGGATTTTATGGTCGCCAGAAATCACGACATCATTTTTACCAAAAAATTATATGAACCTCCATTAAGACCTTAGCTACGGAGCCAGTTTGCTAACATGGCCAAAAGAGCCCATTCTCAAGGGAAATTGAGCCACGGAGAATTTAAGCCCCCATTTTGTCGATTTTCGTGTTTTATAGTCCAAGAGATTTTATGATGACCTAGAATTTCGATGTCATTTTTGCCAAAAATTTATATGGACCTCCATTAAGACCTTAGCAATGGAGCCAGTTCGTCACTACGGCCAAAACGACCCATTTACAAGATCAAACGAACCACAGAGTAGGTAAACCACCCATTTGCCGATTTTCGGGTTCTATAGTCCATGGGATTTTATGGAGACCCAGAATTTCGATGTCATGTTTGCCAAAACCTTACATCGAACTCTATTAAGACCTTAGCTATGGAACCAGTTGGTCACCACCACCAAAATGGCACATTTACAAGGTCAAACGAGCCCCGAAGCATGTAAACCAACCATTTTGCAGATTTTTGTGTGTTATAGTCCACGGGATTTTATAGTGACCTGGAATTCAAACATCATTATTGCCAAAAATTTACATAGACCATCGTTAATACCTTGGCTATAGAGCCAATTGGTCAGCACGGCCAAAACGGCCGATTTACAAGGTCAAACGAGCCCCAGAGCAGTAAACCCACCATTTTGCCAATTTTCATGTGCTGTCCACGGGATTTTATGGTGACCGGAAATTCTGAGGTAAATTTTGCCAAAAATTACATGGACCTCTGCTAAGACTTTAGTTGTGGAGCTAGTTGGTCACCAAGACTAAAACGACCCAGTTTGAATGTCAAACGTGCCCCGAAGCAGGTAAACCTCCATTTTCCATATTTTCGAGTATTATAGTCCACTGGATTTTATAATAACCCAAAATACCGACGTTATTTTAACCAAAAATTTACATGGACCAACGTTAAGACATTCGATATGGAGCCAGTTGGTCAGCACGGCCAAAATGGCCTATTTTCAAGGTCAAACGAGCCACGGAGCCAGTAAAATCCCCATTTTACATATTTTTGTGTTCTATAGTCCACGTGATTTTATGGTGACCCAAAATCCCGATGCCATTTTTGCCAAAAAATTACATAGACCTCCGTTAGGACCTTAGCTATTGATCCAGTTTGTCAGCACGGCCAAAATGGCCAATTTTAAAGGCCAAACGAGCCATGGGGCAGGTAAACCCCGCCTCCCCCATTTTGCCAATTTTTGTGTTCTATAGTCCACGAGATTTTATGGTGACCCAAAATTTCGACGTCATTTTAGAAAAAATTTTACATGGACCTCCGTTAAGACTATAGCTATGGAGCCAATTGGTCACCACCGCCAAAACGAACCGTTTTCAAGGTCAAACGAACCCCTAAACAGGTAAACCCCCTATTTTGCAGATTTTTATATGCTATAGTCCACGAGATTTTATGGTGAACAAAATTCCGATGTCATTTTTGCCAAATATTTTCATGGACCTCCGTTAAGACATTAGCAATGGAGTCAATTGGTCAGCACCACCAAAAGGGAATATTTTCAAGGTCGAACGAGCCCCGGTGCAGGTAAACCCCCCATTTTGTCGATTTACATGTGCTATAGTCCATATGATTTTATGGTACCCCATTATCCCGACGTTATTTTTTCCAAAAAATTACATGGACCTCCGTTAAGACTTTAGCTATGGAGCCAGTTTATCAGCACAGCCAAGATGGCCCATTTTCAAGGTCAAACGAGCCTCGGAGAAGGTAAAACCTTTATTTTTCCGATTTTCATATTCTACAGTTCACGAGATTTGATGGTGACCCGAAATTCCGATGTCATTTTTGCCAAAAATATACATGGACCTCCGTTAAGACCTTAGCTATGGAGCCAGTTGCTCACCACGGCCAAAACGACCCATTTTCATGGTCAAACGAGCCCTGAGAAGGTAAACTCCCCATTTTGCCGATTTTCGTGTGTAATAGTCCATGGGATTTTATGGTAACCCAAAATTTTGATGTCATTTTTGCCAAAAATTTACATAGACCTCCGTAAAGACCTTAGCTATCGAGCCAGTTGGTCACCACGGCCAAAACGACCCACTTACAAGGTCAAACAAGCCCTGGTGCAGGTAAACCCCCGATTTAACTGATTTTTGTGTGCTATAGTCCACGAGATTTATGGTGACTAAGAATTCTAACGTCGTTTATGCCAAAAATTAACATGGACCTCTCTTAAGACCTTAGATATGGAGTGAGTTGGTCACCAAGTCCAAAACAACCCATTTACAAGGATAAACAATCCCCTAAGTAGGTAAACTCCATATTTTGCCAATTTTCGTTTGCTATAGTCAACGGGATTTTATGGTGACACAGAATTTTGATGTTATTTTTGCCAAAAATTTACATGGACCTCCGTTAAGACATTCTCTTAGGAGCCAGTTGGTCAGCACGGCAAAAATAGCCCATTTTCCAGATCAAACGAGCCCCGGAGCAAGTGAACCCCTAATTTTATCAATTTTCGTGTGCTATAGTCCACTGTATCTTATGGTAACCCGAAATCGCAATAACATTTATGCAAATAAATTACATGGACCTCCATTAGGCCTTTGGCTATTGAACCAGTTTGTCAGCACGGCCAAAACGGCCCATTTTCAAGGTCAAACGAGCCCAGAGCAGGTAAACCCACATTTTGCCGATTTTCGTATTCTATTGTCCATGAGATTTTATGGTGACCCAGAATTCCGACGTCAATTTTCCCAAAAATTTACATGGACCTCCGTTAAGACATTAGCTATGGAGCAAGTTGGTCATCACGGCCAAAATAACCCATTTTAAAGGTGCCCTAAGCAGGTAAACCCCCAATTTTACCGATTTTCATGTGCTATAGTCCATGAGATTTTATGGTGACTAGTAATTTCGTCGTCATTTTTGCCAAAAATTTATATGGACCTCTGATTAGACCTTAGTTGTGAATCCAGTTCATCACCACAGCCTAGATGGCCCATTTACAAGGTCAAATGATACCCGAAGCAGATAAATTCCCCATTTTGCCAATTTTCGTATGCTATGGTCCATGGGATTTTATGGTGAGCTGAAAAATTCCAACATCAATTTTGCCCAAAATTTACATGGACCTCTATTAAGACCTTAAGTATGGAGTCAGTTGGTCAGCACTGCCAAAACGACCCATTTTCAAGGTCAAACGAACCCCTGAGCAAGTAAATCCCCTATTTTACCAATTTTCATATGCTATAGTCCACGAAATTTTATGGTGACCCGAAATTCCGCCGTCAATTTTGCCAAAAATTTACATAGACCTTTGTTAAGACCTTAGCTATGGAGCTAGTAGGTCATCACGGCCACAACGACCCGTTTACAAGGTCAAACGATCCCCGAAGTAGTTATACCCCCCATTTTGCAGATTTTCGTGTTCTACAGTCCACGGGAATTTATGGTGACACAAAATTTCGACGTAATTTTTGACAAAATTTTACAAGGACCTCCATTAAGACATTCGCTATGGAACCAGTTGGTCAGTACGGCCAAAATGGCCCATTTTAAAGGTCAAATGAGCCCCGGAGCATATAAACCCCCATTTGGCAATATTCGTGTGCTATAGTCCACAGGATTTTATAGTGACCCTAAATCTCGACTTCATTTTTGCTAAAAAATTACGTTGACCCCCGTTAAGGCATTAGCTATGGAACCTGTTTGCTAGCACGGCCAAAACGGCCTATTTCAAGGTCAAACGAGCTCCGAAGCAGGGAAACCCCCCATTTTGACTATTTTCGTGTTCTATAGTCCAAGTAATTTTATGGTGACCCAAAACTTTGGCGTTGTTTTTGCAAAAAATTTACATGAACCTCCGTTAAGACCTTAACTATGGACCCAATTGGTCAGCACGGCCAAAACGACTCATTTAGAAGGTCAAACGAACCCCGTAGAAGGTAAACCTCCTATTTAGCAAATTTTCGTCTGCTAAAGTCCACGAGATTTTATGGTGACCCGAAATTCTGACGTTATATTTGGAAAAAATTTACATGGACCTCCGTTAAGACATTCACTATGGAGCCAGTTGGCTCGGCCAAAATGGCCCATTTTCAAGGTCAAACGAGCCCCGAAACAGGTAAACCCCCCATCTTGCCGATTTTCGTGTACTAAGTCCACGGGATTTTATGGTGACCTAGAATCCCAACGTCAATTTTGCCAAAAAATTACATGGACCTTCGTTTAGACTTAAGACCTTAGCTATGGAGCCTGTTGGTCAACACGGCCAAAACGGGCCATTTTTAAGGTCAAACGAACCCCAGAGAAGGTAAATCCCCCATTTTACCTATTTTCGTGTTCTATAGTCCATGAGATTTTATGGTGCCTCAAAATTTCGACGTCATTGTTGAAAAAAATTTACATGAACCTTGGTTAAGACCTTAGTTATAGTGACAGTTGGTCACCATGGCCAAAACTACCCATTTTCAAGGTCAAACGATCCTCGGAGCAGGTAAACCCCCCATTTTGCTGATTTTTTTGTGCTATAGTCCACGGGATTTTATGTTGACCCAAAATTTAGACGTCATTTTTGAAAAAAATTTACATGGACCTTCGTTAATACCTCAGATTTGGAGACATTTGGTCACCATAGCCAAAACAGCCTATTTACAGGGTCAAACGATCCCCGAAGTACGTAAACACTCATTTTGCCGATTTTTGTGTGCTATAGTCAATGGGATTTCATGGTGACCTATAATTTTGATGTCATTTTTGCCAAAAATTTACATGGACCTCCGTTAAGACCTTAACTATGGAGCCAGTTGGTCACCAAGGCCAACAAAGCCCATTTACAAGGTCAAACAATCCCCGAAGCAGGTAAACCCCTCATTTTACCAATTTTCGTGTTCTATAGTCCACGAGATTTTATGGTGGCTAGAAATTTCGACGTCATTTTTGCAGAAAAATTTACATGGACCTCCATTAAGACCTTAGCTATGGATCCAGTTGGTCGCCATGGCAAAAACGACCCATTTACAAAGTTACACGAGCCACCAGTAGGTAAACTCCCCATTTTGATAATTTTTGTGTGTTATAGTCTATGGAATTTTATGGTGACCTCGAATTTCGATGTCATTTCTGCTAAAAATTTACATGAATCTCCGTTAAGACCTTAGCTATGGATCCAGTAGGTCACCACAGCTAAAACGACCCATTTAAAAGCTCAAACGAGCCACGGAGAAGGTAAATCCCATATTTTATCGATTTTTGTGTCCTATAGTCCACGGAATTTTATGGTGACCCTGAATTCCGACGTCATTTTTGCCAAAAAATTTACATAGACATCCGTTAAGACTTTATCTATAGATCCAGTTGGTCATCACAGCAAAAATGGCCCATTTACTAGGTCAAACGAGTCCCGAAGCATGTAAACCCCCCATTTTATCGATTTTCATATGCTATAGTCCACGGGATTTCATGGTGACCAGGAATTCTGACGTCATTTTTGCCAAAAACTTACATGGACTATCGTTAAGACCTTAGCTATGGAACCAGTTGGTCACTCAGCCCAAACAACTCATTTACAAGGTCAAACGAGCCACCGTGTAGGTAAACCCCCCATTTTGATGATTTTCGTGTACTATAGTCCACGAGATTTTATGGTGACCTAGAATTTTGACGTCATTTTTACCAAAAATTTACACGGACCTCCGTTAAGACCTTAGCTATGGATCCAGTTGGTCACCACGGTCAAAATGACCCATTTACAAGGTCAATCGAGCCACGGAGAAGCTAAACCACCCATTTTACCGATTTTCGTGTCCTATAGCCCACGGGATTTTATGGTGACCCTAAATTATGACGTTATTATTGCAAAAAAATTTACATGGACCACCATTAAGACCTTATCTATGGGGTCAATTGGTCACCACAGCCAAAACGGCCCATTTACAAGGTCAAACGAGCATCAGAGCAAGTAAACCCCTCATTTTGCCGATTTTCGTGTTCTATAGTCCACGAGATTTTATTGTGACCAGGAATTTCGATGTCTTTTTTGCATAAAAATTTACATAGACCTCCGGTAAGACCTTAGCTATGGAGCCAGTTGGTCCCCACGGCCAAAACGATCCATTTACAAGGTTAAACGAGCCACCGAGTAGGTAATCCACCCCCCGCCCCCCCATTTTGATGATTTTCGTGTGCTGTAGTCCACGGGATTTTATGGTGATCTGGAATTTCAACATCATTTTTGCCAAAAATTTACATGGACCTCCCTTAAGACCTTAGCTATGGATCTAGTTAGTCACCACGGCCAAAACGACCCATTTACAAGGTCAAACGAGCCACGGAGCAGGTAAACCACACATTTTGTCGATTTTCGTGGCCTATAGTCCACGGGATTTTATGGTGACCCTGAATTCCGACGTCATTTTTGCCAAAATGTTTACATGGACCTTCGTTAAGATCTTATCTATGGATCCAGTAGGTCACCACAGCAAAAATGGCCCATTTACAAGGTTAAAATGATCGCCGGAGCAAGTAAATCCCCCATTTTGCCAATTTTCGTGTGTTATAGTCCACGAGATTTTATGGTGACTTGGAATTATGACGTCATTTTTGCCAATAATTTACATGGACCATCGTTAAGACCTTAGTTATGGAGTCAATTGGGCACTACGGCAAAAACGACCCATTTACAAGGTCAAACGAGCCCCAAAGTAGGTAAACCCCCATTTTGACAATTTTCATGTCCTATAGTCCACGGCATTTTATGGTGACTCAGAATTTCGACGTCATTTTCACCAATAATTTACATGGACCTCCGTTAAGACATTCTCTATGGGGACAATTTGTCAACACGGCCAAAACGGCCTATTTTCAAAGTCAAACGAACCCCGGACCAGGTAAACCCCCTATTTTGCTAATTTTCGTGTGTGCTATAGTCCGTAGGATTTTATGGTGACTCGGAATACCGATGTTGTTTTTGCCAAAAAATTACATGGACCTCCATTAAGACCTCAGTTATGGAGCTAGCTGGTCACCAAGGCTAAAACGACCCATTTTCAAGGTAAAACGAGCCCCAAAGCAAGTATACCCTCCATTTGGCGATTTTCGTGTGTTATAGTCCACGGGATTTTATAGTGACCCTAAATCCCGACTTCATTTTTTCTAAAAAATTACGTTGACCTCCGTTAAGACATTAGCTATGGAACCTTTTTGTTAGCACGGCCAAAACGGCCCATTTCAAGGTCAAACGAGCTCCGAAGCAGGGAAACCCCCCATTTTGACTATTTTCGTGTTCTATAGTCCACGAAATTTTATGGTGACCCAAAATTTTGGCGTTATTTTTGCAAAAAATTTACATGAACCTCTGTTAAGACCTTAACTATGGAGCCAATTGGTCAGCACGGCCAAAACGACCCATCTAGAAGGTCAAACGAACCCCATAGAAGGTAAACCTCCCATTTTGCAAATTTTCGTATACTATAGTCCAATAGATTTTATGATGACCCGAAATTTCGACGTTATATTTGGCAAAAATTTACATGGACCTCCGTTAAGACAATCACTATGGAGCCAATTGGTCAGCTCGGCCAAAATGGCCCATTTTCAAGGTCAAACGAGCCCCGAAGCAGGTAAACCCCCTATTTTGCCGATTTTCGTGTACTATAGTCCACGGGATTTTATGATGACCCGGAATCCCAACGTCATTTTTGCCAAAAAATTACATGGACCTCCGTTAAGACTTAAGACCTTAGCTATGGAGCCTGTTGGTCAACACAGCCAAAACGGGCCATTTTTAAGGTCAAACGAACCTCGGAGAAGGTAAATCCCCCATTTTACCTACTTCTGTGTTCTATAGTCCATGAGATTTTATGGTGCCTTGGAATTTCGACGTCATTGTTGCAAAAAATTTACTTGAACCTTGGTTAAGACCTTAGCTATAGAGATACTTGGTCACCATGGCCAAAACTACCCATTTTCAAGGTCAAACGATCCTCGGAGAAGGTAAACCCCCCATTTTGCTGATTTTCGTGTGCTATAATCCACAGAATTTTATGTTGACCAGAAATTTAGACATCATTTTTGAAAAAAATTTACATGGACCTTCGTTAATACCTTAGATTTGGAGACATTTGGTCAACACGGCCAAAACATCCTATTTACAAGGTCAAACGATCCCCGAAGTACGTAAACCCTCATTTTGTCGATTTTTGTGTGCTATAGTCAATGGGATTTCATGGTGACCTAGAATTTCGATGTCATTTTTGCCAAAAATTTACATGGACCTCCGTTAAAACCTTAACTATGGAGCCAGTTGGTCACCACAGCCAACACAGCCCATTTACAAGGTCAAACAAGCCCCGGAGCAAGTAAACCCCTCATTTTGCCAAATTTCGTGTTCTATAGTCCACGAGATTTTATGGTGACCAGGAATTTCGACGTCATTTATCTAGAAAAATTTACATGGACCTCCATTAAGACCTTAGTTATGGATCCAGTTGGTCACCACAGCCAAAACGACCCATTTACAAGGTTAAACGAGCCACCGAGTAGGTAAACCCCCCATTTTGATAATTTTTGTGTGTTATAGTCTACGGAATTTTATGGTGACCTCGTATTTCGACGTCATTTTTGCTAAAAATTTACACGAACCTCCGTTAAGACCTTAGTTATGGATCCAGTGGGTCACCATAGCTAAAACGACACATTTACAAGCTCAAACGAGCCACGGAGAAGGTAAACCCTATATTTTATCAATTTTCGTGTCCTATAGTCCACGGGATTTTATGGCGACCCTAAATTCTGACGTCATTTTTGCCAAAAAATTTACATAGACATCCGTTAAGAGCTTATCTATGGATCCAGTTGGTCATCACAGCCAAAATGGCCCATTTACAAGGTCAAACGAGTCCCAGAGCATGTAAACCCCCAATTTTGCCGATTTTCATATGCTATAGTCCACGAGATTTAATGGTGACCTGAAATTCTGACGTCATTTTTGCCAAAAATTTACATGGACCATCGTTAAGACCGTAGCTATGGAACCAGTTGGTCAACCAGCCCAAACAACTCATTTCCAAGGTCAAACGAGCCACGGTAGGTAAATCCCCCATTTTGATGATTTTCGTGTGCTATAGTCCACGGGATTTTATGGTGACCTAGAATTTTGACGTCAAAATTTACACAGACCTCCGTTAAGACCTTAGCTATGGATCTAGCTGGTCACCACGGCCAAAACGACCCATTTACAAGGTCAATCGATCCACGAAGAAGCTAAACCACCTATTTTATCGATTTTCGTGTCCTATAGCCCACGGGATTTTATGGTGACCCTGAATTATGACGTTATTATTGCCAAAAAATTTACATGGACCTCCATTAAGACCTTATCTATGGAGTCAATTGGTCACCACAGCCAAAACGGCCCATTTACAAGGTCAAACGAGCATCAGAGCAAGTAAACCCCTCATTTTACCGATTTTCGTGTTCTATAGTCCACGAGATTTTATTGTGACCAGGAATTCCGATGTCTTTTTTGCATAAAAATTTACATAGACCTCCGGTAAGACCTTAGCTATGGAGCCAGTTGGTCCCCACGGCCAAAACGATCCATTTACAAGGTTAAACGAGCCACCGAGTAGGTAATCCACCCCCCGCCCCCCCCCCCCCCCCATTTTGATGATTTTCGTGTGCTGTAGTCCACGGGATTTTATGGTGATCTGGAATTTCAACGTCATTTTTGCCAAAAATTTACATGGACCTCCCTTAAGACCTTAGCTATGGATCTAGTTAGTCACCACGGCCAAAACGACCCATTTACAAGGTCAAACGAGCCACGGAGCAGGTAAACCACTCATTTTGTCGATTTTCGTGGCCTATAGTCCACGGGATTTTATGGTGACCCTGAATTTTGACGTCATTTTTGCCAAAAAATTTACATGGACCTTCGTTAAGATCTTATCTATGGATCCAGTTGGTCACCACAGCAAAAATGGCCTATTTACAAGGTCAAACGATCGTCGGAGCAGGTAAATCCCCCATTTTATCAATTTTTGTGTGCTATAGTCCACGAGTTTTTATGGTGACTTGGAATTATGACGTCATTTTTTCCAAAAATTTACATGGACCATCGTTAAGACCTTAGCTATGGAGTCAGTTCGTCGCTACGGCAAAAATGACCCATTTACAAGGTCAAACGAGCCCTAGAGCAGGTAAACCCCCATTTTGCCAATCTTCATGTCCTATAGTCCACGGCATTTTATGGTGACTCAGAATTTCGACGTCATTTTTGCCAATAATTTACATGGACCTCTGTTAAGACATTTTCTATGCAGACAGTTGGTCAGAACGGCCAAAACGGCCCATTTTCAAGTCAAACAAGCCCCGAATCAGGTAAACCCCCTATTTTGCTAATTTTCGTGTGCTATAGTCCGCAGGATTTTATGGTGACCCGAAATACCGACGTTATTTTTGCCAAAAAATTACATGGACCTCCATTAAGACCTCAGTTATGGAGCCAGCTTTTTATCACGGCCAAAACGACCCATTTTCAAGGTCAAACGAGCCCCGGAGCAGGTAAACCCCCATTTTACTGATTTTCGTCTTCTATAGTCCATGAGATTTTAGGGTGACCCAGAATTTCGACGTTATTTTTGCCAAAAATTTACATGGACCTCCGTTAAGACATTAGATATGGAGCCTGTTGGTCACCACGGCTAAAACGACCCATTTTCAAGGTAAAACGAGCCCCTAAGCAAGTATACCCTCCATTTTGCCGATTTTTATGTGCTATATTCCACGGGATTTTTTGGTGACCTGAAATTCCGACATCATTTTTTCCAAAATCTTACATGGACGTCAATTAGGACCTTAACTATGGAGCTAATTGGTCAGCATGGGCTAAACGACCTATTTAGAAGGTTGAACGAGCCTCGGAGTAGGTAAAGCCCCCATTTTGCAGATTTTCGCGTGCTATTGTCCACAGGATTTATGGTGACTCGAAATTCAACATCATTTATGCCAAAAATTTATATGAACCTCCGTTAAGACATCAATATGAAGCCAGTTGGTCAGCACGGCCAAAATGGCCCATTTGCAAGGTCAAACGAACCCCGAACCAGGTAAACCCCCCATTTCACCGATTTTCATGTTCTATAGTCCACGGGATTTTATGGTGACCCGAAATTTCGACGTCATTTTTTTCAAACATTTATATGGACCTCCGTTAAGACCTTGGCTATGGTGCCAGTTTGTCACCACGACTAAAACGACCCATTTTCAATGTCAAATGAGCCCTGAGCAGGTAAACCCCCCATTTTGCCAATTTTCGTGTGCTACAGTCCACGAGATTTTATGGTGACCCAGAATTTCGACGTCATTTGTGCAAAAAAATTAAATGGACCTCCGTTAAGACCTTAGCTATGGATCTAGTTGGTCACCGTGGCCAAAACGGCCCATTTACAAGGTCAAACAAACCCTGGAGCAGGTAAACCCCCCATTTTGCCGATTTTCATACGCTATAGTCCATGGGATTTTATGGTGACTCGAAATTTCGATGTCATTTTTGCCAAAAAAATATAAAATTAACTTAAAAAATTCACCAATAAATATAGTAGCCTTCTATCTAACAATTTAGTAAATTTGAATTTTTAAAATGTGATGTAAAAAATAATAAACCGTAAAAATAAATTAAAAAATGAATAAAAGTCGAAAAAAATGAAAATGTTTGAAAACACTTATATATATGTGAAACTAATGATAGAGTAAATATTTGTACAAATAAAAGATATTTCAATATCATACGAACCGTAAAAGTAATGAACATAGGTACGAATGAACCATGCGCGGCGAAAACGTTGAGAATAGATGAAGGAAAATAGATGAATATGTTGGTATGCATGAAGGGTGTTTTACACTCTTTTGATTTTTGTACGGCATAGGCATCTGTATGTTGTTGAGTCAACCTCGACCAATGTCACCGCAAGCGACGTTGCTCGTCTAACGAGTGCAAGCCACAGACTATGCAGACAGGTGACGTCCTACATTGACTAAACGATGTGTGCAGGCCACGACGATGCGGCCAGTCCATCCGACGTCGGCTGACAATTATGTGCAGGCCACGAACGCTGCTTGAAGGCCACGTCCGACGTCGGCTGATCGATGTGTGCAGGCTACGGACGATGTTGGAAAGCCACGTCTGAAGTCGGCTAACCGTTGTGTGTAGGGCATGGATGATATGGGAAGGCGACGTCCTACATCAGCTGACCGATGTGAGCAGGCCAAGGACGATGTGGGCCGGCCACGTCCAACATCGGCTGATCGATATGCACAGGCCATACACGATGTGGGCAGTCCATGGCCTATGTCGCCTGACCAAAATGCGCATGCCACAACCTATGTCGCCTGACCAATATGTGCATGCCACAACGGGATTTATGGTGACTAAGAATTCTGACGTCGTTTATGCCAAAAATTAACATGGACCTCTCTTAAGACCTTAGATATGGAGCGAGTTGGTCACCAAGTCCAAAACAACCCATTTACAATGATAAACAATCCCCGGAGTAGGTAAACTCCACATTTTGCCGATTTTCGTTTGCTATAGTCAACGGGATTTTATGGTGACACAGAATTCCGATGTTATTTTTGCCAAAAATTTACATGGACCTCCGTTAAGACATTATCTTGGGAGCCAGTTGGTCAGCACGGCAAAAATGGCCCATTTTCCAGATCAAAAGAGCCCCGGAGCAGGTAAACCCCTAATTTTATCGATTTTCGTGTGCTATAGTCCACTGTATTTTATGGTAACCCGGAATCGCAATAACATTTATGCAAATAAATTACATAGACCTCCATTAGGCCTTTGGCTATTGAACCAGTCTGTCAGCAAGGCCAAAATGACCCATTTTCAAGGTCAAACGAGCCCAGAGCAGGCAAACCCATATTTTGCCGATTTTCGTATTCTATTGTCCATGAGATTTTATGGTGCCCAGAATTCCGACGTCATTTTTCCCAAAAATTTACATGGACCTCCGTTAAGACCTTAGCTATGGAGCAAGTTGGTCATCACGGCCAAAACAACCCATTTTAAAGGTCAAACGAGCCCCTAAGTAGGTAAACCCCCAATTTTATCAATTTTCGTGTGTTATAGTCCACGAGATTTTATGGTGACTAGGAACTCCGCCGTCATTTTTGCCAAAAATTTATATGGACCTCTAATTAGACCTTAGTTGTGGATCCAGTTCATCACCACAGCCTAGATGGCCCATTTACAATGTCAAATGATACCCGGAGTAGGTAAATTCCCCATTTTGCCAATTTTCGTATGCTATGGTCCATGGGATTTTATGGTGACCTGAAAAATTCCAACATCAATTTTGCCCAAAATTTATATGGACCTCTATTAAGACCTTAAGTATGGAGTCAGTTGGTCAGCACTGCCAAAACGACCCATTTTCAAGGTCAAACGAACCCCTAAGCAGGTAAATCCCCCATTTTACCAATTTTCATATGCTATAGTCCACGAAATTTTATGGTGACCCAAAATTCCGCCGTCAATTTTGCCAAAAATGTACATAGACCTTTGTTAAGACCTTAGCTATGGAGCTAGTAGGTCATCACGGCCACAACGACCCATTTACAAGGTCAAACGATCCCCGAAGCAATTAAACCCCCCATTTTGCAGATTTTTGTGTTCTATAGTCCACGGAATTTTATGGTGACACAAAATTCCGACGTAATTTTTGACAAAATTTTACAAAGTCCTCCATTAAGACATTCACTATGGAACCAGTTGGTCAGAACAGCCAAAATGGCCCATTTTAAAGGTCAAATGAGCCCCGGATCAGATAAACCCCCCATTTGGTGATTCTCGTGTGCTATAGTCCACAAGATTTTATGGTGACCCTAAATCCCGACTTCATTTTTGCTAAATAATTACGTTGACCTCCGTTAAGACATTAGTTATGGAACCTGTTTGTTAGCACGGCCAAAAGGGCCTATTTCAAGGTCAAACGAGCTCCGAAGCTGGGAAACCCCCCATTTTGACTATTTTCGTGTTCTATAGTCCACGGAATTTTATGGTGACCCAAAACTTTGGCGTTGTTTTTGCAAAAAATTTACATGAAACTCCGTTAAGACCTTAACTATGGAGCCAATTGGTCAGCATGGCCAAAATGACCCATTTAGAAGGTCAAACGAACCCCGTAGAAGGTAAACCTCCCATTTAGCAAATTTTCGTGTGCTATAGTCCACGAGATTTAATGGTGACCCAAAATTTCGATGTTATATTTGGCAAAAATTTACATGGACCTCCATTAACACATTCACTATGGAGCCAATTGGTCGGCTCGGCCAAAATGGCCCATTTTCAAGGTCAAACGAGCCCCGAAGCAGGTAAACCCTCTATTTTACCGATTTTCGTGTACTATAGTCCACGGGATTTTACGGTGACCCGAAATCCCAACGTCATTTTTGCCAAAAAATTACATGGACCTCCGTTAAGACTTAAGACCTTAGTTATGGAGCCTGTTGGTCAACACGGCCAAAACGGACCATTTTTAAGGTTAAACAAACCCCGTAGAAGGTAAATCCCCCATTTTACCTATTTTCGTGTTCTATAGTCCATGAGATTTTATGGTGCCTCGGAATTTAGACGTCATTGTTGCAAAATATTTACATGAACCTTGGTTAAGACCTTAGCTATAGAGGCAGTTGGTCACCATGGCCAAAACTACCCATTTTCAAGGTCAAACGATCCTCAGAGCAGGTAAACCCCCCATTTTGCTGATTTTCGTGTGCTATAGTCCACGGGATTTTATGTTGACCTGAAATTTAGACGTCATTTTTGAAAAAAAATTGCATGGACCTTCGTTAAGACCTCAGATTTGGAGTCATTTGGTCACCATAGCCAAAACGGCCTATTTACACGGTCAAACGAGCCCCGAAGTATGTAAACCCTCATTTTGCCAATTTTTGTGTGCTATAGTCAATGGGATTTCATGGTGACCTAGAATTTCGATGTCATTTTTGCCAAAAAATTACATGGACCTCCGTTAAGACCTTAACTATGGAGCCAGTTGGTCACCACGGCCAACACAGCCCATTTACAAGGTCAAACAAGCCCCGGAGAAGGTAAACCCCTCATTTTGCCAATTTTCGTGTTCTATAGTCCACGAGATTTTATGGTGACCAAGAATTTCGACGTCATTTATGCAGAAAAATTTACATGGACCTCCATTAAGACCTTAGCTACGGATCCAGTTGGTCACCACGACCAAAACGACCCATTTACAAGGTTAAACGAGCCACCGAGTAGGTAAACCCCCCATTATGATAATTTTTATGTGTTAAAGTCTACGGAATATGATGGTGACTTGGAATTTCGATGTCATTTTTCTAAAAATTTACACGAACCTCCGTTAAGACCTTAGATATGGATCCAGTTGGTCACCACAGCTAAAACAACCCATTTACAAGGTCAAACGAGCCACGGAGAAGGTAAACCCCATAATTTGTCGATTTTCGTGTCCTATAGTCCACGGGATTTTATGGTTACCCTGAATTCCGACGTCATTTTTGCCAAAAAATTTACATAGACATCCGTTAAGACCTTATCTATGGATCCAGTTGATCACCACAGCCAAAATGGCCCATTTACAAGGTCAAACGAGTCCCGGAGCATGTAAACCCCCTATTTTACCGATTTTCATATGCTATAGTCCATGGGATTTAATGGTGAGCTGGAATTCTAACGTCATTTTTGCAAAAAATTTACATGGACCATCGTTAAGACCTTAGCTATGGAACCAGTTGGTCACTCAGCCCAAACAACTCATTTACAAGGTCAAACGAGCCACCGTGTAGGTAAATCCCCCATTTTGATGATTTTCGTGTGCTATAATCCACGGGATTTTATAGTGACCTAGAATTTTGAAGTCATTTTTGCCAAAAATTTACACGGTCCTCTATTAAGACCTTAGATATGGATCCAGTTGGTCACCACGGCCAAAACGACCCATTTACAAGGTCAATCGAGCAACGGAGAAGCTAAACCACCTATTTTACCGATTTTCGTGTCCTATAGCCCACGGGATTTTATGGTGACCCTGAATTATGACGTTATTTTTGCCAAAAAATTTACATGGACCTCCATTAAGACCTTATCTATGGAGTCAATTGGTCACCACAGCCAAAATGGCCCATTTACAAGGTCAAACGAGCATCAGAGCAGGTAAACCCCTCATTTTGCCGATTTTCGTGTTCTATAGTCCACGAGATTTTATGGTGACCAGGAATTCCGACGTCATTTTTGCATAAAAATTTACATAGACCTCCATTAAGACCTTAGCTGTGGAGCCAGTTGGTCCCCACGGCCAAAACGACCCATTTACAAGGTTAAACGAGTCACCGAGTAGGTAATTCCCCCCCTCCCACCATTTTTATGATTTTCGTGTGCTGTAGTCCACGGGATTTTATGGTGACCTAGAATTTCGACGTCATTTTGGCCAAAATTTACATGGACCTCTCTTAAGACCTTAGCTATGGATCTAGTTGGTCACCACGGCCAAAACGACCCATTTACAAGGTTAAAAGAGCCACGGAGCAGGTAAACCACTCATTTTGTCGATTTTCGTGTCCTGTAGTCCACGGGATTTTATGTTGACCCTGAATTCGGACGTCATTTTTGCCAAAAATTTACATGGACCTTTGTTAAGATCTTATCTATGGATCCAGTTGGTCACCACAGCAAAAATGGCCCATTTACAAGGTCAAACGAGCCCCGGAGCAGGTAAACCCCCCATTTTGCCAATTTTCGTGTGCTATAGTCCATGAGATTTTATGGTGACTTGGAATTATGACGTCATCTTTGCCAAAAATTTACATAGACCATCGTTAAGACCTTAGCTATGGAGTCAGTTGGTCGCTACAGCAAAAACAACCCATTTACAAGGTCAAACGAGCCCCAGAGCAGGTAAACCCCCATTTTGCCAATTTTCATGTCCTATAGTCCACGGTATTTTATGGTGACTCAGAATTTCAATGTCATTTTTGCCAATAATTTACATGAACCTCCGTTAAGACATTCTCAATGGGGATAGTTGGTCAGCACGGCCAAAACGGCCCATTTTCAAAGTCAAACGATCCCCGGAGCAGGTAAACCCCCTATTTTGCTAATTTTCGTGTGCTATAGTCCGCAAGATTTTATGGTGACCCGAAATACCGATGTTATTTTTGCCAAAAAATTACATGGACCTCTATTAAGACCTCAGTTATAGAGCCAATTTTTCATCACGGCCAAAACTACCCATTTTCAAGGTCAAACGAGCCCCGGAGCAGGTAAACCCCCATTTTGCTGATTTTCGTCTTCTATAGTCCATGAGATTTTAGGGTGACCCAGAATTCCGACGTCATTTTTGCCAAAAATTTACATGGACCTCCGTTAAGACATTAGATATGGAGCCTATTGGTCACCACGGCTAAAACGACCCATTTTCAAGGTAAAACGAGCCCCTAAGCAAGTATACCCTCTATTTTGTCGATTTTTGTGTGCTATATTTCACGGGATTTTTTGGTGACCCGGAATTCTGACGTCATTTTTTCCAAAAACTTACATGGACCTCAATTAGGACCTTAACTATGGAGCCAATTGGTTAGCACGGGCTAAACGACCCATTTAGAAGGTTAAACGAGCCCCGGAGTAGGTAAACCCCCCATTTTGCAGATTTTCGCGTGCTATAGTCCACAAGATTTTATGGTGACTCGAAATTCAACATCATTTATGCCAAAAATTTATATGGACCTCCATTAAGACATCACTATGGAGCCAGTTGGTCAGCACGGCCAAAATGGCCCATTTGCAAGGTCAAACGAACCCCGGAGCAGGTAAACCCCCCATTTCGCCGATTTTCATGTGCTATAGTCCACGGGATTTTATGGTGACCCGAAATTCCGATGCCATTTTTTCAAACATTTACATCAACCTCCGTTAAGACCTTAGCTATGGTGCCAGTTTGTCACCACGACTAAAACGACCCATTTTCAATGTCAAATGAGCCCTGAGCAGGTAAACCCCCCATTTTGCCAATTTTCGTGTGCTATATTCCACGAGATTTTATGGTGACCCGGAATTTTGACGTCATTTTCGCAAAAAATTTAAATGGACCTCCGTTAAGACCTTAGATATGGATCTAGTTGGTCACCGCGGCCAAAATGGCCCATTTACAAGGTCAAACAAGCCCTGGAGCAGGTAAACCCTCCATTTTGCCGATTTTGCATATGCTATAGTCCACGGGATTTTATGGTGACTCGAAATTTCGATGTCATTTTTGCCAAAAAAATATAAAATTAACTTAAAAAATTCACCAATAAATATAGTAGCCTTCTATCTAACAATTTAGTAAATTTGAATTTTTAAAATGTGATGTAAAAAATAATAAACCGTAAAAATAAATTAAAAAATGAATAAAAGTCGAAAAAAATGAAAATGTTTGAAAACACTTATATATATGTGAAACTAATGATAGAGTAAATATTTGTACAAATAAAAGATATTTCAATATCATACGAACCGTAAAAGTAATGAACATAGGTACGAATGAACCATGCGCGGCGAAAACGTTGAGAATAGATGAAGGAAAATAGATGAATATGTTGGTATGCATGAAGGGTGTTTTACACTCTTTTGATTTTTGTACGGCATGGGCATTTGTATGTTGTTGAGTCAACCTCGACCAATGTCACCGCATGCGACGGTTCTCGTTTAACGAGTGCAAGCCACAGACTATGTAGGCAGGTGACGTCCTACATCGACTAAACGATGTATGCGGCCAGTCCATCCGACGTCGGCTGACAATTGTGTGCAGGCCACGAACGCTGCTTGAAGGCCACGTCCGACGTCGGCTGATCGATGAGTGCAGGCCACGGACGATGTTGGCAAGCCACGTCTGAAGTCGGCTAACCGTTGTGTGTAGGGCACAGATGATACGGGAAGGCAACGTCCTACATCGGCTGACCGATGTGAGCAGGCCAAGGACGATACGGGCCGGCCACGTCCGACATCGGCTGACCGATGTGCACAGGCCATACCCGATGTGGGCAGTCCATGGCCTATGTCGCCTGACCAATATGCGCATGCCACAACCTATGTCGCCTGGCTAATGCACGCAGGTCACGACCGATGTGTGCATGCCATGGACTATGTCGCCCGAACGATGCGCGAAGGCCACTGCAAATGTCGCCTAGCTGATGCGCATAAGCTACGTCCTACGTCGGCTGATCGATGTGTGCCGGTCATAACGATGCGGCCAGGCCACGTTCGATATCTGTTGACCGATGTTTGCAGGCCACGGACGATGCTGGCAGGCCATGTCTGATATCAGTGGATCGATGTGTGCAGGACACAGATGATGCTGGCAGGCCACGTCCAACGTTGGCTATTTGTTGTGTGTAGGGCATGGATGATGCGGGTAGGCCATATCCACAGTCAGTTGATCGATGGAGCAGGCCACGGATGATACGGGCAGGCCACGTCCAACGTCGGTTGACAGATGTGCATAAGTAATGGTCGATGTAGGCAGTACACGGCCTTTGTCATCTAACCGATATGCAGGCCACGACCAATGCACACATGCCACGGCCTATGTCGACTGGCCGATGCGTGCATGCCACACCCTATGTTACCTGGCTGATGCGCCTAGGCCATAGCCCATGATGTCTGGCCGATGCTCGCAAGGCACGACCAATGTCGCCCAACTGATCCGCAGAGGCCACGTCTGATGCGTGCAAGCCTTGGCTGATGCTACCTACTGTTGGCCGATGCGCACAGGCCACGTTCGATGAGTGTAAGCCTTCACTGATACTCTCTTCCATTGGCCAATCGGTGGACTGGCTCATCACCATTCCACATCTAATGGGAGCGCATCATCGGCCCCTATCTTCTTCCCTCCCAAAAATTTCAAGCACTCTTTGACTCTCTTTTCAAAGTCTTTTTCATCTTTCCCTCGTAGTACTTGTTCGATATTGGTCTCTTACTCGTATTTAGCCTTGGAAAAGTTCATCGCCCAATTTGGACTGCATTCCCAAACAACTCGACTCGTAAGCGTCTCGTGGTGCGACAGGGTCCGGACACAACGGGGCTCTCCTTCCAGGGGACTTGGGGTTGGTCCGCTGCTGAGGACGCTTCTACATACTACAATTTGGACGATGGAGCTTCCCGATTATAAGGTTAGAATGTTCCCGGTTCGTTCGCTGCTACTAAGGGAATCCTTATAACTTTCTTTTCCTCTACTTATTGATATGCTTAACTCAACGAGGAATCTCGCCTGACCTAGGGTCGTGGTTGGAGTGCCATTCTTAGTCGGCGCAGTACGGTTTGAGAGTCCAGACGCATGACGGACTGTAGCCACGACAACAAAAGAGAGTTGAGTTTCAACCAATACTTTTCACGACGTTCGTCAACGTGAACTCGCATTTAGGCCAATCGCACCCTCGGGGTGCACGGGGGCCACCTTCCGCCCTGCGCAATGTCTTGCGGTGTGCGGAGGGCGACACGATGCATGACACCCACGCAGACGTGCCCTCGACCTAATGGCTTTGGGTGCAACTTGCGGTCAAAGAGTCGATGGTTCACAAAATTCTGCAATTCACACCAAGTATTGCATTTCGCTATGTTCTTTATCGATGTGAGAGCTAAGATATCTATTTTTGAGAGTTGTTTCTGTTTAAATTGCAGCACACGTCCCTCCGTACACTCTGCGAACGGGGCGCGAGGGGAGGGATGTCAATTTTAGTATTCCTTAGGACTTTCCATGCCGGGGTTCGTTGGTCGCCCGATGAGTGTGCGAGAGCGCACGCCGAGGACGAGAGCTAGGTGCACGACGAGTGCGCGTCTCCCCCAAGTGTTTAAAATGTGTTTATGGGTCATTCTTCTTTGCAGGTTTTGACAATGATCTTTCCACAGGTTCACCTATAGAAACCTTGTTAGGATTTCTCCTTCCTCTAAATGATAAGGTTGAATGGACTTCTCACGACATCGCGGGCTGTGAACCGCCCACGTCATCGTGGTTCGAACATCTCACCGAATCATTCAATCGATAAGAACGACGGGCGGTGTGTACAAAGGGCAGGGACATTGTCAACACGAGCTGATGACTCCGCTTACTAGGAATTCCTTGTTGAAGACCAACAGTGTCTAGCCTATGTCGCCTGGCGGATGGGCGTAGGCCTCGGCCGACGCCTGGTATTAAAATGGACTTCACTTATGTACTAAAATGTATTTCCAACTCCAAATCCAGTTTGTTTAATCAAATCTTTTTTACATACATATTTAAGGAACAAAAATTCTTATGCAAAATTGGGGGAAATTTAAAATTTTCACGATAAAAGTTGTTTATCAGAAAATTGATTATCTAGCATTAAAATTGACATTCATATATACATTATCAAAGTATTTCGAACTCAAAAATCAATTTTCTTTTATCAGATTCTTAGAAATAAAGAATTACAATTTTCTTCAAAATTGGGGGAAATTCAAAATTGAATGGGTTGAAAGACGTTTTTCAAAGATTTGGCTCGGTCAAACCGCCTTATGGCTGTTTGGTCACATAAATCTCGAAAAAATACCCAAATTCAAAAAAAATTGCCTGGAAAGGACATCCGAGGCCATAGTCATGACCGTTTGAAGTTTCACCAATTTACAACTATTTTTTCAAGTTTCAATCTCTAATTTGGTGAAACTGCAAATGATCGTAACTTTTGCCTCGGATATCCGTTTGACGCAATTTTTTTATCATGGGTATTTTTTCAAGATCTATTTGGGCGAAAATCATTCAATGGATTTTGTTACAAGTGTGTGTTTTTTTTATTTATACAAGCAGAAAACAATGTATCTAACTAGTAACTACCTTATAGCTGGCAATGAACTAACCAATTGAATGATGACTAACAAATGGCATTTAATTAACTAATCTAATCTTGATAAATTATACTATAGCGATAAAATAAGTTATCACGTAAAACCAACTATTCTTTTCTTGTCACTATCCAAAATTACTTGACATATTCACCATATCGATCCATACGAAATATGACTATTTTCACTTGTTGATAGTCTTAAAAACAATATTATTATCGATGTATATAGTTTAAATTCTCACAAAATAAACGATATGGAAAAGTTTAATTAAATTAATTATCTAAAAACAAATTATAATAATTATATGACTATAAATTATTTCATGAATAAGAAAGTTATAATTAAGTTATTACTTCCTCTATCCACATTTAATTGTTATGTTGCGCTTTTCGAAAGTCAATTTGATTAATTTTCAAAGTGAAATTAGATTACATTAATTCGATATTTAAAAAAATAAATAAATATTCAAAAACTATACGAAAGTACTATAAATTGTAATTTTTTGCATATCAATATGATGAAAAAACACATTATAAAATGTTAGTCAAAGTACTTATCATTTGAATCTAAAAAAGAAAAACATGACAATTAAAAGTGGACGAAGGAAATACTAAAAAAAACATCATAGATTGAGGCGGAGAGTATTTATTAGAGGAAAGATGTGCCAAGACAAGAAAATGTATTATAGCTTTATTCAATGTAGCTATACTACTCTACTAAGTAGTATGAATAAACACATGTAAGTAGTGATCACGTCAAAGTTAGCACTATAACATTAAGGGGAAATTGAATCTAACACAACATGAAAATTCAAATAGTCAATCAACTGATTATTATTGATGAAAATTCAAATTGTTACCCAACTAAGCTATTAAAATCCTCAGATGTTATTTCACTAAATAATGCTTGCAGAACTAGTTACAATATGTTTGACTTAACACATCAATGGGTTCAAATACATTACAAGTTAGGAGGAAATCTCAAGGAGCAAGGGATTTAAAAAATAACACTCCAAACAAAGCTAAAAAAAATAACAAACAAGAAAAAGGCAGTACAGTTACAATATGCATTAGCATGTACATTATTGATCACCTTATTTTTGTCTTTTGGTCAACTTAAATACCTTCGCAAATCGCTAGTTGAAGATGGAGAGATCTCGCCACCAAGACTCTCTGTGTAACACGAAGAATAGTTAGACTGTTGTTCATATCCGAAATGTACTCCACTAAGACTCTTAAAGCTTGGACTCCTAAGACTATGTCCATTGCATAGTGGGGCATTGCCATAACAGTTAGGGACAGGGAAAGAAAGTCATTTCTTAGTTGATCCAGTTCGATCCCTCTCTGGAGTTGATGGTCTCTGTTGTGGGGCACTTTGTGAACGAATTCTTGCCAAAGCAGACTCGGTAGCAACCATGTAGTTAGGAATTGCTGCAGCACTAGAAGTTAGTCTATTATGTTGGTGTAAAGAGTAGTTATTATTATGCCTCAGGCTTGGAGTTTGAGCTTTTTCGTCTCTTGGACATCGAGGACTAGCAGAGCGGACTTGAATAGGTCTTGATTTGGATGGAGAAGGTGCAACGGGGAATGGAAAAGATGTATGAAAGGGTGAACTTGGTCGTTGGTGTTGGTACTGGTGTTGATGTTGTCGTTCGTCTAATCTTCTTAAATTAGGAGGTAAAGGTTGTGAGGTATCCATTTCGACAATTTTAACAGGATCAATTGATGCTCTGCCTCTACTACTGTCCCATGATTTTACAGCCGTCCAGTACTGCGCCATCCTTTGATGTTTTTCTCCAAAATCTGCATCACTTCCTATTGAGGAATATTTGCCACTTCTCCTCGTCTATCATGTCATGCCATGCATAAGAAAAGAAAGGGTTGGCAAAACTAACTTACACCAACAAAGTCATCACAAGATGGAAATAGAGAAACCTGTTGAGAAAAGGCGGTCCTTTGGCATTTCAAAGCAGCTTCTTCTCTCTTTTCCAGCATTGCTTTTACCTCTTCAATAGTATGAGGTATTTCATCCCAATCATCAGGAATAGTGCTTCCGTCTCTTGATTGGTATATACAAATTCAAATGAAAAATATACTAGATAATCAATGCTCGTTTGGTAGGACCTCTCTATCTTTGAAATGGATTTTAATGATACTAATATGCATTTTGCTGTAACAACCAAAAAATATTCAAACAAACGAGATTTGACTATACGACTAAGCACACCTATCACAATGCCTATTTGGTGCTAATTAAAACAACTTCAGACCTTTAACTTTACAAATAAATCTCCGAAATCAACTCCAAAAACCACCAAAGGTGGATTTTGAAACTAACTATTTTTTGTTTTGAATCTAAAACCAATGAAAAGGACATTTTCCTTTCCAAAACCAAAATTACTTAAAATAATGAACTCCTACTACACTATGTTGCCTGGATATATAGGAAAGTAAATAAATGAGAAATGAAGGTACCATTGATTTTCTATGTTGAAGACAGTGGTAGCTACTGGTGTCACTAAATGTTGAAGGTAGTGATTGCCTAAATCGCTGGTCCAATACCGGCGCTTGAACTCTTACAAGAGCTTGCATGCATTTGAGAGTCATCTTGGCTTGTTTCCTAACATTGTGACCTCTCACTAAAGCTTGCAATTTCACTAGACCTTTTAGTGCTTTTAGAGCCCTTCTTGCCTTGAAAATTCACAACAAATTTGCAATTAGTGGAGTCTGGAGAGCGCATATTTTGTTTGTCATACACACTTGGCTTGGCTCAAAAGAAGCAAATTTATTCAATCAATTCCACTAAAAGACAGAATTTATTTAATACTATAAAAGTTGTTTGAATATAACTCACCAAATATCCCCTGAAAGCTGTTTGAATAATAGTGGCAGCCTAATGCAGAGGCAGTGGAGGCACAGCTACAGCAATGACATGATTAGTAGTATGTTGCTACTTCCTAAAAAGCCATCTTTGATTTTCCTTCTTCTGAAAACACACAAGAAGATGGATGGATTAGTTAGTAAAAAGATGGATCGTCCAATTAAACTGAAAAAAGGTACTTCAAATATAATTAGCTAATGCCTTTTCTTCTTCATTAATTTGTTTCTTCGATCTAAAAGCTCTCTTAACAGCACTCAACCAAGAAGAAGATGATCCTTTTTTGTTATTTCCCATAGAATTAGGAAATCATGAAACTAAGAGAGACATTTGAATATCCTTGTTTATCTTAATAATAATTTGGTGTCAGCCAGCACAGCAGCTTTGAACGCAACATTATTATTTATTACTTTTAAACATACAAGAGTTGACAGAGACAACTAGTACACTCTCTCTTCAATGTTTTCAGAATTAGAATTATAAATCTAATTCTAAATTAGACAATACTCAAATATTTACTAACTTTCTATCCTAAATCTCGTCCTCTTTACCCTCCTATCCAGAATCATCCAGTCGATAAGTTGTAGGTGTGTAATATGTATAATCACCTTTCCAAAATACTTTTTGGGTCAATTTTTATCTCACCCCATGGCCCATACCAACTATAGTCAAACCTCTTACACCTTCTTATTGGGGTATATGTGCATCTCCTCTCTTCATATGTATGAACCATCTCAGTCTCACTTTTCTTATCTTGTCTACCATAAAAGTCACTCTCACCATATCCCAAATACTCCTGTCTTATCTTATCTCTTCTAGTATGTCAACATATTCATCTCAATAGACACATGTTTTATGTTTTCATCCACATATCGACAAACACTTCGGCCCCTTATGACATACACTACAATAAAAATAATTTTTAGCGACAACAAATATGTACCTTAACAAAGAGTGTTAAAGTTTTTATCGATATTAGTTAATTGTCATTGGATCCAATGTCACTATAAGTTTTAGGGACATTTACAAAAAGTGTTAAATGTCCTTAAAAATCATATTTAGCAACAATTAAGCTATTGACGTTAATTAATTATTGTTAAAGAACATTTTTATATAGTGATATATGCTCTGGCTTATTATTTTTCTAAGATGCTTTAAAAATAGCACTCTTTATAGTTAGCAATTCTTTAATGTCAACAGTAACATTTTACATGATATGTTTAAGATTACAACATTCAAAAAAAGGGTCAAACATAATTTATTTATCAAAAATATTTTTCAAACAAATTAGTTAAATACAAATCAACTTTTTTTCAAAAACTATTTTAAAAAAATACTTCTAAAAATAAATAATTTTTAGCAATAATGTCAAATGGTCTCAAATTTGTCCCAGTTGATGCAGCTTTCACTCTTCTTTTTAGTCTCCTCCTTTCTATTAGCTTTCTTCCACTTCCTTTTCTCCCATTCCTCCAACCATAAAATAAAAATAATAAATCTTGATTACCTCTCATGGTGTCACGTGATGCCACCATTCACCAAAGCATTTATCTACTTATTTTATTTGTTGCTTTTAGTTATATCCATTATTTAATTCTGTTACATCTTTCTTTTTTCTGAATTCTGGTTCAGATATGTTTCTTTTTATTTTCTTAATGAAGAGTTCTGTTGATGACGTACAAGAATGGCAATTTCCTCACAAATTTAATTTACGCATGTTGTGTTGGGAAGCAGGGGCGGTTCAACGTGATTGGGGACCTAAAGCGAAATTTCAATTTGGGGCCTAAAATATAATCAAATTTCATATACATATTTACTCAAAATTTATTTTTCTTACACTATTTAGATGAAAATTATTAGTATTTTAATATTTTTTTTTTTAGTTATTAGTTTTAGGTAAGATTTTATCAACTCAACATTGAAAAACATCATTTTAGTGAGACAATTATTTTATGAATTGTTAACATAATTATACAAGTAATAAGTTGATAAATATTAAATAGAAATAAGATTTAGAATCATAGAATTTGACGCAAGAAGTTGATGACTTGATATACCCCATATTAATATGATTGTAGTAATGCTTGAAACTAAAATTTAAAACGAAATAAAAAAGAATTTGTAATTCACTTTGTTCAACACTTTTCACTATTAATTCTTATTTTTAACAAAGTACTAAAGATGTTAAAGTGGGTAAAATAATATATTTTAAAAAAAATTATACTTTTTATCATAAATAATTAATTTTTTATATAAAAATTTTAACACATAATTTATTCTTGATAAAAATTTGAGGCCCCCGAAATTTGGGGCCTAAGGCAAAAGCCTTATTTCCGAAAGCATAGGGCCGGCCCTATTGGGAAGACAAAGCACTAATAAAAATGTCAGCAGAATAATATTCAAATCTAATTTTTTCCTTTTAATTTGAACCAAGAGAAGACAAATCAAATCAAGTAATATGACAGCAAGTATATCAACCAAACTAAAGCAATAAAATAAGAACAAGTCAATCATACAAGACACAACGATTTACGTGGCAAACTCTTCGATATGAAGAGTAAAAAACCACAGGACCAAAAGCTCCACTATAAACACCAAAAGTTACAATATTGTTCTCTAAAATTGGCCACAAAACAAGCGCCAAACAACGAGCAACAACAAATCAAGATTGCACCAAAATTAGAGAATTAAAGAAGAGATTTCATCCAAAATGCGATACTGTTCACGCCCCAAAATCAGAAGCTACATACCTCTAAATCCGATCTCCACCGTTGAATTTCAAGAACCAGATGCTGCGAACCCCCAGTTCAAATTTGAGCAAGATCCAATGGTTAGCGAAGTGGAAAACTCTGTCTGAAGCAGACTCCTTTCTACAGCTTACAACTTTCATCGCCCTTATATTTAGCTCTCCAAAGAGCAATTCTTCTCAAAAGATGCTGACCATTCTAAACATGGCTTCAAAGTTATTCTTGCCTGAGCAGAAAATTTAAGCAAAAAAGGGATTTTTCTCTTTTTCTCTCAATCTCTAAAACTAATCTCTCTTGATTTTTCTCTCTTGTGCTTCTGAAAATAAGACCAAATAAGTCTTATATATGTCACATAATATTTGAGTTATGGGCTAAAGTAGATTGATCCTAATAAGACTTTTATTTATCTACATAGGAAAGAAAAAAAAATCTTAAACCCACTGTGAGTATAAAAAAGGTTTGATAGTGCACATCTAAAAAATCTTCAATCGTTGTTATTATATGTAGTAGTTGAATATTTTAACTTACAAAATAATTATTAAGGATTGTAAACAGCTTACCTCACCAAGTGAAAAAAAAAAATATTATTACTAATAACTATCAAAAATTCAAAACAATTGTATGGATATTGGATAGTACAAGAATCTAATTATTCCTTCTACTTCATTTTTATGTAATAAATTTTTTATTTGCCCGTTCAAAAGAGAATGACAGTTTTTATATAAGAAAATAATTTGACATTGAATTATCATTTTACTAGTAATTATTATATTTAATTTTATAACTAATTTTTTTTTTTTTTGATATATTTTAAGTCATAAGTTTTGACAGACTTTTTTCTTTTTAATTCTTGTGTTCAAGACTTTTGTCAATAATATCACTCGAAAGAAATATTATATAATCAAACCTATTTATAATTGTCATTCTTTATATCATGTAATAACATATTACTATACCAATTGTTGTCATTCTTTATAACATGTAATAACATATTACTATGACAATTAAGTTTTTTTAAAAAAAAATAATAAACAGAAAATTATATTACTATAACACTAACAAATTAGTACAAACTATGAACATCAAACCTCCCTCCCACTTTTAGGTAGGGTGGAAGAGACTTTAAAATGGACTTTCCATTTTTTTTATATGTCATAAAATCAATATATAAATTATAATATTTTTTCTATTTTTCTTTGTGAATTATTAGTCTTGAAAATATATATTTGACTAACATAGAAAAATTAAGTGAATAATTCATGTTCATTGATCAAATTAATTAATCAAAATAAATTAATTCATATTCATTGATTGAAAAGATGACTTCAAAAAAAATTAATAAAGATAGAATAGTAAACTTACTTAATTACTTAAGGAAGGTGAAATAAAAAATGGTGATATATAAATGGAAATGGAAGGAGTACGTTATATTGCATATTTAGTATAAGATGGTTATAAAAAGGTTTAACTATTCCTCCGATAAATATAAAATACAAGCACGCAAATCAACGTCTAGTTTTGTGAGGGGTATTGGAATTTTATAAAGTCAAAAGTACAACTGTACTATTGAAAATTGGTCAAAGTCCAAACTGTTTTTTTATTTAAAAATTTCAAATTGGTAAGGCATATTACACTATTTGAGATTCTTGTTATCTGTCAATGCAGTCTCATGCTCATGTTATTATAGAATACCTTGTTATTAACAAAGGAATTTAATTTCACAACTCTACAGAAAGAGGGGTGGGGTGGATAAAAATGGTTGGGCTCCAATCCTTTATGATCCAAACTAAGGCTGGAGAGTGGGCCGGACCCAATTCTGCCCTGGTCCATCCTATTTTGCCCCGAAAAAAGGGATGTGGTTGTTTACATTACCTTAGAGAATACTTTTTCAGATTCCACTTTTTCCTTTTCTGGTTTTGATTTTGTGTAATCTCAATTATGAACATTTTGAATTTGAAAAAAAAAAGATATATCTCATTCAAACTTCACACTGAGTTTTTGATATATGCGTCCCAGTACTAATCCAACAAAGGAGGATAGTCAAAAAAAGAAACGGGAATTGCTTAGTTCCAAACGCAAACACAAGCATACGTAAATCACCTATTAATTAATATAGTTATTCAAGACAAGTATGTAATGTTCAATTTATGATCCAAGCAAGCACATGGGTGTTTTTAAAATCATCTCGTTGACGTTATCATAACATTGTTTTTTTTTTTTTTAAGAGCTATTGCTATAATCAAAATCTCCCTGATCCCCTTGTCATCTTTTCACCACCAAATGGAAAATTCGTAAGAAAAATAATAATCAAAATATATATAGAATATATAGTGGTTGAGCAGAATATAGATATAAACAAAAACGAAAATAGCAAGACATATTTCATAGATGTTTTTAAAAAATGTTACTGCCCAGGATCGAACTGGGGACCTTTAGTGTGTAAGACTAACGTGATAACCACTACACCACAGCAACTTATATGCCTTGATATTAACTAGTTTCAAATATTATCTGTTCAATTTAAACACGTATGGGTGTGTTTGGTACATATCCAAAAAAAATATCATCTCAAGAGCATTTGTATGTAACCTTGCAACACACTATAGGGGTTGTCGGAGTGGGATATATGGTCATGGCAAGGAGTTGGGGGTGTTTGGTGGGTGAAAATTAAAGATATAACAAACATAAGATGTCACTTATAAAACTTGTTTTTCTAGAAAAAAAATCAAATCTTTTATCCAAAGGAAAGTGACTTATAACATGATAAAAAGGCACTCCAATCAGCTTTTGATAGACCAAACTTTAGTTGTGTAAAAGATTGTTACTAGATACATGATTAATTAGATAAAACAAAACATATATAATTTCATGATTAAACCTTTTGACTTTAATACACAGGACATGATTATTAAGTATATATTGTTGTCATACTCAAATCATTCCATTAGACACGTGGCATAACGAGTCATTGGTTGATAAAACTGTTGCAAAACTCCTAAGATCACATTGATCTTGTTGATAATCATGATAAGTAGTGGCAGCTCCCAAAATATTAGTATTGTATTGGTGGTCATAATCATTAATTGTTTGGCCATTAAGATGTGAAGCTACAAGACGATCAACGGCAATCCAATTATTCAATCCCCCTTCACATGAATTTGGATGTCCACTTGGGGTATCTAGGTTTGGAAGTTGCATGAATTTGTCACGGAAATTAGTGTCATGATAATTATTCATCATGACATGGTTTTCTTCCTTGCATGTGCTTGATCTCATGTAATGGAGTAGTTGTTCTAAGGGTCCTTCATCATTAGGATAGAGTCTGCTGGTATTTGAAATAGACTGACTTGTTGTCTCGAATGATTTGACATGATTTTTCTTCTTGAATATACGACAAATAACCCAACCTTCTTCTTGTGTGGAGGCAATAGTAGTAATATGATCATCGAATCTATACTCATGCATGATCCAATCAGATTTTTGGCCATGAGGTGCTCTACCTTTGTAGAAAACCAATGTCTTCCTCATACCAATCCTTCGAGAATTTGAATATATGACTTTGTCACGCCCCGTAGCTTTCCAAAATCCAGCAGCTGTTGCTCTATTTGTCCTTGTACCCGTTGGATACTTTTTGTCCTTGTGACTAAAGAAATACCAATCATTTTGTGGAGTTGATCCAATTTTACACTTGTCTGTAAATTAGTTACACAAAAACAAAACTATATTATATATATTATTACCTTAATGTGTATATATGTATAAAAAAAAAAAAAAAAAAACATACAGACCTTGAATATCCCAAGGCTCAAGCTTATTGAGATCAACTTCTTGGATTACATCCAAATCAATCTTCTCATTTGCAACTTTCTTCTTCAAGTAATATTGTAATAGCTCCTCTTCTGTTGGATGAAATCTAAACCCTGGTGGGACTTGAGATTGTCCATTTACAGAAATACTCATTTCCTCTGGCATACAAATTTAATTTAATTTTTTAAGTGTGGAGAGTAACTTATATAAGTCAAGAAAAAATGAAGATGTGGCTAATTAAAACAATAATTATATAACCAAAAATAATGTTGGAATGTCATTTTATGTAGTTATGGTGGGGGCAATTTTTACTATGCATAGAGAAGAGCAAGCCACCTGCATAGAAAAAGAGAGATTACTGGTATTGCCCAAAAATAGGTACAATATGTGGGATGCCACAAAGAAAGAAAGTAACAAAAAGTACTACTATATATATTAATTAGTTAGAGACTGCTAGTTTAGTGTCGTACTAGAGTCTTATAGGCTATACTTCTATTAAGGGAAAGGCTAATGTGACTTAGATTATCATAAATAGAATAAGAAATTAGACATAAAAATAAATATAAAAAACCCTAACAAATAAAACTTAACTCCTTAAATTCAAATTCAAATTCAAATAAATACTATTGAATTTATTTGAAAATTTTTAAGTTAAAGTTTAGAGTTGTGGTTGCAAAATATTTATTTATAAGAAATTGAATTTACTTTTTCTAAATGTGATTAATATTCCCCACCCACTCCCTCCAATTTCAAAGAATTAGTAAAGGCACTCAACCTGACTAATTTATCTAAAACATACCATCAAATTTGTTCTGTAACATCTAGCCACATATCATACGTCATAAAAAAAAATAGTTATTTGGATATACTTTTTCCTTAAAAAAAAAACATGAAATATAATTTAAATAGGATCATTTTTATAAAAATAAAAAAGGGTAAAATTGAAATATATAAATATATATAATAAAAATGAAAACAATTTTTTTGATATGTTCTAAATTCCAAATATAATTTGACCAAATTCTGATTTTTAATTAAAATGAAAAAATAATTCCAACAAAAAAGAGAATGATTTTCATGACCAAAACAAATATTTCATAAGTATTTTAATTATTAAAAATGCATTAACCGTTAAAAAATAAATAATAGGTGCATTACTGTTTTTAAAAAATCAAAAACAGAAAAGAAGAAGAATGTCAAATGACCATGATGATTATTGGAGTTTTGGAGGCACTGAGCTTTCAGAAGGCACTTTGAGATCTGTTAGAGGAAAGATATTAATAGTGATTGATCTAGGTTGGATTTTAGGTCGATTTCATTTAAATTCAGTATTTTAAACGTAATATATTAAAGTTATATATATAACTTTGAGAAAATTAAGTTCATGTCGATCCCCTTGTAGCAAAATAATTTCACACAAATACTCTCTTATTGATAATAGTGATAACTATCAATCCTATGTTGAGATTCAACCCATTTGAAAATTAGGTCTAAGAAGGTTACTAAAATATACTTGAAACTGTAGAGACTCATAGTTAAAGCTTCTAGATTCTCTATTTCATCCATCGACCATAGTGAATGGAGGAGAGGTCACCCTCCATTAGAATCAACTCAACAATCGTAAAATGGGAAGGAGATCTAGAATTTCGATTTCATCGGAACTCAACACATAAAGATGGCATATTCATATTAAATGATATCATTATAATATTCTAAGTTATTCAATGATAGATGATGATATTGTAGAGTCCATTACATATTTTTTAATCAATTTGTGCTACTCAATTGCTACAAGTAATTGTTAAAAAGGAATAATGATAAGAGTTGAAAATGAAAAATTTGGTGATTGACAAATTGGTAAGATTTGCAATCTTTTGGAATTTGCTACATTTGCATATGTCATTAGTGATATAGGCATGGTTTTCTCCTTCTATAAATAAAGCATTCTTGCTCATTTGTAGAAGTAGAACACAGCAAGTTAGAGAGAAAAAACCATTTTGAGAGCAAAGTGAGGTATTCCATAGACTATACAAGGAAACTAGTTTGTGAAGAAAAATAGAGTGTGAGCGATATTTTAGTAAAGTGGAAATCAAAAGAGTGTTATTCCTTTTGAGTGTATAATAGTCACTTTGAGTATTGTATTCGTGACTACACGGTGTAAAATTCCTTACTATAGTGATATCAGTTGCTCCTCTTGGCCCATGGTTTTTCCCTTATTTAAAAGGGTTTCCACGTAAAATTTTTGGTGTCATTATTTTTCCATTTTATTTCTATCATTTGACCATATATATTTTTGTGTTAGTCGGCATTTTTCCAACAAACTGGTATCAAAGCCAAGGTTTTATCTGAGTATGCTTTGTGGTTGCATCACAGTCTGAACTTCCACATCAGAAAATATTTACTTTGGTTTGCATTAACTATATTTTGGGGGAAACGATGGAAGCCAACACAAGTAGAATGGTTACTTTGAATGGTGTTAATTATGCCATTTGAAAGGGGGAAATGGAAGATCTGCTTAATGTCAAGAATTTTTATCAACCAGTCTTTACCACTATAAAGCGTAATAATAAAACACATGAAGAGTGGAAATTGTTGCACGGGAAGGTTTGTGGATTCATTAGGCAATGGGTTGACGATAATGTGTTGAACCATATTTCTGGGGAGACACATGCTCGAACCCTATGGGAGCATCTTGAAAGTTTGTATGCTCAGAAAACTGGGAACAATAAAATGGTCTTAATAAAGCAGATGTTGAGTTTAAAGTATCATGATGGTTTTCCGATGACAGATCATCTAAATAATTTTCAGGGGATCATGAACCAATTATTTGCTATGGACATTAAATTTGATGAAGAAATTCAAGGCTTGCATCTACTTGGTTCCCTACTAGACTCTTGGGAAACATTTAGAACTTCATTGTCAATTTCTGCTCCGGATGGTGTGATCTCTATGAATTCCGCTAAGAGTAGTGTCTTGAACAAAGAAATGAGAAGAAAATCTCTCGGTTCTTCTTCGTCGAATGTCCCAGTGACTGGACCTAGGGGGAGAAACAAAACTCGTGGTTCTCAAAATAGAGAATAAAATAAAAGCAAATCTAGAGGCAGACTTAAGGATATTGAGTGTTATCATTGTGGCATGAAAGGGCATACAAAGAAGTTCTGTAGGAAGCTGAAGAGGGAGAACAAAAACAAAGAGGAAACTAAAGAGTTGGCAATAAAAATTGCCTAGCCACCGTCTCCATCGAAGATCTTGTTACTGTCCTTGATGCGGATATGATAAATATTGCTTGTGATGAGTCAAGCTGGATTGTGGACACTGGTGCCGCATCTCACGTGACATTAAGGAAGGATTTTTTTCTCTTCCTATACTCCTGGTGATTTTGGAACCTTGAGTATGGGTAATGAATCTGTTTCTAGGGTGGTTGGTATTGGTACAATTTGTTTGGAAACTAGTGTTGAAAATAAACTAGTTTTGAACAATGTGAAACATGTACCTGATGTTCGTTTGCACCTAATTTATGTTGGTGTTTTGGATGATGAAGGATATGTTAGTACCAATGGTGATGGAAAATGGAAACTCATTAAGGGTTCTTTGGTTGTGGCTTGTGGTAACAAACGTCGTGGTCTATACTAAACTACGGCATCTGCTTGTGTTGATATGGTGAATGCAGCTGAGAGCGATAACTCTTCAATATTATGGCACAAGAGACTTAGCCACATCAACGAGAAAGGATTTAATGTTCTAGCCAAGAAGAAATTATTGTCAATTTCAAAAGGGCTAAATTAGAAAAGTGTGAGCACTATTTGGCTGGTAAACAAAATAGAGTTTCCTTTAAGTCCTACTTTCCTTCAAGAAAGACAGAGTTGCTTAAGTTGGTGCACTCTGATTTATATGGTTCAATGAGACAAGGACATTGGGTGGTGCACTCTACTTTGTCACTTTTATTGATGACTGCTCGAGAAAACTTTGGATCTATGTCTTGAAGACTAAAGACCAAGTTTTAGGTGTCTTCAAGCAGTTTCAGGCTTCAGTTGAAACAGAAACTGGAAAGAAACTAAAATGTATTCATACTGATAATGGTGGTGAATATTGTGGACCATTTGATGAATGCTGCAAGCATCAAGGTATTAGACACCAGAAGACTCCTCCTAAGACTCCTCGGCTTAATGATTTGGCTAAGAGTATGAACAGGACCTTGATGGAAAGAGTTAGATGTTTTCTTTCTGAAGTAAAGTTGTCGAACTCATTTTGGGGTGAGGCTTTATTGACCACTGCACATGTTATTAATCTATCTCTTGTTGTTTCTATGCAAAGTGATGTACCAAATAGTGTTTGGTATGGAAAGGACGTTTTCTATGACCATTTTAAAGTATTTGGTTGCAAAGCTTTTGTATATGTGCCAAAAAGTGAGAGGTCAAAGTTATATGCCAAGACAAGGCAGTGCATCTTCGTTGGATATGGCCTTGATAAATTTGGTTACAGGCTATATGATCCAATTAAGAAGAAACTCGTGAGAAGCTGTGATATTATTTTCATGGAGAATCAAACAATTGAAGCTATTGACAAAGCGGAGAAACTAGAATCTTCAAGTTTTGATGGCATAGTGTATCTAGATGAAGTTCCTCACACAAGTGTGCATGTTCGTAGTCAATGGAATATTGTTGATACAAAGTTAAGAGACTTATTAGTAGAAAAGGGACCAATTAGAATTATCGACACATATTTTTCAAAGGATAAATTTTTAAGGCACTTTTCTACTACATATTATTTTCAAAAATTGGCAAATGGAGAAAGACATGAAAGAAGATGGTTGGTTTATTCCAAAGATTTGAATAAGGTATTTTGTTTTTGTTGTAAGTTATTTAATACTACCTTTAATGCAAAGAATAATAAGTTAGCTAATGAAGGTAGTAGAGATTGAAAAAATCTTACTACTAAGTTTAGAACTCATGAAACAACTAACCAACATATTATTAATATGAGTTCATGGATTCATTTAGAATTTAGATTGCGTAATGATAAAACAATTGATAAAAACATTCAAAACCAAGTTACTAGAGATAGAGAACATTGGAAAAATGTATAGTCAAGAATTATTTTTGTCATAAAAACTCTTGAAAAAAATAATTTGACGCTTAGGGGGGAAAATAAAAAAATCTATCAAGAATATAATGGAAACTTCTTGAGTCATATTGAAATGATTGCAGAATTTGATCCAATTATGCAAGAACATATTCGACGAATCAAAAATGATGAAATTCTTAATCATTATCTTGGACATAATATACAAAATGAATTAATAAATTCATTGACAAGTGAAATTAAGAACAAAATTATTGAAAAAGTTATAAAAAAAAAAACAAAGTATTTCTCTATCATATTTGATTGCACGCTAGATACAAGTCATCAAGACCAAGTATCTTTTATAATACGGAGTGTAGATATTTCGGCAACTCCAACAAATGTAACCGAATATTTCTTAGAATTCTTAAAAGTGGATGATACAAGTGGAAAAGGTCTTTTTGAAGCTATTTTAGATGAAATAAAATATATTGGACTTGATATTGATAATTTAAGAAGATAAGGATATGATAACGGGTCTAATATGAAGGGAAAACACCAAGGAGTGCAAAAAAGACTTCTTGATATAAATCCTAGATCATTTTATATACCATGTGGTTGTCATAATCTAAATTTGGTACTTTGTGATATGGTTAATTCTTGTAGGAAAGCTATTTCATTCTTTGGAGTGGTACAACATATATATTCACTATTTTCTTCATCTACCAAGCGGTGGAAAATTTTAAAAGATAGTGTACCTAGTTTAACTCTTAAATCATTGTCACAAACACGGTGAAAAAGTCGTATTGAAAGTGTTAAAGCAATAAGGTTTCAAACTCCACAACTAAGAGATGTTTTATTTAAATTAGAAGAAGCTAGTGATGGTCCAAAAATTAAAAGTGAAGCTAATTGTTTAGCAATTTTTGAGCTTGAAAATTTTGAATTTTTATTGGGTATGACTATTTGGTATGATGTATTATTTGCTGCAAATTCAATTAGCAAAAGTTTACAATCAAAAGATATGCATATTTATGTCGCTATAGATCAATTAAGAGGTTTAGTTTCTTTTTATAAAACATATAGAGAAGAAGGATTTACAAGTGCTATAATTTCGGCTAAGAAAATTGCATTAGAGATGAATATAGAACCTGAATTTCGTAAGAAAAGTGTAATTTATAGAAAAAAAACAATTTGATGAGAATGTTGATAATGAAATCACTAGATCTCTTGAAGAATCATTTAGAGTTGATTACTTCTTATACATAGTAGACCAAGCCATCTTTTCACTTCAAAATAGATTTGAACAATTTGAAGTATATGAAAATATTTTTGATTTTCTATTTAGTGGGAAAAAATTGAGATCATTAGATGATGAGAATTTAAAAAATATTGTCTTAATCTTGAATGTTCCTTAAAACATAATACTCACTCCGATATTTTGATGGTTTAGACTTATTTTCTGAATTAAAAGTGTTAAGGGAAATCATAAAAGTAGAAGACAATACTCTAATTGAGATAATCAAATAAAAAGACTTTATTATTTTCCAAATGCTTACATTGCTTATAGAATAATGTTAACAATTCCTGTAACAGTCGTCTTAGCAGAAAGAAGTTTTTCAAAATTAAAAATAATAAAATCTTATTTAAGATCAACAATGTCTCAAGAAAGATTAAGTGGTTTGACTATATTATCGATTGAAAAAGAATTATTAGAAGAGATTGACTAAACAAAAATTATTAACAACTTTGCATTTAAAAAATCTAGAAAAATAGATTTAAAATAAAAACATTTATATTTTTTTAACTTTTTTGAGGCCTCTAGTTTGTTTTTGGCCTTAGGCCACCAACGGGTTTGAGCCGCCCCCCTATCATGGCGGAGTCAGAAATTTTATTAAGAGTGTCCAAGAAAAATGGTGTGTGACTGTCAAAATAAAACAAAAAAATATTATACTATTTAGAGTTTGAACATGGAACTCCTTCATTCAAATGGACACCTATTACCACTGCACCAAAGACATAACTGTTGTTAAGTGTTTTAACTTTAAATATATATTCTTTAAATGTAGAATTTGACATGTATTTACAACGTAATTTTTCGACAAAGGGTGTCCAATTGGATACCCTAGGGTGGCTATAGCTACGCCACTGGACTAGGTAGGCCGAGACACAATTTGAAATTTATGAATTCTCAAATTTTAAAATGTAATTACTTCATCAAAATTTGTCCTAGTATGACGTTAGGGGTGACATAATCAGCAAGTAGGGGTGACAAAATAGGTAAAAGATATGCGTTCACACAAATTTTAAAAAAAAAAAAAAAAAAAAAAGTGATAAAGGGTTGGATAGTAAGAAAGTCTTTTTTTTTTTAAAAAAAAAAAAATCTATAAAAAAAAATGAAACTTTTTTTTTATATTTTTTTGGGATAGGGGGTGAGGGGTGGTAGGGGTGGGGGGCAGTAGGGGGTGGGTTGGTATCTTTTAAATTTTTTTTTTAAAAAAAAAATTATTGGAAAAAATTTAAAATTTTGTTAATATTTTTTTGGAGGGGGTGTGGAGGGGAGGGGGCACGGCTGGTAGGGGGTAGGGCGTGTGGGGGGCAAGTAGAGGGGTGGGGTGGTAGTTTTTAAAAAAAAAATTAAAAATTTTAATGAAAAAAATTGTTAATTTTTTTTTTTTTGGGATCGGGTGTTGAGGGGGGGGGGTAGGGTGTTGGGGTGGTAGTTTTTTTAAAAAAAAAATTAAAAATTTTAATGAAAAAATTAAAAATTTTATTTATTTATTTATTTTGTGGGGGTGTGGAGGGGGGGCTGGTAGGGGGTCGGGGGTGTGGGGGGGGCTGCTAGGGGGTGGAGTGGTAATTTTTAAATTTTTAATGAAAAAATTTAAAATTTTGTTAATTTTTTTGGGATGGGGTGTGGGGGGCTGGTTGGTAGGGGTGGAGTGGTAATTTTTTTAATATATATGGGGCGGGGGGGGGGGGGGGGGGCTTGTAGGGGGTGAAGTGAAGTGATAAAAAAAACTTTGATTTTTTTTGTTTTTAAAGCTTTTAACAAGATTTCTATTATAATATGGGTAAATATGGTTATCCATATTATCCATTGGGTAACTCATTTTTACCCATTTAAAATGTGAGTCGAGTCGAGTAACTTTCCCATTTTTATTAAACTCATTTATTGATCGATTCATATTCGACTCGACTCGACTCGCTCGTTTGTCACTTCTATCAGCAAGTCATAGTAGGAATGCTCCTATTTTGAGGTAGTCTTATTTTTTGCCCTTCAACACTGTCACACCCTAGCAACCCAAGTAGATATAGGGAGATCAAAATTGGGTGTCAATCAACACTTTAAATAATTAAAATGCAAAAAATACCCCTAATATTAAAAAACAAAAAAACTTTCAAGACATAAAAAACAGCTCGCTAGGCATAAGTTATGTCCTATAAGACATAAGTTTGTTTTAGAACATTATATCTTGAGAAGTTTATACAACCAGATAAGATACATCACGTTACATGTAAAAATGACATATTATCATTTATCAACACACACATCTAATTATTTGAAAATTGCCGACTAAAGAAGAAGTATAAATTGCGTAGAAAAGTGTCATTTATATTAGTAGCACTACACATTTTGAAGCAACTTTAATCCTCTTTCTTCTTCAGGTTCTTTTTTTCTCAAATAAGAAGTTGCAAACAACTTTTCTAGTTAGTTATGTTGAATCCATTACAAGAAGATTATGGTTTTGCTTGATATTCCCTCCGTTCCATATTAGTTAATCACTTTTTATTTTGTACGATGCTTAAAAAATCATAAATAAGAAGATAATTTTACTAATTTACCTCTTAAAAGCTTCATGAGAATTTTACAAATAAATGTGAACATTTTCAAAAAGAATTAATTGCAAAGGTAATATATGTGTTCTTTATTTAGTAAGACCGACAATTAATATGGAACAACTATTTTTAGTATATGATCAACTAATATGGAACGGAGGGAGTAAGAGAAGAGATCAAAGTGTAGACATTTCAATCTTTGGCTAAACATTATCTTCTTGGTAAAATGCATGTTTTGGCAAGGGAAGTTATGTAGGTCCAAATAATCAATTGCCTTTAAATTCATTCTTGAAAAAAGAAGTGTTTTCCAACTTCCAATACTTGGGATGTTATCATTAGTTATGTGAAAATAGCAAGTTTTTTAGCTAGGTTTACTTATTCACCTCTTAAAAAACTTCTTAGAAATTAGAACCATACTCCCTGCGTCCCATATTAGTAACCTGTCCAAAGAAAGGAGACTAATTAATCTAAAAAATAAGACAGAATACTATAAGTTAAAATATATTATAGGATAAAAATTTCTTATATGTATATTACAATTTAATTAATCTGTGACCCAAAAGTGCATTGAAGTGTCACAAACGTGAATAATGAGATTTGTATACTATATATTTGCCCATCAAAATAACAACAATTATATATTAATCTATAATATACACAATATATGCATATTTTATATGTAATAATATGTAAATTTTATATGTATAACTAGCAGATGTAATTATTTTTTATGGAACAATTAAATATATAACTTGTCTTTGAAGGTATGGTACAAGATTCTTTTTGCCAAGGCCAAATTTCGAAGATCATTGTCCCATTCATTGTCAATTGACTTTTAGCGTTAAATGTTTAGAATTTCTAATACATTTTTCATCCATATGCAATCACTCGAGACAAAAATAGAGAATTGTCTCTTAATTACTAGGAGTCTAGGACCAACGTCTTCTTTAAGACATACCTAAACTTTGATGATTGAATTGAAGAATACTAATTACTAAGCTACAGAGTTTCACATCTATGTTCTACCATCATATATATATATACACTCTACCATCTCACTTGAGTTACACTGATAGTGACAACATATTCTTTATCTACTTTTCTAATTTTATCTTGGGTCAAGGTCAGGATCAGGACCCCTATCAATTGGGAGTCAAAGCTCGAGTCGGGATATCAAAAATTGAGGAATCAGGAGTTGGATCGAGATTGAGTTACAGGTCTTGTGGTGGGGAGTTGATTCCCAGACTGGGGTCGAGAGTCTGGTCCAGGTTGAGTTCAAGAGTCAGGTGTTGAGTCCCGCGTTCAAGGTCGGGATTGGGAGTAAGGTCCCAAGTCGGGAGTTGAGTCCAGGGTCAAGGTTGAGATATGGGTCTCGTGTCGGGTGGGGGTCATGGTCGTGAGTCGGGTCTTGGGTTGAGTTTGGGAGTCAATTTTGAGGTCTAGATTTGTTTTGAGGTGGTAAGCTTAAAAGAGAGTTTTGAAAAATGTTTTTCTTATTTTATGTAAGGAAAATTATCTTTTTAAAATTAATAGGAAATAAGTGTTTGAAAAATATTCGCCAAAATATTAAGTCAATTAAACATAAAAATTTTGTAAAACAATTTTTACTTTATACCAAGTACAACATTAATAAGTATAATTTTTTAGAGGTTCCTACACCCTGATATACTTTAAGGGGAGTGCACTTGATGGATACCCAAAGTTTATTCATATTTGAGATGAATAGATTAATTCATATTCAACCCACTTTTGAATAACCATAAATTTTTACCATTTTATCACCTCTAAACTTAACTAAACACCAATTAGAAAGAGAGCCATCAATGAGAGAATTTTGACGTGCTTGTTTTTTTAATTCAAGCCAGATTCACCTTGGGCTATATTACAAATTGTGAATTGAATTTGGTGAATCGTTTTAAATAAATAATATATTAAAAAAATTAAATATTCAGAGAAACTCATATTTAAAATTAGTTGTTTAAAGGAAGATTTAAGTTGATGTCCATTTCAATCCGTCATTGAAGAAATTCAAAGCTCATTTTTTAAAATTCAACCTACTAAAAATATGTGAATTGTTACGAGTAAATAAATAAATATATATATATATATATATATATATATATAAAAATCAAAACTATCAAGAGAAGCTAATATCTAAAATTTAGGATTGTTTAGAGGAGGTTTGAGCTGGTTGATATTGAAACAAAGTGAATTATTTTAAGTAAATAATATATCAAAGATTCGAAATATTGAGAAAAGATAGTATCTAAAATTTTGTGCGGTTTAAAAAGAAATTGAGCTTTGTCAGGATTAGGAAATTTGGTTATTTTATGCCATTTGTTTGTTCGTATAAAATTCTTTTTTTTTTTCTACATCGAACTTTTAAAATGGATTTGGGCCTGAATATATTTTTGAGCCATATTGATCAATCTCATGAGCATGAGGAGGTACTTGCAACTGTGGTGTTTTCTAAACCTGGCTAGTTAGTATGGTATTTTATCCGTTTATTTTTATTTGATCATTATATTAAGAATATATTTCCACTCTTACTTATTATTTTTAACCTATTAAAAGAAAAATATATTTTCTATCTTTAACATTAAATGTTTATTCTCTCAATTATTATTTAAGACCTAAAACTAAACATCAACTAATATGAATATTACCATAGAATTCTCACAAGAACATATAACTTTATTAGCAAAAAAAATAATATTTTTTTATTTCTTATTTGATGTTTGATATTTATATTGATGTCTCGCTTAATTTAAATTTACGTTGAAAAATTCAACATTGAAATTAAAACCTATTTAAATGAAGATGAGTCTGTACTCAACAGAACTTGAATCCCCGGAAATAACACTATAACTCAAACATGAAGAGTGGTCAGATAGGAGTGGCTGCCTTCCAATTTTTATTATTAGTGCTAGAATAACTCCATTTGTCTGAGTGAGCAGTAGCCATAGAAGAAGCACCAGAACCACATTTGGCCACTGTCCTAACACTCTCTATTAGTGCCTCTGTACGTGCTTCATGTGACAAAATTTCTGACAATTGTTCAGGGCAAATAAGTAACTTCACTTTCCACACACCTGCATAGTAAAGTCAGAAATTTCGTTAACTAGTTAAATTTTAATATATGACTTATATTACTTTTTCTATTTTAATTTATGTAAAAAAGTTTAAAGTACAAAAATTAAAATAGTTAATTTTGACTATGTATTTGAATAGATTCTTCAAAACTTTAAAATAAAATATACATATTTGAAAATTATCTGAATAATACAAGTCAACTTAGCCGATGATTTAAAGGATTTTTAGAAAAATGTAGAAAGAAAAAATTGTTTGACTCTCTAAATAGTACTAATACTTTTACATAATTATAGGACGGATCATTTATATACATCTATATAATATTAATTCCTTTGTCTCAATTTATGTAAAAGATATTTTAAATAAGAGAATCACTAATCAAGATACTTAACTTTGATTTAATCATCTACACATGCGAAAAGTAGTACAAGTCAACATAGCTGATGATTTAAAAACATATTGAAAAGTTTAAGATGACTTAAAAGTATTATTTGACACTCCAAACAATTACACTTACACATAAACTTAGATCATATTTAACATATAAATACACATTATTTTCCAATAAAGGAGTTCAATTTACCTGTACTATTGTAGGTAGGAAAAACCTCAGCTTCTGATCTCTTTATCATCCTTTGATTATCAAATGACATCCTATGAGGTATTGGTTGAGGCAAATTGCTTCTACTACTATCACAAGTAGTAACATCATCAACATCACATTTTTCTTCTTTTTGACCTCTTTTGGATTTAATAATAGGATGGTTTAGTAGAGGAAGGAGATAGTATGATTCACCAGCATGAAGTTCCTCATTAGGAAAAAGTGGTGGAGAGAACATGTCATGGCAATGATAAATGGCATGTCCTGGGAATTCATTAGTGATGCAATGGGCTGTGATGGGTGCATGTAACTCCATGATGCCACCATTACAAGTCACCACTTTTATCATCATCTTGTTGTTTTCTTCTTCTTCATCTACTTTACCAAAACCAAAACCCTTGAACACACAATTCCCCATCTCAAAAACCTAATTTTAGCAAAGAAATATGGATTCTGGGAGATATATATGTATATGGATCGATATTACTTGGATGAATGGAGTTATCAGATATATGTGTGTCTGTGAAAGGTATCAAACAAAACAAACCAAGAGATGCTTGTAAATTGAACCTAATACAAATTAGGATTCTTGGAGATATATATGCCTATGTTTTCAATGATCAAAGGTACCAGATATTTATACCGATGAAAGATAACAGATAAAACAATCAAAAGATAGATAGGCACAAATTGAACCTAATTTAGCACATATACAAATTAGGATCCTCGGAGATATGATTATCACTCAGATGAACAAAGTTACCAATAGTTCCACTGACCGGTGAACGATAGCATATAAAACAATGAAAAGATTGATGCGTGCAAATTGAACCTAATTTTTATATATGTACTAATGAAAGATAGCGGATAAAACGGATGAGCCAAAATATATATGTTTGAAAAGGAAAGACTATGGTTTTTTTATTTTATAAATAGGAATATAGAGGAGTCGTCGGTGGGAAGTTTCTTGAGAGTGAAGGGGTTCTTTTCTTTTTGAAAAAACATACAAGAATGTATCTTATGCTATATCATTATGAAGTATCCCTTCCTTCATGGTTGCAAATTCTTATAATAAATATTATGTGTGTAGTGTTTTGCTATTTATGTAAATTGTGAAGTGGTAGACCAACTTATGCTGTCTATCTAAAGAGACAAAAAAAGGATGTGTTGTGAATTATGTCAAAGAATTTTTATTGGTTCATAATAAAGGTGGTGAGGTTACAAAAATAATACTCCACTTATATTTTATATAAAAAAAAAAAAAAGATAGTTAAGCACTCAATTTTGTTTGATGATTCTGTACCGTTAAGATTTTTACCTTGATAAGGAGCAATTAAATAGGAGTGATTTGAAGACGTTTTATTTTTTGTTTGATTAGGTAATTAATGAATTATCTTAATCATAAATAGGTGATACAAAACGATTATTACATTATTAGTGCGATAAAAACGAAAGAAAAAGATCAAAGTAATCGGATTCGGTGATTCATTATTTAATTAAAAAGGTGTAGATTTCAGTCAACATTCGTCATAATTATGGAGTAATCAAAGATTATGGCTTATGTGAGAGATCATTGGTCAATTGTCGTAATCAATTTGTCCCTTAATTTGTCTTTTTTTTTTTTTTGTATGTGTGAGCATGTCATTTGGGTTTCCACTGGCTTGCGCACGATAAGATAAGATATGATAGATATCAAATATTATATTGAAATTAATTTTTTTAATAATCGTTATTTTGATAATATGATAATTGATGTGTATTTTTAATTTGTTTGCCTATATTCAATTTGATATTGGATATTTATAACAAACTTTTCTTTCTTAATCAAGAGTACAATCAAACCCCTTTCTTTGAAAAGTATACTTTATACACAAGACTTTGATATTTTATGTTGCGATCTAATTCGTCGAAGAATCAATCTATTTACTTTGAGTTTTAGCCTTGAACGGTCTGGCATGATTATCGAACATAATGAACTGAAATTGACTTATCTCTTCACTAGTGATTTTACTCAATTTCATTAGTGAAGAGATGAGTCAACGGTCTGACATGAATATCGAACATGTTTTTAGAAGCACTTTTTAAAATCGCTTTTCAAAAAAGTGTTTTGAAAAATTTAAAATAACTAGCGTTTCTTAAAAAGTGTTTTTGAAAAGTAGATTGTGTTTGGCTAATTTTTTTTAAAAAATATCTTTGAGAGTTAAATTACAAAAGAAGACAAGTATTAATGCATTTTTAATATTAAGATTGTTAAATTAAGATAAGTTATTTTTAAAAAAAAAGATAAGTTATTTTAAATATCTATTATAAAACTTTTAATTAAATTTTATATTTTAAAAAATTAAATCGTAATTCAAATTTTCAATCAATATGATAAATATTTATATAAAATTAACATGATGATTTAAATATAATTAGAAATATCAAGTAAAATAAATCTAAATGTTTCCACAAATTAAATCATTACATACGAAAAATTTACCACAAAAATAAATAAATATAAAAGATATATTGATAAATATGTATGTATATATGGCAGGGATATTTTAGTCTTGAAATAAATGATTTTATACTTCTGCTTTAAAAGAAAAATATAGATTTTTAGCTTCTTCTCAACAACAGAAAAGATGCTTCTGCTTTCGTTTAAAACCAATTTTGCTATTAGTCAAACGCCTTTATTTTTTAAAGAAAATAATATTTTTTTATCAAACAAGTATTTTTAGCCTTCCAACAACAATGTCAAACAAGCTCTTAGAGTCTGTTTGGATTGATTTTTGACCTTTAATTTATAAGTCAAAAATTATAAGCTAGTTATTTTTATTATTTTTTAGCTTAAAACTAAATGCTTAAAATAATTATTTTTTTAAAATTTGTCTAAATATACCAAATATGCTTAAAGTTTGACTTAAAAATACTTAAAATAAGTCAATTCAGATTCTAGGACCCAAACCAACATAGGTCCCTTTTGGAAAAAAAAAAGGAATGAATTGAATCTTTCTTAATCCATAATAAATATAAGTATTTTATTATAATATTTATATTCCAATTAATCTATAGTTTTAGGTCTCGTGATTTGGGAAATAAATATCAAGGGTAAAGAGATAATCTCTTCTTTTTTAAAAAAAAAAAAAAGAAATGCCAAAATGACAAAAAAAAAATGAAATATTTTGTTTTGTTGTTGTCGGTAAGTTAAAATGGTGAACAAGTGGGATTTTCCTTGTTCCTAATTACTTGTTCATTTTTCATTTTATAGTTGTTTCTAATTACTTATTAATTTTGATAAATCAAGAAAGGATAATTTTTTTATCTATTATACCCTCAATTAAATAACTAATTACTTTAAAAAATATAAAAAATTTAATCCACTTTATAATTAATAGAAATAAAATGATAAATTTACTATGTCATTTATTATTTTCTTAATATGTATGTTAATTTAAAAGTAAAAAAGTAATTAAAGCCGTAATAAAAGTGAAAAGGTAGAGTTATTATGTTGTTGTCGGTAAGTTACTTTCCTCGAAGAAAGTATAAAAAGAGGGATTAATTTATGTAATGTTGTAATCATTAAAGTTTTTGTAGTTACAGTATAGGCCAATTTTTTTTTGGAGAATTTTAAGCAAATCTTAGTGTTTAAGAAATAATTATATTATATTTTTATTTTTTTAAAATTATAAAAATCACTTAAATTTGATGGAATTCGAATATATTTTAAAATATTTCGATACATCGCGTTCTAATTTCAGATACATTCTTTAATGTCTCGATATATCAAGTTTCGCTTTCGGATCTATCACTCAATGTTTCAATACATTGTGTACGTACTGATATATCGCGTAAAGTGATGTATCCTATCGAGTACTGATGTCAACCATAAAAAAAGATATTGTCCTTCAAAGATCGATCTGATAATTACTTAAGTAAGATAGTCGCTTCATTTTTCAGTATACCGCGATGCGAATAGAGCGAATTAACATAAATATTTCCGAATATGAGGAGAAAAGTGAGATCATTGTCCGATCTTTATCGTCGAATCCCCAAATGTGCATCTTCGAGTGTTTCCCGATCTCCCAGTATCAATATTTCGGTTGCTCAAGTCGGTACAGGTACAAACGTGGTTACAATGGAGCAATGGATCTTCGTCCTGTTAATCCTCCTGTCAAGGTGAGAGCTCTCTTCCCATAGCAAGCGCTACTTCACCCCTGGCTTCGCAACTATCGTCTTTTAGCTGATTGATGAGTGTCAAAGATAGAGTGTAGTGTTCTTTGTAATATTTTTAAATGATAGGAAATTTTAGAGACCATGGTAAAATAAGTTGTGTATTTAAATAATTTTTTCTCCTTTTTATTATGATTGTGATGTTTGGGTTAGTTTTTGCGCTCCTCGACTAATTATAAGAGATATTTGCTATCTTTCATTAGTAATAAATAGTAAAATAAATAAATAGCTTGTATAAATAAATAGCAAAATAGTAAAATTGATCAATCTATTTATGATTTTTAAATTATTGAATAAAATAAAAAAAGAGTAAATGGTCTAAAACCCCCCCAACCTATACCCGAAATCCCAACTACACACTCTAACTTCACGGGTGTCCTATCACCCCCCTAAACTATTTAAAACTAAATTATCACCCCCCTAAACTATTATAAATTGAAATAATTACACACCTAAAAAGTCACAACTACATTAAATGTTGATAAGTGAAATGCACGCGCTTGACACGTGGAAATGCACGCGTTTGACACGTGGAAATTTTATTAAAATAATTTAGTTTTAAATAGTTTAGGGGGGTGATAGGACACCCGTAAAGTTAGAGTGTGTAGTTGGGATTTCGGGTATAGGTTGGGGGGGTTTTAGACCATTTACTCATAAAAAAATGTTCATCTAATATGAGACAAAGAAAGTACTAAATAACTCAAT